>JAHSUH010000805.1:0-50619 GCA_025388415.1 Cynanchum wilfordii | reverse complement strand
TTAAACATTTCAACAGCAGTGCAAACCAAATGTTACTGGACTGCCCACAAATAATTTTACTGAAAATGCAGTGTACAAAAGTATACAAAAACATCTAGCTACTGGAAAATAGAACAACAAGGTTCATGCATTTGAATTTCTAAATTGATCATGCAAAATCGAAAAGAATAAAGAATAAATTCTACCTACTGGAAATGAGGATACATAATATATATATACATCTATTCCTATAATAAAGTACATGCAAAGAGAACTACTGGAAGATCAAGCTGCAATTAATAATACCTACATAAATATATAAGCAATGCAAAAGCATGCAAATGCAGATTGTAAAAACAAAACATGCAGTACTAAACTATTAGAACATAATAACCTAATTCTAACTACTGGAATGCAGAAATTAAGGAGAAATCCATGAAATAATATTTACCTAAATCACCATGCAAACTATACCTAAGTAAAAGCTATGCAAACTGTACTACTACAAAGTAATATGCAATTTGGTAAAACCATCAAAACAACTAAAACATATGCTAAGTAAAGGAAAACAAAGAACAACAAATTCATGCAAGCACAAAACTAACTACTGGAATTCAACATAATATGAGAAAAAAAATTCATATGCAAAAACAATCAATACAAAATACTTGAAATCTGAAAATGAAACGTAACAAAGCTAGTGAAGTGAATTAAATAACTAAACTAGAAATGTTGGTCACTAAACTAGCATTTCTTAGAATTAGTTTCTAAGAATGCTTACTACTCAACAAAAAGCTATACATATTTATTGCAAAGAATTCAATGATTACTAGATAAATTCCTAAAAATGCAAATCTAAATAATAACAATGGTGACCATTTGTTGAAAAATTTACTATATGCAAAATCTAACAAAAATTTCAAAAGAAGAAATTAAAAGCAAAGCTATATCAAAACTTATATCAAAAACAAATTAAAGTTAACAAATAAAAGATAGAAAATATGAAAACATCTAACATCAATGCCTAACAAAAGTAAGTATCTAGATAATAGTCTTCATGAATTGAAGATATTATTAGAATACTAACTAAACTAGAAAGCTCTTAAAGAAAATAAAGGAATGAAGATAAAATGATATGAAAATGCAAAACTAACTAAGAAATGTAAGACAACTAAAGAAGATGCAAAACAAGTAAATGACAAGTAAATGAGACTAAGGTTAAGAAGAGAAGTAAACTAAACTACTCTAGCATAATACCTAAGAATCAAGATAATATCTATAACAACTATCAAAAATCATAAAACGAAAACATGGAAATACAACTAAGATCATGAATTAAAAATCAATGAAAAGAAAGAATCAAGCTAGAAAACTAGTTAGATCTTATACTAACCATACCTAAGAACTAGTTAGAGAAAGTTAGAAAGATTAGAACAAACTATGTCAAGTTAGAGATTAGGAAAAACAATTAGATCTAAAATTCTAAACTAAAGATCAAACTAAGATGTTAAACCTAAGATCTAGGTTATTCTAAAGGATAAGGATCTAAAGAATCAAAAGTTAACCTAATCTAAAGCACTAAACTAACTAAGCTATAAAATCTAGATCAACTAAAGTTAACCTAAATCCAAAATATCTAAACTATAACTAACCAAAATCTCTAAGTAAAAGTTTACCTAAAGGATCTAAACTAACCAAAACACTAACTAAACCTAAAAATCATGATACTAAATCATCTAACCTAAGATCTAAATCCAAAAATCTATAATCTAAGCAAAAGAAATTCTAAGAAAATGAATCAAAAAGAAAGCAAGAGAAACAAAATACATGTAACAAAAGAAAACTACTAAAGTAAGAATAAGAAAAATCAAAGAATCAAAAAAAATTAAACTACTCAACTAAGAATAAGAAACAAATGAAATTGAAAACAACTAAACTAAATAAAGTAAAATCGAACAAGAAAATATCCAAGATCTATCAAAGAGATAAAAGATATTCTAAGAATTAGACATGAAAAGTAAAAGTTACTTGAGAATGATATCATAAAACAAATCATATCAAAAATAATTCGTTATAAATTTCACACCGTTGATGAAAATTTTTCCCAAAAATTACAACGAACTTAGAGGAAAAACATCACGAAAATTAATAGGATTCCCCGGCAACGACGCCAAAAATCTGATGTGTAATTTTGAGTTATATATAAATAATAAAAATAATATAAATAATCGAATAAATAATACTAAAAATAATAGGAATCTTCAAGAATAAAATTGGTTTGTCACTAATAAAATAACTCAAATAGGCAGAGCACCTATCGAAATAGTTTAGTAAATAAGGTGGTATTCGGATTTTAAATTTATAAAAATCGTTTTTCCCTAAGACTTCTATTAAATTCTAGTGTGGAAAATATAATCAAACTAATTATGAATATGATTTGTGAATAAGGATCATTCAACAAGTAAATCAACCAATATCAAGAATGATAAGATTGAATTCTAAATCCTAGAAAGCAAAGTAAAGAACAATGTAAGGAATAAAGCAAGTAAAAAGGTTGGGAGGAATTCTTTGTAAAATATAGGTGAGATAAGAGGATACAAAATACCAAGTATAGGATAATCTTGGATCTAGTATCATAGCTCCACCAAATTCAAGTCTAAAGTAGAATCTCTTCCATACGGATCGTGGCAAGAAATTCCTAGATTAAGAACACTTGAATGTTGACAAGATCAAATCTCCCATCAATCATCCTGGTCCGGTCCATCAATAGGAAACTAATCACATCAACTTGGCACTAATCGTATATCCTGGTCCAGCCTAACAATTAGTGTTAATCCGAAACCACAATCTCAAATCAAAGTTTGTACTAAAGATAAAATTCAGATCTAAAGTCATCAATGAAATTGCAATTCGAATTAATAAAACCACAATCATTCCATCCAAGAACATCACAATATCTCAAGTAATTTGTAAAATAAAACCAACCAAATCTACCTATAAGAAATGTAGAAATGAGAATTCCTAAGGTTTGTTAACTAATTACAAAGAATAACAAGGAATAATAGAAGAAAAGGGGAAAGTGAAACATAGACATTAAACCTTCTTCCTCTTCAACTCCTTCTCTTGATTCTTCTTTGCTTCTTCAACTTGGATCTTCAATTTGTGTAGCCCAAATACCCTAGAATATATTTAGTAAATTTCCTTACGGATCGAGGCAAACTCACCAAATTAACCCCAAGATACCCTAGTAGAGAGTGATCTCTAAGAAAATTGGAAAATTAAAGTATAGATCTCTCTCTAAGTTCTACCAAACCTTACAATGACTTAACAATTCAGCATAATCCAATCTTAATACCAGCCAATCTAAATAATGCTAAAAATTCTAGTATTTATAGATCTATTAAACCAGGGGTAAAATCGTCATTTTGCATAAAAAATATTCCGGACAGAGCACCCTTACGGGCGTAGCCCTCTATTCTAAACGGGCGTTTAGAAGCGGTTACGCCTTACGGACGTTTGATACGAGCCACCACGGGCGTAATGAAGACGGTTAATTCATACGGCGTAATGCACACAAGGCAACGGGCGTTTACTATGCTACGGGCGTAAGAAATTGTCCACGGGCGTAGCGAATTTCCAGAATGTTGCACTTTTGCCTCTGAATTTATCTTTTTTCACCAATTCGCCCCAAAAGTTACCCGAAACAGAATATTTGCAATTAAACCCAAAATCAATCAATTTATCTCAATTTAATACAATTATCATCACAAATCATGCACAATTTATATCTCAAATCATAATCATATTTGATGTTATCACTTCCTTATATTAATTTTTAGATTAGACAAAAAAAAAAAAAAAAAAAAGAACGTTTAAATTTTACATCATTTAATAAAGGGTAAATCATCCCAACTCGCCTCTCGAACTTTTGAAAATTCCGAGTTTTGCCCCCGAACTTTTTTGCCCTCGTCAACTTTAAAAAGTCACTTATTTTGCCCTTCCGTCCAAAAATTCCGTCTGTCTTTAATTTCCATCCATTTTTCAGGGGTATTTTGGTCTTTTTAATTAATAAATCTCTATATAAACTAACTTTTCCCTCCTGTAGCTATCGTTCTCCTCCCACCCCATTCGTCAATTTATCCTCTACATTTTCGTGCTTCGATTATCAATTGTTCTCAAGAGGTTCAAAAATTCTGTTTTGTTTCTAGTAATTGAAAATGCCCGGATCGAAATTACCCTATTGTTATTGTGGTAAAATCAGTCGGATGAGAACATCATGGACAGATCGAAATCCTTCAAGAAGATATCTTACTTGCAATGAAGAAGAGGTAAGCCCTAATATTTTGCCCATTCAATTCGAACTATGAACGCACTTGGTTTTTTTTTATTTTTTTTTTTTTTTTTTAAATTGAGCTGGGTTTGTTAAGGGAAGAAGCAATAGATGCAACTTTTTCCAGTGGTTGGATCCAGTTATGTGCAGTAGATCAACTGAAGTCATGCCAGGTTTACTTTGAAAGATTCGTTCAATGGAGGAGAAGTTTGAAAATACAAATATGGAGTTGTTAAATGCCAAACAAAAAATAGAGGAATTGAAGCTGAACTTCGAAGCTTCGAAAATCGAGTTGCTAAAATCCCCAAAAAATTTAGAAGAACTGAAATTGAGCAAATGTAAAAAAACTGTATGTAGTGTACGAATGAGATGCTTAGTTTGGGTAGTTGTTATTTTCACTTTTGTATCATGGTTTATGAGTAGCAATGGCAAAGGCATGCTGCAATTGACTAGACAGGATTTGTAGGTCCCTTTTGTTGGGTTTCCTGCGATATCCGTATATTTACAACATGTACAATTGGTACTTTTTTGTTTGGATTATAAATGAGAAGCATCTGCTTTTTGGTAGGTGTAATGGTCCCTTTTTCAAATGGTAAATGCATACAACGGTGTAAGCACAATTGGACAAGTGTACATAAAACAATTGTATTCCTTGAATTGCACACAAAAAGATTCTGTTCATATGCATCCAAATGACATTTACAAAACAAAATGTAAAAATACAAGTTCACCCTCACTTGCAAACAAAACCATCCAAGTGGTATTCACAAAACAAAATGTAAAAATACAAGTTCACCCTCAATTGCACACAAAAAGATTCACTTTCATATGCATCCTAATGGCATTTACAAAACAAAATACAAGTTCACCCTCATCTTCCCCTTCCCCTCCCCCTCCCCTTCCTCTTCCCCTTCTATGAGAATAAGGATTACTAGGTCCACCACCACCTAGCCATGCCTCACCAAAATCTTCATATGAAGTGGTTGCCCTACCTTTTCTTTTCTTTCTCCTCTTCCTCTTGTTCTCTGCCCGTGTAAATCGGTTTCGATCTAATCTCCTTTTGCATACCTAGATCCTGGATGATGAACTGTAGAAGATGTGGTTTTTGTTTTCCGAATCTCACTTAACAAATCATCAACGATCTGCAATAATTCTTCAGTTGGAATTTCTTGAGCTTCAACTGCTGTTTCTGTGGCGGTTTGTTGTCTAGCTTTTGAGGCGGTTTCGTTAGCCTCTTGATTTGCAGCTTTACGCGCAGCAGATCTTGTAATTGCCTATAATGAATTATCATAAACATGATTTAGATCTATGATAATTTTGCTATAAAGAAGGAGGATTTACCTTATTCAGTCTTATGCTCTTTTGTCCTTCAACTTGAACTTCAGTGTCATGTGCTGTTGATGGAGTTTCAGGAGTTGTTACTGGATCCGAACTTTGTCCAGTTTCGTTGACATTAACAGATCTTGCCCTTGCCTTTGTCCTTGCCTACAATTACCAATCAATAAATCAATTCCAATCATAGAAATGGTTTAATTCTATGATAATTTGATATAAAGCAGGAGGGAAAAGTTACGTTATTCAGCCTTCTTCTCTTTTGACCTTCAACTTCAGCTTGATTTGTTGTGTGAGCTTGAGGAGCTGTTCCTGCCCTTGCCCTTGCCTACAATTACCAACATCAAGAAATCAATAGGTAGATGTTTTAAAAAATATTTGATACATTTGCACACAATTATACCTGCTTTCCAATCGGTTCTCGTTCAGTAGGAGGCTGTGCAATTTGTGAAGTATTAGCAGAATTTTCATTTTGTGGGCATCGTACTTTGTTATGCCCAACAGCCTTGCACTTTGTACAATGAATAATAATCCTCCTCCTTATCCTTTTCCGACCATCCTCTGTCTCAAGAAATTGCCTTTTTCTCGATTTTTTGGCCTCCCAACTTGTTTGTGTGCCCTTGGTGGATCTAAAATCACACCAACTCCTTTTGGCCACAAATCCTTTCCATTGATTGGCATCAAAACATTTTCATATAATTTACAGAAAGTTTCCGTGGTGTAAACGGGATCAACCAAATCATGCGGATTTTGGCCTTTCTTATGAAGTGCAGATATTCCATGGACACATGGAATCCCTGTCAAACTCCACAACTCACAAGAGCAGGTATTCCTCTTCAAATCCACTATAAACTGTTCACTGTTAGGTCCTTCAACTTGGTATGCATCTAATCCATTCCACACCGGTTTCCAACTCCTAGACAAAATAACTTGTTCCTCCAATTTTTGTCTAATTCTAGGTGTACAAGGTTGTTTAGGTTGTCTCAACATCCAACATCTCCTTACTTGAATTCGTTTCATTACCAATTCCCTTATACCCTCGACAATTGGAATGATTGGCTTATCTCTAACATCCAAGATAAAATCATTAAAGGACTCACACAGGTTATTGCAAAGCATGTCCGATCTCACGTGGTTTGGAAAAAATGCCTTCACCCAATGATCCGGTTTTGGACCATTAACCACCCACCTCCAAGCTTCGTATCATGCTCTTCAAGCTCTTTCATTGCATTTTCATACATTTTTTGTTACTGCTTCTTGCTATTTTCCAAAGCATGTCCTTCAACACTTTTCCTTTATGCAACTTCTTGAAATTGCAGTACAAATGTTGGACACAGTACCTGTGTCCAGCGTTTGGTAAAATCTCAGCCAATGCAGCATCCAATCCCTGAAAAATAAGGTAACAGTTTAGTGGTGAACATTAGTTATAAAACAGGACATAAGTTGGAAATAAAACTGACTTTCTGTCTATCAAAAATAAATGTCCAGAAGAGGCCTTGGTTTGGAATTTCAAGATCATCAGCCGGAAGTTGGAAAAACCATCTCCATTGCTCTGTAGCCTCCTTCTCAACCACATCCCATGCAATAGGCCACCAACCATTACTAGCATCGGTCGCAATAGCAGATAATATTTCCCAGGGTAGTTGCCTTTCACATGACAACCATCCACTCCTATAACTGGCCTACAATGATCTAAGAAACCAGATTTTAAAGGACCTAAACAGACATACATCCTTTTGAATCTAGGCTGTCTACCATCTTCTCTAAAGTTCTCGTGATCAATCTCAACTGTTGAATTAGGGTGTGTTCGCAATATTTCTTCCTTGTAATCCCACACCTGCTTGTATTGCATTGCAAGATCCCCATCTATCATTTTTAATGCAATGTTTCTTGCGTTGTATGCAGACGTCTGTGAAATCTCACATTTATATATCTCATCTACATTCCGCCTTAATGCTCTTGGGGGAATCTTAGGATTTACTTTTATTCTTTCCACAAATTTCTCTCGCTACCCATCTCGCTGTAATAAACTTGTTACTCCATTGATGATTGCAATTGTTGTGCTTCAAATTTAATGTCTTAACTACCGGATCGGTGGTCTTTGTTGCATTTTCTGTACTGGCATATACAACCCACTTACATCCTGTTGTTCCGCAAGTTGCTCTGACTCGTTTTGGCTCGGAAGGCTTGAATTTACATGTTTTACCTTCATTAATGCACAAGTTTTTCACAGCCTTCTTGAACTCTTGTCCACTGCTAAACCTCATGCCTAATTGAATTGGAGGTTCGGACATATCCCTTTCTGCGTCGAAATATGTGTACCTATTCCCGATTTCAGCTACACACTCGGAAGAGTTTTCCACTCTTCGCCCATCTGTAATCCCTCTCTTACAAAGTCATCGTCAAAATGGACATGTTCAGTTTGTCCAGTTGTAGCTTCTTCCACATTGGCATGACCATTTTCTTCTTCTTGTTGTTGTTCATTGGAATTCTCGGGTTCTTCCCGTTGTTCATCAGCTTCATTTCCTAACTGTTCATTACCATGTCCATATTCATCTTCATGTTCTCCATGTTCGGTTCCAGCTACAAAAAATGTTTCATCATTACAATATTCATCATCATCTGTGAAGTGCTCATGATGATCCGATTCACTATCAGCATACCCATTGCTAAATGCATCACCTTCACTCCCATTTTCAGCTGCACACACATTCCCATTTTCACCTTCACCTTCACCTTCACCTTCACGGTTAACACCTGTACCTGCACCTACACACACATTACCAGCTGCATAGTCACTCCCATTTTCAGCTGCACACACATTCCCATTTTCAGCTGCACACATTTCCCATTTTCAGCTGCACACACATGCCCATTTTCGATTTCACCTTCACATGGATAGTTAACAACTGCATCACCTTCAATTGCACACAAATTTCCATTTTCAGTTTCATCTAATTGTGTCACTATCCCATCACCATAGTCCAACAGATCTCAGCCTCTATCCCTCTTGGTTCCAATTGAACCACATCAACCTCTGTCTCTCTCGGGTTCCATTTGAACTGCAAATATTTCAGCCTCGGTTGCCTCATTTTCTACCACATCAGTCTTAGGCTCATCATGCCATTCTAATAAAAGAGGTTTCACAGTCCTTTTAACTCTTCTATTTGTAGTTTTAACTTGTTGTACTATTGGCTCTTCAATTTCTTCAATAACAACTGAACTTTTTACCTCGGTTTTTTTCATGTATGGTTGACTTTTAAAAATAGAAATGATCTTGTCGGGATCTCTCTCTTTCGCATAAAATTCTATAACCTTAAACCTAGGCACCCAACTGCACATATCCACCAAGTCTTCATCCCTTGCCACTAACCTCAAACCATCTTTAAATGTACTTATTGGTTCTAGGTACACATACATAAATGACCCCATATCTATCTTGGTAATTTCCTGTATCATGCTACTGATATCCAACATACTCAAACAATCTTTATCACAATAATCTACATATTTCCATCTACCATCTTTAAATGATTTATATCCCCGCTTCTCCCACCATTCACCATCATAAAACATCTTAATTGTAAACAAATCATCATCGGGCTCTGCAACAGGAACAAAAATAAAAATGTATTTTCAATTAAACCAATTTCACATTAAACCCAAATAAGCATGCACTGTAACTGCAATTTCAACAATACAATTGCACTATACATTACATTCACAAACCTCAGCAATTGCAGACATAAACACAACATGCACACTATCAAAATCATAATTCTCACCAAGTGCCAAAATAAATCAGCATGCACAATAGAATACATTCAAAATTCGCAATATTTGTACATAAATAAACCGAAAACAGTCTGCCCATTCACTATAGAACAAAGAAGAGTTAAGGAAATGATTGAAAACTTACCGTATAAACTGTATGGATCAATAGAATTGTAGTTTGAACTTCGACCTTCCAACTCATTTTTCCTCAACACACTTCTAAAACAGTCCAAGTATACAACTCAACTTCAACAAAAATTAAAACTTTTCTGCGAAAGATTCTGTCTTGTAAAGAAAATTTCAAGAAATTTCCCAAATCAACTATCGGACTGTGAAATCAAAATCGACAGAATGCGGGAATGCAGGAAAAAAAAATTTCTTTCGTTAATGGAATCGACGGGTTCTTCTCCTATTTGCTTTCCATATTTAAAAAAAAAAAAAAAATTATTTATTAATTAAAAAGACCAAAATACCCCTAAAAAATGGATGAAAATTAAAGACAGACGGAATTTTTGGACGGAAGGGCAAAATAAGTGACTTTTTAAAGTTCGAGGGCAAAAAAAGTGAAAAAAAAAAGTTCAGGGGCAAAACTCATAATTTTTAAAAGTTCGAGTGCAGTTGGGATGATTTACCCTTTAATAAATAAAAAATATAGAATTTGGTTCCAATATTTTAACTTCTTGTTGTATATGTAATATAATGGATAAGTGTGAGCACTTCAGGCTGATTGGTTGCATATCAATTGAATGAACTATTATCCTATTCTCTGAAAAAAAAATTATATAAATATCAAATTCTATATTTTGTGCATGTGGCAATAACGTATACGACATGTGCTCTTTTAATGTACATACGATAAAAATGCATACATGTGGTATTCTTAAAAAAAAATTTGAGGACCCCACAAAAACGCATGGGAGATATGCATTTTTTTTTTTTTTTTTTTTGTAAAAACTCATATAGCATATGCGTGAAGACTATAAATGAAATAAGTTTAAAATATGGCTATTCATGGAATTTTTTTAATAAAGAGGGCCAGCTTGAGTAATAACTCAACTAATTAAGACTAATCTTCAATATGATGGTACTTTATGTACTTTTATTAATGTATGTTGCAGCATCAATAGGACAATTATTTTTTTCCTTACATTACTTAAAAGTATATAAATAGAACTAAATACGAGTAGGGTTACCCGACGGAAACAACGAAGGAGACAGCTGCATAACCTTCCATGCAAATGAATTATTGGTTCCGCTATTCAAGTTTTTATGTGAAAAAAATAAACTTAACATGAATAATATATTACAAGAAATATTAATGAGAAACTTCATGGAGTTAACATAAATAATAATAATTATTATTATTAGTACCACAAGTTACAAGTTTGATTACAAAGAGAATCATACAAATCCATTGGAGTACAAAGTCCACAATGAAGTATTCTTATTGAACAAACATGGAATTTGAGCAATGTTTGCATTTTATTCACAATATATTATTATACACATAGGTATCAACAAATCGTGCATTACAAGACGCAAGTAGTACTGCGTCTGTATGTCTTCCTTTCAAATTCTCACTTGAGATGGTGAGCCTCAATATCTTTAGTAAGAAAGTGAAAGAACTCCATTAGAGTGTGAGGGTCTGGAACATTAGGGTTTTTCTTCTCGTACTCTAAAGTCCAGGTTACTAGGTTGTTTTCACCTTTAGTGTCAACATGAACAATTATAGAGAAGGTGTTGTAGAGCTCCAATAGATCTCCTTCTATCACTTTGAATTTCACCAATTTCTTTGCTTCATCTATCACTTCCACGATGTCTTTAGCCACTTTCTTTTTCCCATCTTTAACAATAACCAAAAGAATAGGATTATTTGTTAAATGGATCGAGTTAAATTATATTATTACCTTTTCTATAAACTTAAACTTATAAACAAGTGGTAAATTTATACTCTTTATAATATTTTCCTACACATTTATCATGGAAATGTACAAAATGACCAACAACATAAAAATAAATATAGAAGAAATAGATGTAGATGATTGGATTTGTTCACTTAAACGTCGTAGATCTTAGTAGGAAACAGCTTGGCAGAAATGTAGAAATGCATGCATATTAATTAGCAGAAGGAGAGCATATCCTGCAGCTTTTAACTATGAAAGGACCAAAGATAGAAAAGTGCACATATATAAGTATATGGAAATTCTTGAATATTTTATTATTATTTGAAGAATATTTTGAGGATGTTCTACGTACGTACCATGTGTATAGTTCCAGAAGATGACAGATCCAACTTTTCCCCAATCACCATCATGCAAATCACAGTTTTGGATCTTATCCGGACTCATCCCAGTAATGTGATGAGGTCTGTCTCTGACAATTTCGTGAAACAAATCTCCATCGGTCTTTATCTCAATTTGGGAAATCAGCTTTCCTCTTAAGGGTTTGTTATCCATGCTTTTAGAGAACTTTTCAGTAATGAAGAAATTCAATAAAATGAAGGAGATGGGATGGATGATTATGTGGAATTAATTCAATACAACCTCCCTCTATTTATAATAGGAATAGCCAGCCCCAGCATTCCATCGTTTATAGCTTTTTCGTTGAAGGCGGATGGGATAACAACAACACCACTTATTAATTATAGCAATTACGTATCGGAGAAAATTGGATCCAACATTAAATTTTTGCATTTTCTTATCTTTCTTCGCCTATGTGACTTTAGTTTTTTCCTCTCAAGTTAAAGGAAAATAAAGAAAAAGGACAGATAAAAACAATCATTTTGTTGGACCCGACCCTGTTTTAATTTTTTCTTTTTTTAAGTGTTTTAATTGAGGCATACTATTTTAACAGAAAAGGAAAAGAGGAAAAAAAAAATCCAATTTAGGTGGACATACTTTGAATGGATGTGGCGAGTTCGTGGTTCTTCTACCGCCAATCCCACCTCGCTGAAATGTGTATGATGGATTGTTCACCATTAAAATTCAAATGGTGCAACAAGTTATTGATTAAATTTTAGATTTAAAACAATTTAATAATGAGTACATATTATTATTGGAAGCACTTTTTTTTTGTTTTTAAATCATCTTTTATTTGGATGACTAATCGGGATTTGGTCCCATTGAGCGAATATAGTTTTTAACTCATATTTGTAAGAATGATTTTTCATCTAGCTAGCCATGTATGGTATCTAAAATAAAAAGAGGAAAAAAAGAATTATACTAAAACTAATAAGTACATCTTCATTTATTATGATTAATTTTGGGAAAAAGTATTCATTATAAAAAATACTTATTAAAATACATATAAATTTTTGAAAATGTGCTATTATTTTACCTATATATATATATGGATGTTCTTTCTATAACACTTTGCAAGTTTCATCAAGTGGTTAGCTTAATATATTTTTTTTTAGATAATCAAGATATGGCAAAGGCTTCATTTGCCTTCATTTTCATTGTTTCAATCATGCTTATCATTCTTTGTTAGTAATTTTTCTCTTTTAAATCTTTTGTTCCCTCTCTATTATCTTCATTGTCTTTCTCTAACATTGAAGTTCATATATATATAGATTAATTAAAAATAATTTTATTAGTCCTTGACTTACCATAATTGGTACATCGGTTGTCAAAACTACATGAAATTTTTATTATGAATCGAAACACAAACACAAACAATTATAAGTGAAAGTAAAGAACAAGATTAGGAGATAGATATTTACGTAGATGGGTCAAAAGACCTATATCTACTACCGTACGAAAATTGTATTTCTTGCACACACACTTAAGGTTTATAAATTACGTGAGTATTTATAAGAAGAGTCAACAACTTGACCAAATTTTATACAAATAATGCTAGGCACAAAAATGAAATTTTTCCTAGGGGCTCTGCTCCCTTGAACCCCGCTACGCCCGGTTAGCGAGACCTCTGCCTAGGTGCTTGCACCCTCGAACTCTCGCAAAAGTCACGATGGACAAGAGTCCTTGGAAACTGTCCAAAACTCCACATACTAAACAATTTTTGATTTGATTATAATTGTGAGATTATGTGAGAGTCATAGTGAGATATTCTTTGAACAAAATTCAAACTCTACGAGCATAATGCTAATCAAATTCGAATCATTAAAGTTATTATTTATTTATTTATTTATTATTTTTTTTTGCAATTCTTAATTATTACAAAAACTAACTTTTTCTTCTCTCTTATTAACGGGGTTTGTGGTCTTGGTAGTTTTATCCCAAGTTGGGAAAAGCTACAAAGCTATTGGAGATTGTACAGGTTGATAACTCGGTTTTATATCATGTTTTTGTATGATAATTGTGTTCAATTTGAGTTAATTATGGTATTAATTGGATGCAATTAGTTGAAAATGACATCTAATTACATTATTTTGGTTTCGGGGAAAGTTTTGGGGACTAAATTACAAAATTGGACAAAATTATGGGCAAAAGTACAATTTTTTGGACAAGTTTGGATAGTCATCCAAGAATCTAGACGGCCATTAGGGCATCCGGGGCCGGCGTTGCAAGGATCTAGGCGGCCGTCCAAAGCAAAGATGGCGAGATTTTAGAGATTTTCACCTGAAAAATGTCCGGAAATGCCCCCCAACTCACCCCCTATAAATAGAGGCACCATTCGCAAGCTTTTGGCATATCGGAATCACTCGGAACAATGAGAACCCGAGTCCCAACGATAGATATGAGTAGAGTTCTAATAGTTTTTCAGTTTTTCGCTTTTTCTTTCTTCTCGATTATAGGGTTTGTGCCTCAATTGTAAGGGATAACTTTATAATTAGTTGAGAGGAGCGATCTCCGAAGAAGCTGTTGAGAGAGAAAAGGATTTGGAATACAAGTCTCGTTGAGATCCTGGAGAATTAAGTCATCCCGTGGAAGCAGGCGGGAGAGCAAACGACAACTTTCTCTCTCCTTCTCTTTTCGTTCTTTTGTTACTTTTCCTTTACCTGTTATGATTATGTTGCCTAAGATTCTCTTTATCGATTTATTAATTAATGATTGTTGTGAAAATTATGAAACACAAGTGCAAGTGTACACTATCAACAAGTAGTATAGTACGATGTACTAGATATCGATCCCTCGGAGATTGCTTAGTGAAGACTGTGAAGTGTGTGTGATGAGGTGTGGAACAAAAGGTGATCAAATAGATGAATGGTTGATTAAGTCTACTAGGAAGAGAATGCAATTTAAGTCTAAAATAACAAATAAATGCAAACAACCATAAGCAGAGGAATCTGTGAATTAGCAATTACACTGGCAGGAAAAAAAGATGAGGAAGTACTGAACAAACACAGAGAAAATGAGTACTAGGCTAGCTTCCATTTCAGGTATGCATTAAAAATGGCCAATGTTGTCCTGATGCTATAGCATTGCTACGGCAATTATTCCAGAATTCCTAAAGTATATGCATGTTTTTCAACATCCCATAATTCCAGTCCACAAATATCAATTCATATGTCTATGCAATTCATATAAGAGGCATCCAATTCAAGCTCATGAACTCCTATGCAGATGCTTGCTTTTTAATTGCAGAATTTCTTTTGGAATTTTCTCTCTATTTTCTCTCTCTGGCCGGCGTGCCTACTTTTCAGTCCACCACATGCCTTTCCAGATTATTCTTTCACTTTTTCTCCTTCTTTTTCGTCATTCCAATATTCCCATTAATTGCCACATCACCTCCCATTGTCTTTTTCTTCCTTTTCTTAAGTAATTGGGCTTCTTCAATTTTCTTTTATTTTTCTTTCAACCCATTACTTCTTCTTACAAATTTTAAAGCCCAATACCTTTATTTTCACTTTGCATCATTCCTTGATTTCCAACTTAGTTCCTCAATTTCGTTTTGTTTCTCCTTTAGCCTTTGAATCTCACTTGATAATCTTAAATTCAGCAATTTCCCTAAATAAAACAAAAGCTCAACAATTAATAAAAATAGACACAAAATTCCTCAAAATAAAAGCTTCATCACTCATTCTTACATGAAATCAAGTCTAAGAAATCATAATAACTCTACAAAAAGTAGAGTTATCAAGCCCCCAAACTTAATACATTACTCGTCCCGAGTGATGTCTCAAAGAGATCAAGGAAAGACACAAAACACTACTACAACCAAGCAAAATGTAGAAAGTCTACAAGACAATCAAAACAGTGAAGAATCATCCAATCAAATTGAGATAATAATCGGGTTCATGCTTTCAAATCAAGAATGTGATAGATCATCTAGACATGCTTAAAAACCAACTTCCCCAAGTGTTGAGAATGTAACAAAACCAAGTTCAAGTGTTTCTCCCTTGTGTGTGTGTGCTTAGTCATCTCCCTTTAACACTTAATTCAAAGGTCAAGGAAAAAAAATGCACTCCTAGAATTCAATACGTGTAATCATAAGTTAACTTGCTAACCCCTCTCCACAAATGTAGTTGGCTTAGCATCTTAGATCAATAGGTCTTCCCTTTTGGTTATAATGTAGGCTTGGTTTAAGGTAGGATAAATATGGATACAAGTGAGCTAATACCTCAACCTAGCCTGTCATGGACATAAAAACTGAAGCACAATGTTTCTGTTTTTTTTTTTTTTTTTAAAATTAAACCCTCCCAGCCAACAAGCAATTGATCTCAACACACTCCCAATATAATAAATACCAAACATAAGCTCCCTTGTGTAAACATAATATATAAAAAGAATTTATTCAAGAACAAACTTGCTGCTGCATTTTTTTTTTTTATATCCATTTATTTTTTTTTATTTTGATTGAGGATATCAACTGTTTTCGCTCTTTTGTACTCATCCTCATCATCAAATTTCTTTTTTTTTTTTTTTTTTTTTTTTTTTTTTGGAACATGAATAGAAATGAGAGATATGCTTAGTTTTAAAATATGTGTAACAAGCCAATAGATAACCCAAAAGTCACCCCCCCAACTTTCATCATGCCATGTCCACAACATACTAGAATTGAAGTTTGGTGCCAAGAAAAAGAATGATATGCAAAAGAGTGGTCATTAGGCTATCATACATGTGTAGGTACCAAAAACACAAATAGGCATAACGGCTCAAAGTGGCTAAACTATAGAAATATCCGAAGGGTAGGCTTGAAAGGCTCAAACGAGTCAACTAAAGTGCCTAGATCCTTTCCAAAATGCTAAACCGCCTAGGATTTCGCCTCAAGGGAATTAACAAGCTAATTCTGAAAACTTGAAGTCTCATGCAATTTCAACCTTTTCTAAAGATTCAGCATGTTCAGGGATAGACTAATGTGCAAAATCATGAAGTTACATTCTCACTACGGTTTAGTTAAATTCACAAACTACAAGTACTTATGGATTATAAACACGTACAAATAATCATATCAACACCAACTGAAAAGTAGTATCATGAAGCTTCCCCCAATTCTCACAAAACTCATCATTAGATTCTTCCACAAGCACAAAAGACAACACCGAAACGAAACAAAGAAGGCAAGACCCCCCCAAACTTAAGAGAGAGCAATGTCCTCATTGCAAACACAAGAAATAAAAAAAACGAAAACAACCTCAAACAGAGAAAATGAAAAACAGCTGAAATCATCCAAGATAATTCATAAATAAGGAACAACTAAGCCACAAGAAGGTTACTAAGGAATAGAAACTCCCTTCACTTTTTGAAGGGGCAAAAGCTGGATTGGGAAGTGTAAAACTGCGCCGCAAAAGCTTAAGCTGTTGAAGAGCAGTGAAGTGATATGGGCAGTGTGCGGCAATAATGCTACAGCATCAAGGCGGCATCAAGACAAGCATCAAATTCCAGAATTGATGAAAACCAGTACAATTTTCTCCAATTTCCTGAACATAAAATCAAGCACAAGCATTCTGGAATTAGCAAGCTGTTATCTCAAATCATCATTTAACACCTCCAAAATTTTCAAGAAAAGTCACAAATCCAAAACCCAAGCATCATGACTAGAAGAATAAAACTATCAAATCTCAAGAAAGCAGAAAATACAACAACTATGCACATATTAAAGAATAGAAATTGAAAAACAAACACTAAAGCATGAACACCAAATAATCAACAAAAATAACAAACGAAGAATTGAAAAATTAAAACATGCTGCTCTAAAAATCAAACATTAAAGTACAACAACTATAACTTCCCTTTTCAATTAAACCTCAACCAAGTTGATGGGGGTTCGATTTCGCACCACCTCACCACTCTATAATATTTTAAATGCTGCCCATTAACTTTGAATTCCTTTCCGGTATTACCTCTCAAAGCCACTGCCCCACAAGGATAAACTTTCATAATAGTGAATGGCCTAGACCAACTAGACTTGAGTTTTCCAAGAAACAACTCAGGCTCGGAATTAAGAAATAACACTTGTTTCCTTTCCTCAAACTGTTTGAGTTGAATGTGTGTGTCATGCCATCTCTTTGTTTTTCCTTTTCTTTTCCTTTTTCTATGACACCCTTTATTTTTCTTTGTTTTCCCCTTGTCATCCTTGCCTTGATTGCTAATGCAGTCTTGCTTTCTGTCAAGGCCATCCTCAACAGGGAACATGGTATTTTTAGTTGAATCTTGTTGAGCATCATCATTCTCGCTTTAGAATTGCATTATTCATCCTAGCTGTATTTTCCTCAGAATTGGACTTAACATCAAGTGTTCCCATTGTATCATAATCATCAATTTGTTTCTTCTCTTCATCATCTTTATAGAAAGAATAACCCAATAAAAACTTTTTCAATGGATCATCATTATGACATACTTGCTCAAATTTGTCCAATGCGAAAGAATCAATGGTTGAAACATGGAAACATTCCTCACCCTCATCATGAAGTTTCATTTCTTTGAAAACATTAAATGTTACCTTCTCATCATGAACTCTCATAGTAAGCTCTCCCTTTTGAACATCAATTAATGTTTTTCCTGTAGCAAGGAATGGTCTCCCCAAAATAATAGGTGCATCTCTATCTGCCTCATAATCAAGCACAATAAAATCAGCAGGAAAAATAAACTTTCCAACCTTTACCAACACATCTTCAATTTTTCCATCGAGATGTGCAAGTGATCTGTCTGCAAGTTGCAAAGTAACGGTCGTTGGACGAACTTCACCAATTCCAAGCTTCCCGAAAATAGATAAAGGCATTAGGTTAATACTTGCTCCAAGATCACACAAAGCCATACGAAAGTAAGAATCACCAATGGAACATGGAATGTTAAAACTTCCTGGACCCTTCATTTTTGGAGGTAATTTGTTTTGCAAGAAAGAGTTACACTCCTTTGTAAGTGCTACTGTCTCATATTCTCCCAATCTTCTTTTCTTAGTCAAGATGTCCTTCATGAATTTCAAATAATTTGGCATTTGTTCCAAAGCTTCTACTAAAGGAATGTTGATGTGTAACTGCTTTAATACGTCCAAAAACTTTTTGAACTACACATCTTTATTTTTCTTCTCAAACCTCTGCGGATAAGGCATTTTTAGCACTTCGGACCTTATTGGAATATGATGTTGTGGCGATGCTATAGCATCAGAAATTCTAGTAGCTACTTTCTCTTCGATTGAGGCATTTTCAGCACTTCAAACTTTACTGGAATATGATGTTGTGGCGATGCTGCCGGCATCACTACAAAGCATCAGATTCGGTAGTAGACTTTTGCTCATCAGAAATTTTTTTCTGTTCTGAAATTTTCTCACAGTTTTGGATTGATGAGTGCTTTGTTTTCTGCCCAGAATTTTCTGTAGGATTCTCTAATACTTTCCCACTTCTTAAAGTCACAACTTTGCAATGTTCCATACCTTCTCTTCTTGGATTCTCGGTGTCACTTGGTAAATTTCCTTGCTGTCTACTCTTCAATTTAGTAGCCAACTGCCCCATTTGATTTTCTAAAGTCCTCACTGTAGATGACAATCCTTGAATTGTAGTATCAGTTCTAGACATAAACTCTTTCATCATATTTTCAAGTGAATTCGAAGGATTGTTCTGTGGAAAATGCTGTTGCTGCATTGGTTGTGAAAATCCAGGAGGATAAACTGGTCTTGTAGGCATCATAGATCTACTTGGGGCACCTTGGTTACTCCATGAAAATTTAGGATGTTGCCTCCATGTTGGATTGTAGGTGTTTGAATTTATGCCTCCCCTGTTCTGGTTTTCCATATAACACACCGAGGCAGGATTGAATGGGCAGTTTTCAAAAATGTGTCCTTCATTACAATAGACACAAGAAACCTCTTCCACTGGACCTGCGTTTGAAAGGCTTGATTGTTGTCCACCTTGCTTACCCATTTGCATGTTCATATTTTTCAACATATGAGAGATGGATGAAACTTGGGCTGCCAATGAAGAAATAGCATCCAGCTCTAACACTCCTGCAACTTTCCTTCTAGTGGGCAGCCTAGAAGTAGGCCATTGATAATTGTTATTCGCTATTCTTTCAATAATTTCATAGGCCTCATTGTATGACTTGGACAGTAAAGCTCCGCTGGCTGAAGCATCTACAATCATTCGAGTGTGAGCATTTAAACCATTATAGAAAGTTTCTATTTGAATACAATACGGGATTCCATGATGTGGACACTTTCTAAGTAAATCTTTGAACCTTTCCCACGCTTCATACAAAGATTCATCATCAAGTTGTTGGAAAGAAGTAATTTCATTTCTCAACTTAGCATTCTTTGTTGGAGGAAAATACTTCATCAAAAACCTCTCTGTTAATTGCTGCCAACTATTTACAGATCCGACAGGTCGAGAATTCAACCATTCCCTTACCTTGTCTCGTAAGGAAAATGGGAACAGTTTCAGTCTTAGAACATCTGCAGAAATTTCGGGCAGCTTGAAACAGTCGTTAACTTCCATAAAATATCCGAGATGCAAATGCGGATCCTCTGCTGGTAACCTACTGTACTGACCCACAGATTGTAGCATTTGAAACATCACCTGGTTTTAGTTCAAACTAGGGTGCCTGAATTTCTGGTGGTGCAATTCCAGAATTTAGCTCGGGAAAAACTGGAGTAGCATATTGCCTAATGGACTGATTTCTGTCATCTGCAAGCACTACAGGATTTTGTTCAATTCTTCGTTGTAATTGATGAGCCTCATTCTGTTGCTCCATGGTTATTGCTTTCTTTAATTTCTCTTGTTCTCTTCTTGCCGCTCTAAAAGTTCTTTCAATTTCGGGATCTTCAAGTAATAATTCAGCTTCCTTGTTATTGTATCTTGTAATCATGCAAAGCTGAATTTTGTTCTATAAAGACCAACAAAAGATCCAAGTGAATACAAATAAAAATGAACCACACAAATATCACCAACATCACAATTAAACTAAGAACAATCCCCGACAACGGCGCCAAAAACTTGTTGTGAAAATTATGAAACACAAGTGCAAGTGTACACTATCAACAAGTAGTATAGTACGATGTACTAGATATCGATCCCTCAGAGATTGCTTAGTGAAGACTGTGAAGTGTGTGTGATGAGGTGTGGAACAAAAGGTGATCAAATAGATGAATGGTTGATTAAGTCTACTAGGAAGAGAATGCAATTTAAGTCGAAAATAACAAATAAATGCAAGCAACCATAAGGAGAGAGAAATACTGTAAATTAGCAATTACACTGCAGATAAAAAGATGTGGAAGTACCGAACAAACACCGAGAAAATGAGTACTATGCTAGCTTCCATTTCAGGTATGCATTAAAAATGGCCAATGTTGTACTTGATGCTATAGCATTGATACGGCAATTAATCCAGAATTCCTAAAGTATATGCATGTTTTTCAACATCCCATAATTCCAGTCCACAAATATCAATTCATATGTCTATGCAATTCATATAAGAGGCATCCAATTCAAGCTCATGAACTCCTATGGACTATGCAAGGCAATAGTATATGTCTATACTACCACATAATTGAATCCAACAAGATCAATCAAGCACCATTCAAGTATTTTGTCCATTAATCTCAATCCTTTTAGATTCAAAGACTAACTCAATTGCAACCAATGATAATCAATCAATAGTGACAAATAACATTATAAATACTTGAATGAATTGTCAAAGCATGCCTTACATCAATACCACATCTCAAAAGATATTCATACCCAAAGTTGAAACTAGCCTAGTAAATAAAAACTTAGCTCCTGGTGCAAAAAGCAGACTTTCTCAAGTATGCAAATGTATACATTCTCAAAATCTAGGTAATTCTCAAAAACAAGATTTAAAAAAAATTTAAACGATGATCGCTAGAGTTTGGTTCACTAATCTCTTAGCTAGATGAACTCCAACTTCTTCAATCCTTGATGATCAATGAATTCCTTGCATGTTCAAGCTTCTTCCTCTCTTTTCTTCCCTCGGATCTCGCTCTTTAATTCCAGAATTTCGTGAAAATTTTTTCTCTTTTTTTTTTTTCTCTCTCCGAGATGCTTGCTTTTTAATTGCAGAATTTCTTTTGGAATTTTCTCTCCATTTTCTCTCTCGCGCCGAGCTGCCTGCTTTTCAGTCCACCACATGCCTTTCCAGATTATTCTTTCACTTTTTCTCCTTCTTTTTCGTCATTCCAATATTCCCATTAATTGCCACATCACCTCCCATTGTCTTTTTCTTCCTTTTCTTAAGTAATTGGGCTTCTTCAATTTTATTTTATTTTTCTTTCAACCCATTACTTCTTCTTACAAATTTTAAAGCCCAATACCTTTATTTTCACTTTGCATCATTCCTTGATTTCCAACTTAGTTCCTCAATTTCGTTTTGTTTCTCCTTTAGCCTTTGAATCTCACTTGATAATCTCAAATTCAGCAATTTCCCTAAATAAAACAAAAGCACAACAATTAATAAAAATAGACACAAAATTCCTCAAAATAAAAGCTTCATCACTCATTCTTACATGAAATCAAGTCTAAGAAATCATAATAACTCTACAAAAAGTAGAGTTATCAATGATTTATACATTTCCGGAAAGGATACGTTTTAATGTACATTGTGAATCGTTTATTGTCTTACGCTTTCAATTTGATTTACGTATTGAGTTTATGCTTTGTAAAACATAGGTTGATGCATGATACTACTACAGTAGTTAATTAAATTGACAGCTTTTTTTAGGAGACCCAACCGTAGGAGATTAGGACTAAAAAAATTTAATATACATTGAGATAAACAAAGAAAAAATGAAAAGTCAAAGAAATAGAAAAAAAAAAACACTCAAAAGTCATTAAGCATAAAGTGAGACAAAAAGACTAAAGAAATTGAAAAACATAGGCCGAAGAAGAAAATAGAGAAAAATACAAGGCTCTCGAGAAGTCAAATCCATTCCGCGATCAAATTCTTCAGGCCCTCGAAGAAATCAAATCAAATACGGACATATCGAGATCAAGCCACGACCCCGGAATCCATAACAAAAAGAATCAGCAGAGATATACAAAGATTGAAGCCCAACATCAAATATATATTATTATCTTGTAGCATATTGTTTTTTTTTTTTTTTTGAAATGATCAAAAAATTATTATTTACAATATCATCTCACTACTAGAAATTTCAAGATTTTCGACGGATTTGGCCGTCTAAAAAAACCCCGTCACAATTTGCAACCGATTTGAGACGGATTTGGCGTCCGCAATTTGCGAACTATTTGCAACTGATTTGGCCATCGTATTTTGCGACCAATTTGCGACGAAAAAAAGGTCGCCGCAAATAGCCGGATTTGCTAATGTTTTTTTTGGGGGAATATTATTATTATTTGGTCTATAATTTTATAAAATTATTTATAATATCTAAAAATTTATATAAATAAAAAGATTATTTAAATATAATTAAATCATATAACAATAAAAATTTTAAATAATAATATTTTAAAGAAAATATATATAAAATCCAAATAATAAAACATTCTAAATTTCATTATAATAATAATATATAAAATTCAATGAACAAAACATTCTAAATACATTTTAAATTTCATTCTAATAATAAAATATTTATAAAATCCCAATACATTATAATAATACCAATTCTAATAATATCATTCTTTGCATGTTTTTTCACTAATTTCTTGTTTGTGTTGAGCTTCTTCAGACCTTCAACATCCATGTACTCAAGACCAATTTTTTCAACTTGCAATAAATTTGAATATGCAAAATAAAATGTTAGTAAGATTTCTTTCAACAAAAAAAATGTCAGAAGTGAATATGCCTCATTCTCCTTCCAATTTTAGCCATATCTTCATAACCTCTTTTTTTTCCGCTTTCATAAGAAGCCAACTTATGTATACATGGGATATTAAAAATAAAATACAAATCATTATATTTGCAAAAGACAAATTTCCCCAATCAATCTCAAAGCAAATGTTTTTTCTAAATCCAACAGCTAATAATGCATCAAAATTTTTAACCAAAAGAATGTCAACAAAATTGAGGCAACAACAGTGAAATAGACAATGGGACACCAAGAGTTAGGAAGATTTTAATCTCTTGATTATCCCTACCAATACACCCTTCATCTTTCAGCTGATCACAAAACTAATTCTCATTTTCTGTCATAGTAGTGCTTAGTACAATTATTCATTCTTCCATTTAATTCATATTATTCTTGAGCCTAGAAAACAATTAATTTATTATCGGAAGCCTTTTTTCTTTTCTTGTTTTCCTCTTTCCCAAGCTCAAACATCAGGCCACCATAAGTAACATGAATGTAATATAAGCATATAAAGTTGTATTATTTCAGGTAATACATTTAACCAAAGTGGTTATCAAATCATCTTTTGGTGAAATAGCATATATATAAACATAACCCCCAAAATAATTTATACTTTCACACAAAGTGAAACAATAATTTGCAAAGTAGAGTGATAAAAAGAATTCACATTATTGAGTTGCCTTTATGTGAATAAGATCCCTAAAAGTAGCTTCTATGAAGGATTTCAAGTAACATGTAAAGCTTTTCAATTGATGGCCTCTTAAGATAAGGTGGTGCAGTTATTTAAACTTCATATCTTGTAGCAATAAGCAGTAATTTTTTCCCTTTTTTTTTTTCTTTGGGTGGAGGTGGATGGGAGGTTGGAATTCCAGGAAAGGGATCAAAGAATTGAAAAACATAGAGGCCTTTAACTTCAAAACTATCAGAACATGATGAATATCAACATCACATCATTCACAAACACCAACTAGGACATGAAACACTAGAGATCATAAGGCTCATTCTCAAGAACATTAGCATTGTATAAAATATGTGATGACTCGGGCATCAATGCACTGAAATTCTCGAGAAAAACTGGTAACTCCATAACATTAATTTAAAGCATACAATGTGAAAAAACCAAAATAATGTTTTTCCTTCACATATTGCATAAAAGAAGGTAGATATCTTAGTTGAGATATACTTTTTTTTTTTTGCAAATGCATAGTGTGCAATTCTTGGAAAATTTTTTAACCAGATTGAAGCTTGAATAAACAAAAAGATAAGAGACAAGTCACTTTAATAGGATAAATAGTACTTTAGAAGACCCCAACATGTAATGCAACAGACACCAGAATAGGTCTTCTACGAAAAACACTTGAAATACTAGCAATAGAAAGACGAAACACACCGCAATGGGTAATATTGTTCACGTAACCATGTTAACTTTAACTACCCATGTAGCGGATATTACTCTGGTGGCTCCTAGATCACAAAGGACCTTAGGGCACCGGGCATTCAATTCCCTTCAGGAGTAATGATGTGAGTTTTATTTATATATAAAAATAATATAAATAATAGAATAAAATAGTACTAAAAATAATAGGAATTCTCAAGATTAAAATAGAATTGTCACTAAGAAAATAAACTCAACTAGGCAGAGAACCTATCGAAATAGTATAGTAAATAAAGGTAGTATTCAGATTTTAATATTTATAAAATCGTTTTCCCCAAGACGTCTATTAATTTTTAGTGTGGAAAATATAATTAAATCAATTATGGATATGATTTGGAAGTATGAATCAATCATCAAGTAATCCAACCTTTATCAAGAATGATAGGATTGAATTCTAAATCCTAGAAAGCAAAGTAAATGAACATTGTAAAGAACAAACCAAGTAAAAAAGTTGGGAGGAATTCTTAGTAAAATATAGGTGAGATAAGAGGATACAAAATACCAAGAATAGGATAATCTTGGATCTAGTATCATAGCTCCACCAAATTCAAGTCTAAAGTAGAATTTCTTCCATACGGATCGTGGTAAGAAATTCCTAGATTAAGAACACTTGAATGTTAATACAAATAGATTTTGTGATACCCATGACCAAATTGACAAGGGTGATTTTGTAATTTGATAAAGTTTAGGGTCTTATTTAGATACTTAAATATTTGAGGATCTATTGTGCAATTTATTATGTTATGTATTCTTTATATACCTTGAAACCCTAAGAGATATAATTTAAGAGAGAGTTTAACACCTCTCTGGTATTTTGAGAAACGGGTAATAAGAAGAACCAACGTGGAGATTTTGGGATTGGAGAAATTGTATTGTCAATTACGATTAAGGTTAGTAATCGATTGTATATTTAATTCTTTGATTTAGAATGATATGTAAGTTTAAGAGACAATTAAGCTTGCGATTGGATTTATTAAGTTCTTAAATTTGTATTAAGCCTTGAATAATTTTAGGTAAAGAATCATTTCGCAATTTGGATTATCGAAGGTTGTGGATTTTGATAATTTCGATGACAAAGGTAAGTGGTTTGATCTTTTTCCTGTTTTTAAACCCTTTCGTTTTCATCTGTTTTCAAAAAGATTATGTTTTTCGGTATGTTAATTTACGAAAATTGATTTTATTGAATTGTATTTTACGAAAGATTATTTTTTTTAGAATATTATATTTTTCGACTTTCCTTCTTGAAATCAAATTACGATACGTATGAGTGATTTTGAAATTGATTTTGTCATTAAATATTAATATATTATTTTATTATAAAAATTTAGATTTTGTTAACTTATCTCTTCTTTATTTTCTTTTTCTTTTCTCAAAAGTTTGATTTTCTTAAAAGTTATTTATTATTATTTTAATGTGAAGATTTTCAAGTTTTCCAAAAAATTTATTTATTTGATAAATTTATATTTTCTCAAAAGTTATTCTTTTCTGTTTTAATTTTCTGATTTTACGATTTATTAAAAGATTTGGTTTTCTGATTTTAGAAAGATTTAGTATTCCGATTTTAAGTTTTGATTAAAAAAATAGTTTTCTATCCTCTATTTTTTTATAAAAGATATAGTTTTCTGATTTTCGATTTTGATAAAATAATATAGTTTTATGATTTTCGATTTTGATAAAAAGATAAAAGATGCTGTTTTTTTTTTTAGATATTAGTTTTTGATATCAAGTTTATCTTTTCGAAAATATTTTTGTTTGATTAAAGTTTCAAAAGCCATCCCGAAAAAGTAAAGCGGAAGAAAAGAAAAGTTTTGGCTCAAGTTAATTAGAATTGAGTTGGGGGAACATGTTCCAAATTTATAAGTTCCGAACCCATTGAACATGGTGAAAAAGCTCCACTGTTATAAGTTCCGGCCTACCTAGCGGGATAAACAGCTAGGATCGATTTTGATTAAACCAACGAATGACTATGCTGCTTGAGCCCATTGAAAAGAATAAGTAATATGATTTGGGATTTTTATCCTTTCGTTTGCTTTTGAAAGTAATGTGGGAAGTTTGATTTTTGGGTCCGATTGAAAAGTATTTGTTAAAATGATTTTATCCGTTATGTTTTGAAAGTTTTCTCATAATTTTGAATATGATCTTAAATGCCCCTTACCTGGGCTTTATAAGCTCATACCACCTACGTTTAATTGCTTTTGCAGGTTTTTGATAGACCTATGAGATCATCTTGTGCATTTGGATTTTTCTATCTAGTGGGTTGGAGTTATGAGTTTTTGGATATTGGATTTGATTTTTCATAGTCGAATAGTTATGTTTGTAAGATATTATTTCCGTGAATTATGTATATTTCTGAAATTTTTGAGTTAAGTATTTTTATTGAGGAATTTTTGACGTATTTTATTGAGATTGTTTCGAGGCTTTGCATTCTTTGGTTCATAACTTAGAGGATGTAGCCGTGTTACGTCATCAGTTTGGGTTTTTTTATTTTTAAATTAGGCCCAGAGTTGGGGCGTGACAGATTTTCTATCAATCATCCAAGGTCCGGTCCATCAATAGGAAACTAATCACATTAACTTGGCACTAATCGTATATCCAAGGTCCGGCCTAACAATTAGTGTAAATCCAGAACCACAATCTCAAATCAAAGCTTGTACTAAAGATAAAATTCAGATCTAAAGCCATCAATGAAATTGCAATTCAAATTAATAAAACTACAATCATTCAATCCAAGAATATCACAATATCTCAAGTAAATTGTAAAATAAAACCAACCAAATCTACCTATAAGAAATGTATAAATGAGAGTTCCTAAGGTTGGTTAACAAATTACAAAGAATAACAAGGAATAATAGAAAAAAAGGAGAAAGTGAAACATAGACATTAAACCTTCTTCCTCTTCAACTTCTTCTCTTGATTCTTATTTGTTTCTTCAACTTGGATCTTCAATTTGTGTAGTCCAAATACCCAAGAATAGATTCAGTAGATTTCCTTACGGATCGAGGCAAACCTACCTAATTAATCCCAAGATACTCAATACTACAACAAGTAGAGAGTGATCTCTTAGAAAATTGTAAAATCAAAGTATAGATCTCTCTCTAAGTTCTTACCAAACCTTTACAATTAAAATGGCAGAGTAACAATAGCCTAATCCAACCTCTAAAATATGGTAAAAATCCTATAATTTATAGATAACCGAAACAGGGGGTAAAATAGTCATTTTACACGAAAAAGGGAGATTCTAGCATGACTACGGCGCGTTGCCCTTTCTTCTCTACGGGCGTATTGATACCGTTAAGTACTACGGACGTAGAATCCAGAGTGCAACGGCCGTAGAGCAGGTAGTTATTTTATACGGGCGTGATGCACAAATGGGTAACGGGCATATAACTCCTACGGGCGTATTCCATCTTACACGGGCGTAGCATATTTCCGAAATTACATATTTAGTCCCTAAACTTCACTCTTTTGATCAATTAGCCCCACGAACTTCCCGAAAACGAAATACCACAATTAAGTGCACAATTAACATATTTATCTCAATTTACTCTAATAAACCTCAACAATTATGCACAATTACCCTTCCAAAACATTATCAAATTTAGCGTTATCAAGTAATTTCCGAGTAGCAAAGAACACTTGCAAACTACCCTTATTAAAATAAATAACTAAAAATTAAACACTCTGGTGGCAAAATTCTCAAAATCCCATCAAGTCATCATACTAGATATCACAATATCCAAATGGTCTAATACTATTTCTCATAAAGTCCAAAAGTAATCTATTAATCAAAAAATTTACCAAAATAGATGTGCTCGATAAACAGGAATTTCCTACAATTTAGATTTGCATCGACTATTTATGAATAAATCAAATTCAATCCTCAAGATCCTAACAATCAAACAATTAGTTTTTATTATAGGCCAAGTAAATCAAACTTCAAAAAGCTCACAAAAATTTTCTTCAAGTAGCTTAAAGTCCAAAATAAATAAGAAATTCGAGAAAATTTTAAAAATTTTTGGGTAGTACAAAATCAATAATCCAAACACATCCAAAAAAATAATCCTCTACCCCACACTTAATTTAAACACCTGTCCTCGGTGTTCAAGCAGGGATACTAAATTCCCAACTTATATAATTAAGGAGTACATGCCCTATTATAAATGCAATAAAAAGGTTGGTGAGTGTTTTAAGTGAGTAAAAATAAATATCAAATAAGACAAATAATCTCACAAAACAGTGTCACATAATCAAACACAATTAAGGTAGAGTACCTATCGCATGCAGATAGTAACACGGGAGTACCACGATTTTAAATTTATAAATATCGTATCTTCGGGAATGTTGGTGACGGCTGGTTAGTTTCTACCAATTAGGACAAATTTTAAGGTTCAGGGAATTAGTCGTATGTGTCTATTCAATTCAGGTTTGTTGATTTGAAGAGTATTTAAAACAACAATGGAAAAACAATTGACTAAGATCTCTCATGAAGTACATATGATTAATTAAGGTGAACAATGTTTGAAAGTTCAGTTTACAAACGGATCTAAGGCAATTATGAATTCGAATCGTCTTACTACCATACCCGAGTTATCTAAAGTGATTACCTCAATACTGGTCGTTGCAAGTAATCCTAAGCCTTCGTAGATTAATTATTAATTCGTCAATTTAATAAGTTAATCTTAAGATTTGCATTGATTACTAACTCGAGATTATTAGGCTTCCTAACTTCATTATGGTCAATGCAAGCTATTAGACCTAATCCGGCAATTTGTAAATTCTCCTATAGCCGGGTCTCCTAAACAAATCGTCAATTTCATTAATTATTGTAGTATCATGCATCAACCTAAGTTTCATAGCATAAACTCAATACGAGAATCAAATCAAAAGCGTAAAATAATAAGCAATCCACATTGTATATTAAAACGTATTGATGTGAATTTTGGTTACTATATTTTTAGCATAGATTATGATTGAGATTAATTCAAGCAAATCAAATGGGTTGTCACTTAAATAACCAAAATCTAAGGCAGAGTACCTATCGTATGCAAATAGTAACATGGAAGCATCAACGATTTTAAATTTATAATATCGTATAGACCCAAAGACGTTGACAACAGTTATAAGCAATTATTAAATATGACAAGAATTTATTAACAAAAGTTAACCCTAGGATAAGAATCAATTCAAGAGATTATAGCTAGAACATAAATAGAATTGAAACAGATATGATTTAGGATTCTTATTCAGTTCGATTATTATGATAACGCTAAATTTGGTAATGTTTTGTAAGGGTATTTGTGCATAATTGTTGAGGATTATTAGAGTAAATTGAGATAAATATGTTAATTGTGCACTTAATTGTGATATTTCTTTTTTGGGGAAGTTTGTGGGGCCAATTGATCAAAAGAGTAAAGTTCGGGACTAAATATGTAATTTATGGAAGTGAACACGCCCAGCAAAGAGGCTAAACACGGCCAGCCAAGAAGCTGAACACGCCCAGCCAAGAGGCTGAACACGGGCGTGTTGATTGTGGAATTTTTATTTTTTATATTTATTTTACGCCCGTTGCCCTTTTTGTTCTACTCCCGTTGCCCTTAACCGCCTCACTACGCCCGTAGTGCATCGGTGACTACGCTCGTAGTGATGTTCCGTCCAGATTCTTTTGTAAAAATGACTATTTTACCCCTATTTTGGTTATCTATAAATATTGGGATTTTTACCATTATTTAGAGGTTGGCTTAGAGGATAGATGTTGGATTAGGGTTAGCTTGTAGGTTGGATTAGGGTTAGATTAGAGGTTAGATTAGTTAGTATCTCACATTGTTTTAGATATTGAATATCATATTGGGTTCTTCTTCAATTTCATATATTTTGGTATAAGATTTGGGGAATTTTCTATTACTTTGATTGAATACTTTTGATTAGATAATTCCCTAGGTTGTATTAGTGAATAAATGTTTCTAGTTAGGTTATGAAATCTCTCCTTGGTCTATGAGGTAGAGTTTTGTTACTTGATCAAGAGGATTTTGAGCTACTTCAATCATTCAAGCTTCAAGGAGCAAGAAGAGGATTCAAGAAGAAAGTTGAGGTGTAGAGATCTTTCCGGATTCAATTGACAACTGGTTTTGGAATTATTTTCTTACCTTCTTCAAGTATTTTTGTTGATAATTCTTGTAATCTAGTTTACCAACCTAATAGGAACCCTCTTCTTCTACATTTCTTTAGAGTAGAAGTGGTTGGTTTTATGTTATACTTTCACTATGAGATTGATCCATTGTGAGTTGATTGTTATGATTTCATTAACTTGAATTGCAATTTCAATTATGGCTTTGATTTGATTGTTTATCTTGAGTTGAGCTCTAATTCAATTTTGTGGTTCGGGTTAACACTAATTGTTAAGCCGGACCTTGGATATACGATTAGTGCTAGATTAGTTTGATTGTCTTCCTATTGATGTACCGGACCTTGGATGATTAGTAGGGATTTGATCTTACTAATATACTTGAGTTGTTCTTCACGTATGAATTTCTTTCAACGACACGTATTGAGGAAGTTCATCCTTAGACTCGGATTTGGTGAAATTGTAATAGTTGAATCATGATACTTGATTTTGTTGTGAAGTGTATCCTCCACTCTCTCTAATGTGTTTAGTGAGTTCTTCACATATTCAATATTATATCATCCACGATTTTACTTTACATGCTTTTACTTTGCTTTCTAGGATTTAGAATTCAATCTTATCATTCTTGATATTGGTTGATTTACTTGTTGAATGATCCTTATTCACAAATCATATTCATAATTAGTTTGATTATATTTTCCACACTAGAATTTAATAGAAGTCTTAGGGAAAAACGATTTTTATAAATTTAAAATCTGAATACCACCTTATTTACTAAACTATTTCGATAGGTGCTCTGCCTAATTGAGTTATTTTATTAGTGACAAACCTATTTTAACTTTGAAGATTCCTATTATTTTTAGTATTATTTATTCGATTATTTATATTAATATTATATATAACTCAAATACACATCAGATTTTTGGCGCCGTTGCAGGGGAATCCTATTATTTTTCGTGATGTTTTTCCTCTAAGTTCGTTGTAATTTTTGGGAAAAAATTTCATCAACGGTGTGAAATCTATAACGAATTAATTTTGATATGATTTGTTTTATGATATCATTCTCAAGTAACTTTTACTTTTCATGTCTAATTCTTAGAATATCTTTGATCTCTTTGATAGATCTTGGATATTTGCTTGATCGATTTTATTTCATTTAGTTTAGTTGTTTTCAATTTCATTTGTTTCTTATTTTTAGTTGAGTAGTTTAATTTTGATTCTTTGATTCTTTCTTATTCTTACTTTAGTAGTTTTCTTTTGTTATTTGTATTTTGTTTCTCTTGCTTTCTTATTGATTCATTTTCTTAGAATTGTTTTTGCTTAGATTATAGATTTTTGGATTTAGATCTTAGATTAGATGATTTAGTATCATGATTTTTAGGTTTAGTTAGTGTTTTGGTTATATTAGATCCCTTAGGTAAACTTTTACTTAGAGATTTTGGTTAGATATAGCTTAGATATTTTGGATTTAGGTTAACTTTAGTTGATTTAGATTAGATAGCTTAGTTAGTTTAGTGCTTTAGATTAGGTTAGCTTTTGATTCTTTAGATCCTTATCCTTTAGAATAACCTAGATCTTAGGTTTAGTATCTTAGTTTGATCTCTAGTTTAGAATTTTTAGATCTAATTGTTTTTCCTACTTTCTAACTTGACATAGTTTGTTCTAATCCTTCTAACTTTCTCTAATTAGATTCTTAGGTATGGTTAGTATAAGATCTAACTAGTTTTCTAACTTGATTCTTTCTTTGATTGATTTCTATTTCATGTTCTTAGATGTATTTCCATGCTTTCGTTTCATGATTTTTGATAGTTGTTATAGATATTATTTTGATTTTTAGGTATTATGCTAGAGTAGTTTAGTTTACTTCTCTTCTTAACCTTAGTCTCATTTACTTGTCATTTACTTGTTTTGCATCTTCTTTAGTTGTCTTACATTTCTTAGATAGTTTTGCATTTTCATTTCATTTTATCTTCATTCCTTCATTTTCTTTAAGTACTTTCTAGTTTAGTTAGTATTCTAATAATATCTTCAATTCATGAAGACTATTATCTAGATACTTACTTGTGCTAGGCATTGATGTTAGATGTTTTCATATTTTCTATCTCTTATTTGTTAGCCTTAATATGTGCTTGTTATGAGTTTAGGTATGGTTATGCATTTAGATTCCTCCCCTTGCGTTTGATGTTAGAATTTGTATGTATTAGGTTTTTCAATGAATGGTCACCATTATTATTATTATTTAGTCTTGCATCTTTAGGATTTTATCTAGTATTCTTTGAATTCTTTAGATAATAATATAGTATAGCTTTTTGTTGAGTAGAAAGCATTCTTAGAAGCTAATTCTAAGAAATGCTAGTTTAGTGACCAACATTTCATTCTAATAGCTTTATTCCATTTCAATTCTCAAATGTAGACTATTATTCCAGTAGCTTTTTGTCGATTTGTTTGTTTTGCTTTTCTTTGCATGTTATTTAGTAGACTTGCATGAATTTGCATATTTTGTTTTGTGCTTACATGAATTTGCTGTTCTTTGTTTTCTTTTACTTAGCATTTGAATTAGTTGTTTTGATGGTTTTACCAAACTGCATATTACTTTGTAGTAGTACAGTTTGCATAGCTTTTACTTAGGTATAGTTTGCATGGTGATTTAGGTAAATATTATTACATGGATTTCTCCTTAATTACCTTTTTGCATTCCAGTAGTTAGATTTAGGTATTTTAGTTATATATAGGGTGCATGACCTTCATGATATCTAGATAGATTACATGTTAGCTAGGTGGCTAGAATAAATTGTATGACTTTTTGTAGCTTCTTGCATGTTTTTGCATGGCATATATATATGTATGTACTATAATTGCTCCTTGTAGTTTTCAGTAGTTCATATATAATTGTATATATGTACAGCTTTGGTGAATTGCAAAATTCTTCCAGATTCAGTGCTTGTTTGCATGCTGAATTTTCTTTTGTTTGAAAAAAAAAAAATTTCCAGTAGTTCTTTTTGCATACACTTTACTAGATTAATTAATATATATATTATGTATCCTCATTTCCAGTAGGTAGAAGTTTGTTCTTTGTGTTCTTTGATTTTGCATGGTTAATTTAGAAGCAAATACATGATATTTTCTGTTTGTACTACATTTTCCAGTAGGTTAGTTCATGGTTGTTGTGTAATTTCTTTTTGCATGGTTTTGCATAAATTGTTTGTAGATGCATTAGTTTGTCTTCCTTGGTAGTTTAGTTTGCATTTAGTTTTCTAAAGTTCTATGGCAGTAGCATTAGTGTTTAGGATTGCATTTCTATTGCAAATTTCGTCCAGTTCCTTTGTGCATTTTAATTCTAGTGTACATATATTCTGTTTTTGTGTAAAATTTCACTGCCCTGCTGTATTTTCTTTCTAGCAATTGCAGTAAGCAAACTGCCCTGTTCACTTTGTAAATTTTAGTATGCAATTTCCTCTATTTTGTAGAAAATTCCAGTAGCTAATTTATGTACAATTCTGTTTTCTGCTCTGTTTTGTAAAAAAAATAATCCAGAACTGAAATCTTATTTCCCCTGCTTTTTCCTCTGTTTTTGGCAGTAGCCGATTGCATGCACACTTTTTAATTCAATTCTTTTCCTCCATTTTCGTTCAGTTCTATTGCACTTCATTTCTCTTTCTTTTTAATTCAATTCTTTTGCATGATTTTCATTTCTTTTCCTTTCTTCCTCCATTTTTAATTCTTTTAAGCTTCCTTTTACTGTATGCATTATTTAAATTATTCTTCAATTCATTTGCATGGATGTTCTTATTTATCATTCTTTTATTCTTTCATTCTTTTTCTTCTTTCTTTCATTCAATTAATTTAATTCATTTTATTTCCTTATTTTTTGATTAGATTAGCATTATTTAATAATTTTATATTTTATTTCCTTTTATCCTTACTAATATCTCTTTTCTTGTTTTGTAGGTATTGTAATTTCTTTCATCTTGTTTTTCTCAATCTTTTAATTTCTTTAATAGATTGTTTGTAGTAGGAAATTTTTATACCTCTTGTAAACTCTTTTATTTAGTGTTTTGTTTTATTCTATCCTTCTTGATTGTTTGTTGAAGGTAAAACAGGAATCAATAGGCTTCGCTACAAAACTTGGAAATGCAAGTGGGACAATTGTCCAGGCAATTTTCAGAACAAGCAAAAATGATTACTCCCTAACAGCACCAAACAAAATTCTATTGATTAAATCGAAAGATGAAGTTGTTAGGGAGGACAAAGCGAGCCCTATAAAAGTCTTTGAAGAAGGAAGAAGCTCCTAAGAAAGGAACAAAATAAGTTCCAAGCATGCTTGCTGATAACATCAAATATGATCATGATTTGAGATATAAATTGTGCATGATTTGTGATTATAATTGTATTAAATTGAGATAAATTGATTGATTTTGGGTTTAATTGCAAATATTCTGTTTCAGGTAACTTCTGGGGCAAATTGGTGAAAAAAGATAAATTCAGAGGCAAAAGTGCAACATTCTGGAAGTGCGCTACGCCCGTGGACTATTTCTTACGCCCGTATCCGAGTAAACGCCCGTTGCCCTTTTGTGCATAACGCCCATAGCGGATTAAACGCCTGTTTCCCTGTGTGCATTACGCCCGTATGAATTAACCGTCTTCCTTACGCCCGTGGCACTCTGGATCAAACGCTCGTAAGGCGAATAGCGCATCTAAACGCCCGTATAAGGATGCTCCGTCCAGAATATTTTTAAGAAAAATGACGATTTTACCCCCGGTTTAGTTTATCTATAAATACTAGAATTTTCAGCATTAATTAGATTGGTTAGTATCTCACATTGTTTTAGATATTGAATATCATATTAGGTTCTTCTTCAATTTCATATATTTTGGTATAAGATTTGGGGAATTTTCTATTACTTTGATTGAATACTTTTGATTAGATAACTCCCTAGATTGTTTTAGTGAATAAATGCTTCTAGTTAGGTTATGAAATCTCTCCTTGGTCTATGAGGTAGAGTTTTGTGACTTAATCAAGAGGATTTTGAGCTACTTCTATCATTCAAGCTTCAAGGAGCAAGAAGAGGATTCAAGAAGAAAGTTGAGGTGTAGAGATCTTTACGGATTCAATTGACAACTGGTTTTGGAATTATTTTCTTACCTTCTTCAAGTATTTTTGTTGATAATTCTTGTAATCTAGTTTACCAACCTAATAGGAACTCTCTTCTTCTACATTTCTCTAGAGTAGAAGTGGTTGGTTTTATGTTATACTTTCACTATGAGATTGATCTATTGTGAGTTGATTGTTATGATTTCATTAACTTGAATTGCAATTTCAATTATGGCTTTGATTTGATTGTTTATCTTGAGTTGAGCTCTAATTCGATTTTGTGGTTCGGGTTAACACTAATTGTTAAGTCGGACCTTGGATATACGATTAGTGCTAGGTTAGTTGGATTGTCTTCCTATTGATGTACCGGACCTTGGATGATTAGTAGGGATTTTATCTTACTAATATATTCGAGTTGTTCTTCACGTATGAATTTCTTTCAACGACACGTATTGAGGAAGTTCATCTTTAGACTCGGATTCGGTGAAATTGTAATAGTTGAATCATGATACTTGATTTTGTTGTGAAGTGTATCCTCCACTCTCTCTAATGTGTTTAGTGAGTTCTTCAAATATTCAATATTACCTCATCCATGATTTTACTTTACTTGCTTTTAATTTGCTTTCTAGATTTAGAAATCAATCTTATCATTCTTGATATTGGTTGGTTTACTTGTTGAATGATCCTTAAATACAAATCATATTCATAATTAGTTTGATTATATTTTCCACACTAGAATTTAATAGAAGTCTTAGGGAAAAACGATTTTTATAAATTTAAAATCGAAGATCACCTTATTTACTAAACTATTTCGATAGGTGCTCTGCCTAATTGAGTTATTTTATTAAGTGACAAACCTATTTTAATCATAGAGATTCTTATTATATTAGTATTATTTATTCGATTATTTATATTATTTATATTAATATTATTTATAACTCAAAATAACACATCAGATTTTTGGCGCCGTTGCCGGGGAATCCTATTAATTTTCGTGATGTTTTTCCTCTAAGTTCGTTTGTTATTTTTGGGAAAAATTTTCATCAACGGTGTGAAATTTATAACGAATTAATTTTGATATGATTTGTTTTATGATATCATTCTCAAGTAACTTTTACTTTTCATTCTTAGAATATCTTTTATCTCTTTGATAGATCTTGGATATTTGCTTGTTCGATTTTATTTCATTTAGTTTAGATGTTTCTATTTCATTTGTTTCTTATTCTTAGTTGAGTAGTTTTATTTTGATTCTTTGATTTTTCTTATTCTTACTTTAGTAGTTTTCTTTTGTTACTTGTATTTTGTTTCTCTTGCTTTCATATTGATTTGTTTTCTTAGAATTTCTTTTACTTAGATTATAGATTTTTGGATTTAGATCTTAGGTTAGATGATTTAGTTACATGATTTTTAGGTTTAGTTAGTGTTTTGGTTAGTTTAGATCCCTTAGGTAAACTTTTACTTAGAGATTTTGGTCGGATATAGCTTAGATATTTTGGATGTAGGTTAACTTTCGTTGATTTAGATTAGATAGCTTAATTAGTTTAGTGCTTTAGATTAGGTTAGCTTTTGATTCTTTAGATCCTTATCCTTTAGAATAACCTAGATCTTAGGTTTAACATCTTAGTTTGATCTCTAGTTTAGAATTTTTAGATCTAATTGTTTTTCCTAATTTCTAACTTGACATAGTTTGTTCTAATCTTTTCCAACTTGTTCTAACTAGTTCTTAGGTGTGGTTAGTATAAGATCTAACAAGTCTTCTAACTTGATTCTTTCTTGATTGATTTCTATTTCATGATCTTAGTTGTATTTCCATGCTTTCATTTTATGATTTTTGGTAGTTGTTATAGATATTATCTTGATTGATAGGTATTATGTTAGAGTAGTTTAGTTTACTTCTCTTCTTAATCTTAGTTTCATTACTTGTCATTTACTTGTTTTGCATCTTCTTTAGTTGTTTTACATTTCTTAGCTAGTTTGCATGTTTTGTTTTTCTTTGCAATTGACTTAATATACTCGTATGAGTATGCATATGATGTTTTGTCTCATATTATGTTGAATTCTAGTAATTAGTTTTGTGCTTGCATGAATTTGCTTTCCTTTGTTTTCTTTTACTTAGCATATGATTTAGTTGTTTTGATGGTTTTTCAAACTACATATTACTTTGTATAGCTTTTATTTGGGTAAATATTATTGCATGGATCTTGCTTTACTATCTTTTACATTCCAGTAGTTAGATTTAGGTATTTTGATAGATTTAGTTTGCATGACCTTCATGATATCTAGATAGATTACATGTTAGTTAGGTGGCTAGAATAAATTGTATGTCTTTTTGTATCTCTTTGCATGAATTTCATAGCATTTAGGTGAATTATTTTGCATAGATTTTACCTTAGTACCTTTTCATTCTAGTAGCTATGATTGATCTTTGTGCTTTGCCTTTTCTTTTATGCTATTTAGTACACTTGCATGAATCTGCATGCTTTGTTTTACTCTTGCATGAAATATAGATAACGTTTATATTTTCTTTTCTTATGCATGATGTTTATGTTTTCAATAGTATATTTATTTATGTATATTTTTGCAACTTGTAGTTTCCAGTAGGTAGTGCTTATTCTTTGTTCTTTTTGATTTTGCATAGCATTTAGTACATATAGATACATTAGATGTATATCTCATCTCTTTACTGTATCTAATGTTCAATGTATAGATATAGATAATATATGCATAATGCATTTCAAAATCTTTTCCAGTTTATTCTTTATTTAAATACATGATGATTTTGTTTGCACTTCATTTTTCCATTAGATTAGTGTATGGTGTGTTTATAATTTCATTCTACATGGCATTATAAATAATGGTACATAGATTTGTTAGTTGATGTAATTGCATTTCTTTTTGTTCTTCATGATTAGCATTTAGTTTGTATGTATATATTTCGTTTCTTTCATATAGTCAATTTACATGTTCAAATTAGAAATTCAAAAGCATGAACATTTTTTGTTCTATTTTCCAGTAGCTATATGTTTTTGTATACTTTTGTGCACTGCATTTTCAATAAAAGTTTTGGGCAGTCCAGTAACATGTTGTTTGCACTGCTGCTGAAATTTTTAATCCAGAAATTTATTGTATGCTTGGTTTTGTTCTGTTTTTGCTGAAAATTTTGGGCAGTATAGTGGCAGATTTTTACATCACTGCTGCCTTATATTTAATCCAATAGTTGTTACATATTTTGTTCTGTTTTTGTAAAAAAATTTCAGTGAGTTTTCTTCAATGTTTTTGATGAAACTGCCCAGAATTTTGTGAGTTACAATTTGTTTTGGTCATTCTAAAAAATTCCAGCATGCATTTTCTTCTGTTTTGCCGAGAAATCCAGTAGCTGTGAAGGTTAATTCCTCTGTTTTATTCAAATTTTCAGTAGCTAATTATTGTGTATCTCTGTATTTCCTCTGTTTTGTACAAATTCCAGAACTGGAATTTTTATTTCCCCTGTTTTTCCCTTGTTCTTTCTACCCGGAGCATGTTAAATTTTCTTTTCATTTTCACTTCTTCAATTAATTTAATTCATTTTCTTTTCCTTATTTTTTTTTTATTAGATTAACATTATTTAATAATCTTATATTTTACATCCTTTTATCCTTACTAATTTTTCTCCTTTCTTGTTTTGTAGGTTTTGAGATTTCCTTCTTGTTTTCTTCTTGTTTTTGTGTTATTCTCTAGATCGTTTGTAGTAGGATTCTTTAATTTTTTTTTTTTTTTTGTAATTGATTTTTGTTTTCTTTCTCTCTTAATAAGTTTGATAGTGCATGACTAGATCTTCTACCCCAACAATTAGGGAACAAGTGGACGACCCCGAGGAAATCATTCGTCTTGCACGTAGAGAACAAAGAAGGAGGGAAAACGAAATGGAAAACAGAAGGCCAGCTTTGGAAACTTACATTCAAGCTCATTCTGTCCCACTAAGTAACGCTATTAGACTTCCGGAAGACTGTACTTTCGAGTTGAAGCCAAGTGTCCTTCAACTATTCACGTCAAGGTTACAATTTGGAGGACTTCCCTCGGAAAGCCCTTTGGAACATTTGGCGGAATTCACTTCCCTATGTGATGGTTTTAAAGGGAAGTCTACGGTTGAAGAAACTATGTTAAGCCTATTCCCATATACTTTGAGGGATAGAGCAAAAAGATGGTTGTTGCAACTTCCGGCGGGGTCTATTTCTACTTGGGAAGAGTTGAGTCGTGCTTTCCTTGTGGAGTATTATTCGGGGGCTAAGATCTTGGAATTTAGAAGAGCAATTTCGAGCTTTGCACAACAAGAAGGGGAGACAGTCTTTGAAGCATGGGACCGACTAAAAGAGTTAGTGCGATTATGCCCCCAACACGGAGGCATGAACGAGTTGGGAAAGCAAATTCTTGACGGCTTGAATCCTCAAGGAGGATTTAATGGGATGAATGAAGTGGATGCTAGAGCAGCTCTCGAGCGTATGTACCGAACGAACAAAAACCAGGACGAGAGTGTTCGAGCAAAGCCCGTTAGAAGCCCGGTCCACGTGGCTTCATCATCTTCTTTTGAAGAACAAATAGAGAGTTTGAGATCGCAATTCAACTCTCAACTGAATCTCCTTCAAGGAAGAAGCGCTCGGAACGTGAGTTTCGTGTGCGAGTTTTGCCAAGGTCCACACTTCAGCGGAGACTGCACCGGAAATGGAATACTTTCGATTCCAGAGGACACCGAGTTCATTGATGCCATGCAAGCTGCACCCGTGGGGAACTCCTACAACTCCTCATGGCGGAATCATCCAAATTTTTTGTGGAGAAATAATTCAAACTCCGGTGGCGCTCCGTCGAATTTTCGGAGAACTGGACCGGGATATCAACCGATCGCATTACCTCCTCAAAGAACTTACACCCCTTCCGATTCCATCTCGGAGATCAAAGACATGATGAAGGGGATGATAAGCTCCCAGAAAGAGATGATCGAATCGAATAAAAAGATTCAAGAATCCAACGAAGAGAGGATGAAACAAACCGAGATCAGGTTGAAACAAACAGAAGCTTCGGTCCGGAATCAACATTCCTCGCTACAAAACTTGGAGATGCAAGTAGGACAACTGTCCAAGCAATTCTCCGAACACGTAAAAGGAACACTTCCTAGTACCACCGAGCCTAACCCAGTTGAATGCAAGCAATTAACTCTTAGATCGGGTAAAACTCTCTCCTCACCTATTCCTAAAAAGACTAATATACCTATTTTTGTGCAGGAACCGGTTGCGGAAGATACTAGGAAGGAAAGAACGAGCCATGATGGAGATCAAGAGGAGCAGAGAGAGAACTTTCCGAAAAAGATTCCGGAAAATTTTTTGCCCAAAATTCCTTATCCTTCTAGAATTAGTAAAGAGAGAGAGAAAGAACAATTTAATAATTTTGTTAAAACTTTTAGTCATGTTTCTATTAATCTGCCTTTACTTGAAGTAATTTCTTCATTTCCGAAATATTCAAAGTTTTTAAAAGACATTTTGCGTAATAAATATCCTATAGATTGTGACAAGGTGATTTTAAATGAAGTTTGTTCAGCTTTAATCTCCGAGAAATTACCTTTCAAATGTAAGGATCCTGGTAGTTTTACTTTACCTTGTACTATTGGTAATCTCTGTGATTTACATGCTTTAGCGGACCTAGGTGCAAGTGTAAATTTGATACCTTCAAGTTTATTTGATAAGCTAGGATTGCATGATTTGAAATCTACTAGGATGTGTGTACAACTAGCTGATAAGAAAATTAAAGTCCCGAGGGGTATAGTTGAGGATATTCTTGTAAAAATCGGAAAATTTATATTTCCGGTAGACTTTGTTGTTATGGATATGCATGGTGAAGGTGGTATACCACTTATCTTAGGGAGACCTTTTCTAGCTACTTCTAAGGCACTAATTGATGTTAATCGGGGATTTATTACACTTCGAGTTTTGGATGAAGATATTACGTTTCTTGTTTAGATACTTTACTTGAATTTAATTTCTTTTCTTCTTACCTACTTTCTTCTCTTATTTTCAGGAATTAAAATAAAGTTCCAAGCTTGCTTGCTCGGAAATTCATATTTGTTTTCTTATCCCTTCTTCTTTCGAGTCTTTTGTGGTTGAAAGGCGTTATTTTTATGTCTAAATCGCTTTACTAGTAGCTGGATGTTCCAGTATAGGTTATTATTTCTACCTTTTATGCTAGTTTTCGGATGTTCCGAGTAGGGATCATGTGCTTATTTGTGATATCTTGATGATTGCTTGAGTAAATAAAAGTTTTTGGACTGAATTTTGAGGCCTTCGCATAATCTGGGGACTGGAATTTGAAATTTTCAAATTTTTCCCGCTTCTGTATACCTTACGGCCGTGAAGCTCGACACTTCACGCCCGTAAAACATCTTACGGCCATGCACTTGGTTGTACGCCCGTAATCATCTCTTCGAATTCTTCCCGCGTAAACATCATTGCTGACATCATCTTTACGGGGGTAACTATATTTCTAACGCCCGTATTTACATCTTTACGGGCGTAATACTCTTTATACGCCCGTAACCAATCAAGAATTTCAAATTTTTTTCGGAAATCTTCAATTCCCAAGGCATTCACGCCCGTAACACATTCTTTACGGGCTTAACAAGAACGGACAGATTCTATTTCTTGTGAAAATTTTCATTTTCCTTTCACTTCCCTCTTAAAAATCAATCCTCAATTCTTCCTCTCTTGTTATTTGTTGTATATATATCTCATTTTCCTCCTTATCATGGCACCCGATCTCACACCTATCACTACTATCATGCATCCTTTCCTCACATTTCCATCTTCTTCCTCTTCGGCTATATCTCATATTCGTTCCTTCTCCGATAAACTCATCCTTCACGGACGTCGGATCGACTGGGCAGCAATAGATCTCATGGAGCTGCATCTCGAGATGCTCCGTCTCCTTTCTTTTCCTCCTTATCGACGCATGTTTGAGATAGACGCTCCCGTCTATCAAGAACTTGTGTGTGAGTTCTTTGCTTCTTTTGAGTGTCGATGAGAGAGTCAAATTTCGACTCGGAGGAGTTGACCGTGAGCTCTCGATGAGTTCTTTTGGTGTTGCTCTCGGTTTATGGACAAGACGCGAGATCGAGACAAGTCTTTTCACTTCGGCGGTTACCGATTTTGAGGATAGTACACAAGCTTATTGGAGTCACATTTGTCGTACACCTTCAGCTGCTATTTACTCTTCTGCACTCTCGAAAGCTTCATACATCCATCTATCTCTCCGATACCTCCACTTTGTGTTGTCTCATAGGATCACGAGTCGGAAAGATAGTACCGAAGTTGTCACCACACTTGATGCCGCTATACTCTCACACATCCGGCGAGGTGTTCATCTAGATCCAACGAGAGTGTTTGTGAAGCTAGTTTGGGACAATCTGAATCCCCGGAAGAAGACTCCGGGACTTGGTCCGTTCATCACGAACGTAGCCCGTTTTTTCCATATTGATCTCGAAGGATCAAATCTTACTCCGATTTCGCGTCTCTTTCCGGTAGACCGGAGTAATCTTCGAGCATGGGGATCATTCGACGCGATAAAATTCACGGTTTTGTTCTCGTTCGACCACGAGATTCTATGACCGCTCCGGATCTACCCCCGCAGATACCTTCTTAACCATCATCATCTTCGGTACCACTGCGGACGTTCACTCCTCGTTCGACTTTCGAGCGATTCATGATCGAGCACCTCGAGAAGGTCGAACGTGACACTCTCCAGTTGCAGACTCAGACGACGGTTCTTCAACAACAGAACCAGACTATTATACAGCAGCAGCAGCCTCCTTCAGCGATTCACTTCCGGCGTACAGTCTAGTCCAGACATCGGCCCGTGGCTCGAGGCACTTCATGGGGAAGTTCCGATGCATTCTACTCCGATCAACATACCCGAGAACCCCCCGACATCTCCACCGCATCCAGCCGAAAACTAGCTTTTTGTGCCGTTTTCATTGTTTCGTTTTTCGATTTTCTGTTAATTCTAGTGTTTCGTTTATCTTGTTGTTTTTAGTCTTTCTTTAAATTTTCAGCATTTATTTGCACTTTTTGTACTCTTCTTTCTTTTCTGGTTATTTCAATTTCGGAGTTTATTTTTTTTTTGTTCTTCTTTTTCGCATTTTATTCCTTTCCTCTTTTATATTCTTTTCATGTTTGTTTTCTCGCTTTCTTATTTTCCTTAAATAAGTTGTGGGGTATTCATTCTTTACACCGAGGACAGTGTAATTTTCAAGTTGTGGGGTATTTAGGTGCACACACCGATGTTATCTCGTTTTATCTCAAAATGCCAAAAAATTTTCAAATTTTTCAAAATAATTAGTTTACTTGAAAAGATTATTTTGTGAACTTTTTGTAGGAATTTGATTTGCTTAGCCAATGATATAAACTATGTGTTGATTGTTAAAAGTCTCGAGATTTGATTTGTTTCATCTCGTTGATACTTGGTACGAGCATGATTATAGGAAAATCCTGAATAATTTCTTTTGACATAGCTATTTTTGGTTGTTTGTTCCGATTAGTGGATGACTTTTGGACAACTTATTTGAATAGTATTAAGTCTTTTGGGAATGGAAATGACTTGAATTTTCACTTGAAAAATTCTTTGAGAGACTTGCCACAATTTTAATTTTCGTTGAATAAATTGTTGAATAAAAGGTTGTTTTGCATGTATCCTTTGCTACTTGAGCACCACTTCTTATGGGAATTGAATGCCCGGTGCCCTAAGGTCCTCGGGATCTGGGAGTCATCGGAGTGGAACTCGTTACAAGGGTAGTTAAAGTTGATATTGTTAAGCAAATAATAAAAACCTGAAAAAAAATAAAAAAAAAAAAAAAAAACCATTCTACTTTTGAATAAGTGGCTTGTTTCTTGAGATTTGATTGTGATTATCTCTCGTTGTTGAAGTTTTTGATCGACCAAACCACTATTTGGATAGTTGCTTTGAAAGAAAGTTTGCCATTTGGATCATCAATTGAGATAGAGCACACACTTCACTCGGGATGATTTTATGATCGTTTTTCGTATTTAAGTTGAAAATGTTTTGTTCAAATTGAGTTTTCTTGATTTGGACATAAGACATTTGATGAGACATAAAAGTAAATCTTCCTTTAGCACTTTGTTGATGAAGATCTTTGAAAAGTAAACTAGTCTATGTTGAAATTTTTGAGAAAATTCATGCACATCTTAAATAATTTGAATTTGCTTTTTGAGCTATTTGATGTTAGTTTGTTTCTTCTTAAACTTCTTTCATTTGATTTGCTTGAGGACAAGCAAAGTTTAAGTTGTGGGGTATTTGATAACATCAAATATGATCATGATTTGAGATATAAATTGTGCATGATTTGTGATTATAATTGTATTAAATTGAGATAAATTGATTGATTTTGGGTTTAATTGCAAATATTCTGTTTCGGGTAACTTCGGGTTAAATTGGTGAAAAAGGATAAATTCAGAGGCAAAAGTGCAACATTCTGGAAGTGCGCTACGCCCGTGGACTATTTCTTACGCCCGTATCCGAGTAAACGCCCGTTGCCCTTTTGTGCATAACGCCCGTAGCGGATTAAACGCCTGTTTCCCTGTGTGCATTACGCCCGTATGAATTAACCGTCTTCCTTACGCCCGTGGCACTCTGGATCAAACGCTCGTAAGGAGTAACCGCTCTAAACGCCCGTATAGCATAGAGGGCTACGACCGTAAGGATGCTCTGTCCGGAATATTTTTTATGTAAAATGACGATTTTACCCCTAGTTTAGTAGATCTATAAATACTAGAATTTTTAGCATTAATTAGATTGGCTTGAGGATCAGATTATATTTCATATTGTTCTTAGATATTGAATATCATATTGGGTTTTTCTTCAATTTCAAATATTTTTGGTATAGAACTTGGGGAATTTCTATTACTTTGATTGAATAACTTTGATTAGATAATTCCCTAGGTTGTTTTAGTGAATAAATGTTTCTAGTTAGGTTATGAAATCTCTCCTTGGTCTATGAGGTAGAGTTTTGTGACTTGATCAAGAGGATTTTGAGCTACTTCAATCATTCAAGCTTCAAGGAGCAAGAAGAGGATTCAAGAAGAAAGTTGAGGTGTAGAGGTCTTTCCGGATTCAATTGACAACTGGTTTTGGAATTATTTTCTTACCTTCTACAAGTATTTTTGTTGATAATTCTTGTAATCTAGTTTACCAACCTAATAGAAACTCTCTTCTCCTACATTTCTTTATAGTAGAAGTGGTTGGTTTCATGTTACACTTTCACTATGAGATTGATCTATTGTGAGTTGATTGTTATGATTTCATTAACTTGAATTGCAATTTCAATTATGGCTTTGATTTGATTGTTTATCTTGAGTTGAGCTCTAATTCGATCTTGTGGTTCGGGTTAACACTAATTGTTAAGCCGACCTTGGATATACGATTAGTGCTAGGTTAGTTGGATTGTCTTCCTATTGATGTACCGGACCTTGGATGATTAGTAGGGTTTTTGATCTTACTAATATATTCGAGTTGTTCTTCACGTATGAATTTCTTTCAACGACACGTATTGAGGAAGTTCATCTTTAGACTCGGATTCGGTGAAATTGTAATAGTTGAATCATGATACTTGATTTTGTTGTGAAGTGTATCCTCCACTCTCTCTAATGTGTTTAGTGAGTTCTTCAAATATTCAATATTACCTCATCCATGATTTTACTTTACTTGCTTTTAATTTGCTTTCTAGATTTAGAAATCAATCTTATCATTCTTGATATTGGTTGGTTTACTTGTTGAATGATCCTTAAATACAAATCATATTCATAATTAGTTTGATTATATTTTCCACACTAGAATTTAATAGAAGTCTTAGGGAAAAACGATTTTTATAAATTTAAAATCTGAAGATCACCTTATTTACTAAACTATTTCGATAGGTGTTTTGCCTAATTGAGTTATTTTATTAAGTGACAAACCTATTTTAATCATAGAGATTCTTATTATTTTAGTATTATTTATTCGAATATTTATATTATTTATATTAATATTATTTATAACTCAAAATAACACATCACTTGCTCGGAAACAAGATTTGTCTTTCTTCCCTTTCCTTTTACCGCTTTTATCGAGTCATACTTGGTTTTTGGCGTTCACTTATTGTCTATATCGCTTTCTTAGTTACTGGATGTTCCAGTATTGGTTTTATTATCCTGTTTGTTATATTATTCCCGGATGTTCCGGATTGGGTTTATTTGTTTTATTTATTCACTTTTTAGATGATTTTATTTGTTTTTACTCGGAATTTACTATTTGATTTATTTAGGATTCTTATGATTATCTTTTGTGTTCATAGTATACTTTCCCGTTTTAAATAAAATTTTCTTGTTTTTATTTTTCTAGTTTTTCGCACTTATTCCCGTTTTGTATTTATAGTTTTCTCGCACTTATTTATTTTTCAAATAAGTTGTGGGGTATTAGCTTTTACACCGAGGACAGTGTAATTTTCAAGTTGTGGGGTAGGTGCACACACCGATGTTATCTCGTTTTATCTCAAATTGCCAAAAATTTTCAAATTTTTCAAGATAATTAGTTTACTTGAAAAGATTGTTTTGTGAACTTTTTGTGGGAATTTGATTTTCTTAGCCGATGATATAAGCTATGTGTTGATTGTTAAAAGTCTCGAGATTTGATTTGTTTCATCTCGTTGATACTTGGTACGAGCATGATTATAGGAAAAATCCTTAAAGTTTCTTTTGACATAGCTATTTTTGGTTGTTTGTTCCGATTAGTGGACTATTTTTGGACAACTTATTTGAATAGTATTAAGTCTTTTGGGAATGGAAATGACTTGAATTTTCACTTGAAAATTCTTTGAGAGACTTGCCACACTTTTAATTTTCGTTGAATAAATTGTTAAATAAAAGGTTGTTTTGCATGTATCCTTTGCTACTTCAGCACCATTTCTTATGGGAATTGAATGCCCGGTGCCCTAAGGCCCTCGGGATTTGGGAGTCATCGGAGTGGAACTCGCTACAAGGGTAGTTAAAGTTGATATTGTTAAGCAAATAATAAAAACCTTGAAAAAAAAATAAAAATAAAAAATAAACCAAGTGAATAAAATTCTACTTTTGAATAAGTGGCTTATTTCTTGAGATTTGATTGTGATTATTTCTCGTTGTTGAAGTTTTTGATCGACCAAACCACTATTTGAATAGTTGCTTTGAAAGAAAGTTTGCCATTTGGATCATCAATTGAGATACAACACACACTTCACGCAGGATGATTTTATGATCGTTTTTCGTATTTAAGTTGAAAATGTTTTGTTCAAATTGAGTTTTCTTGACTTAGACATAAAACATTTGATGAGGCATAAAAGTGAATCTTCCTTTAGCACTTTGTTGATGAGATCTTTGAAAAAGTAAACTAGTCTATGTTGAAATTTTTGAGAAAATTCATGCACATCTTAAATAAATTGAATTTGCTTTTTGAGCTATTTGATGTTAGTTTGTAATCTTAAACTTCTTTTATTTAATTTGCTTGAGGACAAGCAAAGTTTAAGTTGTGGGGTATTTGATAACATCAAATATGATCATGATTTGAGATATAAATTGTGCATGATTTGTGATTATAATTGTATTAAATTGAGATAAATTGATTGATTTTGGATTTAATTGCAAATATTCTATTTCAGGTAACTTCGGGGCAAATTGGTGAAAAAAGATAAATTCAGAGGCAAAAGTGCAACATTCTGGAAATACGCTACGCCCGTGGAAGATTACATACGCCCGTAGCTAATTAAACGCCCGTTGCCCTTTTGTGCATAACGCCCATAGCGGAGTAAACGCTCGTTGCCCTGTGTGCATTACGCCCGTATGAATTAACTGTCTTCTCTACGCCCGTGGCACTCTGGATCAAACGCCCGTAAGGCGTAACTGCATCTAAACGCCCGTAAGGATGCTCTGTCCAGAATATTTTTATGAAAAATGACGATTTTACCCCTGGTTTAGTTTATCTATAAATACTAGAATTTTCAGCATTAATTAGATTGGTTAGTATCTCACATTGTTTTAGATATTGAATATCATATTGGGTTCTTCTTCAATTTCATATATTTTGGTATAAGATTTGGGGAATTTTCTATTACTTTGATTGAATACTTTTGATTAGATAACTCCCTAGATTGTTTTAGTGAATAAATGTTTCTAGTTAGGTTATGAAATCTCTCCTTGGTCTATGAGGTAGAGTTTTGTGACTTAATCAAGAGGATTTTGAGCTACTTCTATCATTCAAGCTTCAAGGAGCAAGAAGAGGATTCAAGAAGAAAGTTGAGGTGTAGAGATCTTTACGGATTCAATTGACAACTGGTTTTGGAATTATTTTCTTACCTTCTTCAAGTATTTTTGTTGATAATTCTTGTAATCTAGTTTACCAACCTAATAGGAACTCTCTTCTTCTACATTTCTCTAGAGTAGAAGTGGTTGGTTTTATGTTATACTTTCACTATGAGATTGATCTATTGTGAGTTGATTGTTATGATTTCATTAACTTGAATTACAATTTCAATTATGGCTTTGATTTGATTGTTTATCTTGAGTTGAGCTCTAATTCGATTTTGTGGTTCGGGTTAACAATAATTGTTAAGCCGGACCTTGGATATACGATTAGTTCTAGATTAGTTTGATTGTCTTCCTATTGATGTACCGGACCTTGGATGATTAGTAGGGATTTGATCTTACTAATATACTCGAGTTGTTCTTCACGTATGAATTTCTTTCAACGACACGTATTGAGGAAGTTCATCCTTAGACTCGGATTTGGTGAAATTGTAATAGTTGAATCATGATACTTGATTTTGTTGTGAAGTGTATCCTCCACTCTCTCTAATGTGTTTAGTGAGTTCTTCACATATTCAATATTATATCATCCACGATTTTACTTTACTTGCTTTTACTTTGCTTTCTAGGATTTAGAATTCAATCTTATCATTCTTGATATTGGTTGATTTACTTGTTGAATGATCCTTATTCACAAATCATATTCATAATTAGTTTGATTATATTTTCCACACTAGAATTTAATAGAAGTCTTAGGGAAAAACGATTCACTTCTATGCCTCATCAAGTGTTTTCATGTTTAAATCAAGAAATACAAAATTGAACAAATCATTTTCAACTTAAACCCGAAAAACGATCATAAAAGCATCCTGAGTGAAGTGTGTGCTCTATCTCAATTAGTGATCCAAATAGCAAATTTCCTTTCAAAGCAAATTACTCAAATAGTGGTTCGGTTGATCGAAAATTTAAAAAACGAGACATAATCACAATCAAATCTCAAGAAACAAGCCACTTATTCAAAAGTAAATTTTTATTCCATTTATTCTCTTT
>JAHSUH010000804.1:0-22246 GCA_025388415.1 Cynanchum wilfordii | reverse complement strand
AAATTTAGATGTAAATATGTACTCTTAATAATTCAGCGAAGACGTTTGATCTTATCCAGTTACCCTTCGCCTTAAATGATGCAAATGGGTATGGGGTTCATGGTTTTGAACTTGTGTGGCCCACGTATGTTATAGTGGCCCTTGTATCAGCAGTACTTTTTTTCATACTTAAAAGCCTTTTTATTCTTCTAATTTAATAAAATTATCAATTAGAATACCTATATACACTCACGGTGAAAATGCCGGTATCTTTAAAAGATAAAAAATTGAAAAGCTTCGGTAAGCATCGCCGTGAGGTTCGGATCCCGTTGCCTAACGAGCATGACGGCGGGACGGGCGCTCAGCATCATGCCCAGATGCGCAAGATCCGTAACACACTCTTTGAAAATTACTATGGAATACTGCAGAGATTAGGGGAGTGCAAGGCCTTACCATTTGAGGCACACAGACTGCGCCTTCAAGACAGCCTTCGCAGAAGTACCGCAGACTCTTCAGATTCTGCCGGTTGTGCTTCCAATCCAGTCGGCCATGATCTTAAAGTGGAAGAAGGCGAGGCCTTGTCGACGGTGCTAGAACGTTGGAATGAAGAAATGATTCTGTTTCGGACCCCATTGCCGATTACTTTCTGGATCAACGACACCGATCCACTTGCGTTTGATGTTCGGGATTACCTGAAATCGCTCGACCCCGCAATGGTGGAGCCCATTCCATGGTATCCGATCGAGAATATGGGGTGGCGTGTGCTGGCAGACAAGGAGGCCTTGCGCAAACGGCCGGATATGCAAACTCTGCGGCAATACATGATTCGTCAAACTGCCCTTGGTATGATCTCGCGGCAGGAGGAAGTCTCCATGATTCCACCTTTTCTGCTCGACATCCAGCCAACCGATATTTGCTTGGATATGTGCGCCTCGCCAGGGTCTAAGACGGCGCAAATGCTGGTTGCCATGGGCCGCCACAAAGTTGTGCCGTGGGTCGCAGACGCCGCCACATTGCCTTTTCCTTTCGATTACGCCAGTGAGGGCCTTATTGTAGCAAACGAACTCGACACCAAGCGGGCGAACATGCTAGTCCATCAGGTCAAACGAATGCAACTTCTGTTACCCTTCGCACTCTTTACGAACCACGATGCTAGGTATTTCCCTGACATTGTTTTAGAAGACAAATCTCGTATTAGGTTGGACGGGGGAATGATTTCACCACCGGAAGAGGCGGGTGATGTAGGGAGCATCTTGCGCTTTGATAAGGTTTTATGTGATGTGGTGTGCTCGGGCGATGGAACGCTGCGAAAGGCACCGCATATCTTCAAAATTTGGTCTCCTCGTGAAGCCATGAGTCTGCAGAGGATCCAAATTCGCATTGCCCTGAGGGGCTGCCATTTACTCAAGGTGGGTGGACGTCTGGTTTACAGCACGTGCTCCTTGAATCCTCTCGAAAATGAAGCAGTCGTAGTGCAGATCATTCACTTAACAAAGGGTTCTATGAGGCTTGTTGATGCCCGTTCGCTGCTTCCTTTTCTGCACTGTGCGCCTGGGTTGTCTACGTGGGTCGTTACGGACGTCAAGGGCAACGTTGTGGATCGTCCTGGTCAATCAATGCATGCTGCTCTCTTTCCGCCCAACACACCCGGTGGTTACCACTCCGCTGCGGTGGACGAGGTGGATCTGAGCTTGTGCATGCGATTCCTTCCTAGCCATTGTAACGGCGGTGGTTTCTTTATCGCAGTGCTGGATAAGGTCAAAGAGTTTCGCATCGAAAAGACGAGGAAGGTCGAAGCGGAGGATTCACAGAGTCTTTCGGAGGAGGTGGGTCAAGCAGAAGGTGAGAAAGTGGCGCGAGTCACAGACCCTGACGTGCAAAGCATCGCAATGGTACACGAAATGCCTCTGGTGAAAACTCCCTCGCCAAAGAGGGAGCGTGGCGAGGGTAGTGGGGATGAAATAGCGTTGTCTTTCCCTGACTCTGCATTAACGGAAAAAAGCAAAAGAGTTTCACCACAGTTTGTGCAGCCGCTCGAAGTGATTCACAATACCCTTCTGAATTTCTACAAGATCGATAGGTTCCCAGAGGACTTACTGATCATGCGTGCTCCCCACGGTGAGTGGGAAGCACGAGCCACAACGAATTCCACGTGCAGCATCGTCTCCCGGACTGCACGCCGTGTTCTTGCTTACAAAACAGACTCATTGATTGTTGTGTCTTCCGGCTTGCGAGTCTTCAGCTTTGAGACGTTCGATAAGGGCTGGCGTATTGCGAGCGAGGCTGCACCGCTGTTTGCAAAGTTAATGGCAGATTCACCGAGGCTATTAAAAGTGCCACGCAATTTTGTGAAGAAGATGATCCACTGCGGGGGGAAGCTGAAGGAGCTTCCCTTGGAAGGCATCGAGGATTTAGCGCTGCGTGAGTATCTAGAGGGTATGCCTCTGGGTACAGTGCTTCTCGAAATCGATTGCCCAGAAGCACCAAATGGGGTCTTCTTTTTCAGTAGCACTACGGGCGCGCACCAAGGTACAGCTGCTAGTGAGCCATGAAGATCTTCCAGGGTTGGAGATGCGACTTGGCCTTGAGCTGCCAACTAAGGCATGCGAGTCGGTATCTGTTTAGTGGGAAAAACGCAAAAGTTTTGCATACTAAAGCTAAAGCGTGCGTGGATAAAGTTCAAGGATGACAGTTTCAACACCGGAGAAAGTGACCAAGGAGTTTGTCCAAGTGCACGTGGGAATCAGAGTCCTGTAAAAAAATGAAAAAAGCTTTTGAAATTGAACTGTAATGCCTAAAATGCTAAAGTTAAGATGACGTTAAAACGAACCTTTCCTATCATAAAGACTAGTAAATATCTTGTATCTGTTTGCTATGCTTCTAATATATATATATATATATGTACTATTTAACATTTTGTTGCTTGTTTGCTTTTCCAGACCTTCTGGTTTTCTAGTTGTGCATTTGAAGCTCAAGAAAATCTGGAAGTTTATTCTGCACAATTAGTTTACAGGCTTCTTGAATAAAGTATGATACATACTGTTGGATATTTTGTTGTTTTTATCATTTTTCCTTTTTTCTCGAGTCAATTTGGCATTAAAATTTCCTAAAGCTGTCTTGAGGTAATCACCGAAGCAGGTCCTGAAAGAGGAGTGACTCCACGGTCTCATTTAGTTTTCCTCTGACTGCGCATCGGAAGTAATTGCTTAATTCGTTAAACAAAACGTTCCTAGGCCAGAAACTGTATCAAAGCACAATAAAAATCGTCGGGAAACGTCATTTTCTTCATTGAGTAAACTCTACCTATGAAACCGAAAAATGGAAATAACTGCTATCTCACTCGAAACCCAAAATTTGACCGACACATGCTACCTCTTGATGTTCAGTTTCGTTTGCTTCACGAGGAGTTCTCGAATATTGAGGAATCTACTGTTAACTTATGCCAATACAACTTTACAACTTCGAGAGGCCGAGGGTTAGTTCTTAACCGATACATTAATATTATGGCGATCGAGGAGACCCTTTTCCCGCCTATACCAGGAACTAAGATGGAAAAGTCTCTTTACAAAAAATTGGCGACCCCCAGAAATAGGGTCCCGAGGGAGGTACTAGAGAGTGAAAGCGAAGCTTTTCGTCCTTTGTTAGGTGAGGACAAATGCAAGGATAATTCGAGCACGCCAGCTATCTTCAAACGTACAACCCATATTTTAGCAGGTATGGGCCTTGCTGCTACTGGCACTCCAGTGGCATCGGCAGAAGGCCCGACAAGAGGCAAGACGCAATCAAAGGTTGACCGATTTCTCTATATCAATGGCAACCTTATTGATTTGGAAAACTCTCCCCTCTTTGTTGCTTCACAGGCATCTATCAAATTGGGCATTTCTGACTTCCTTACCACCCTTTACAAGTATAGGATACAGCTAGTCATTATGCTCACCAAAACAATTGAAGATAACATTGAGAAAGCAGATCAGTACTGGCCTACCGGGAATGAAGCTGACCTTATTGTAGAGGGCGATATAGCCAATGATGGGAAGTCTAGCAGAACATGTAATAGCCTTACTTGGGGGAAAATCACAGTGTCTGTAAACCCGGAGGAGCCATATTACGCAGATGCGCAGCTGAAATTAATTTACCGGCCGTTGCAGATTCAGCCATGCGGCGGCGGTGCTGTAATGCCGTTACTGCATATCCAGTACACAGGTTGGCCGGACTTTGGTGTGCCTAGTTCTGAGGCCGCCTTCTGTGAACTCTTAAAGATCGTGGACGCGTATCAGGGCACGGCGCCTGTGCTCGTGCATTGCAGCGCTGGTGTCGGCCGTACTGGCACTTTTATTGGTACGTATGCTGCCCTTCAGGCGATACGGAGTGGACATTTTGAAAATAATACACAGCAACAGACGGTCATGTCGATGCGTCGCGCTCGCTACTGGATGGTGCAGCGCGTTGAGCAATACTTATTTATGTATCAGATTCTCTTAACTATGCTTAACTTAGACATGAGCGATTTTGCAGCTAACCTTCAACAAAGCGCGCTAGAGTATCAGCGGGGATTAGCGAGGACGACGCTTCAACAGCAACACCAGAGTCAATTAGGACCACAGGCGAGCGCGGGGAAAACGTGCTTGAAGCTTAATATGAAGCGAGAGAGAAATAAATAACTAGAGAATAGGCTGGTGATAAAGGAAGGAAGTGTGTATGCAGATCAATGAGACAGATGGCCGTACTTGAACCTACAGGGGGGGGGAGATGATTCCAAAGCCCCCTTTCACATTTTCCAATCAATTTGCTCAGAGTACCGATTTGCTTATCCAGGAGGAAGGGAGTCAAATACCTAAGGCGCGTTAATATATATATATATATATATATATAATGAAGAGAAAGAATAAATTTAATGCAGCTGATTGATAATAGTTGGGATTGTGAATACAAAGTCTCAGTGACATTCCTTGAAGTGGTTAAACCCCTTTAAAATGGTGTCTCACATACTTGCTGAGTCTAAATATGTAAATTTTAAAACCCTTCTTATCTTGGTGTAACACCCTTTGCTTACCTTTACTTGTGATCAAATTCCTTTAACCAACAACAATTTCCAACCCATTAGTACACGAAACTGAAAATTGGTCTGTGCGCTCATATAAGCGCGCAGACTCTCCTTCAGTCTTTTCTCGTTATTTATATAAACAGGGACTTAAAAAGATCTTTAATTTTTTCACCGCTTCTACTTCCCTCTTCTGTCTCAAATAACACAGGTTCCCACTACATGTAATAGATATTTTAACTTTCAATTGGGCATCAAACATGGAGCGAAGGAGGTATATTGCACCTAACTTCCCCCATATTCACTCGAATAGTGAGAAGAATGAGTTAATCAGTAGCGAAAATCAAAACCATGATTTCCTCAAGCGTCAGCGCGATCAGGGGATATTCGTAGAATATGGCAATGAGAGAGAATGCACTGCAAAGAAGACAAGTAGCATTGACAATGCAACACTCATCGATTCAGTTGCTGTTAGGGTGAAAGCAGATATGAAAGAGTGCGGCAAATCCGATGATGTTTCACTTCCAATATCTGCTGCAGCTTGCAATGATTCTCCTCAGAATCGCGAGAGTAAGTGCCAACTTCATGATGCATCTCCCGTGCCGCGGTTACTTGCAAGCGTTAAGCCTCGGTTGAGCCCACGGAGACTAGAGGTTTTCAGGCCAATTCAGCAACATCATCACTCGAAATGTGGGAGCATGGTTGCATCGCGCAATTCTCCCCTTTACTCACCTATACCCCGTTGTTTGCCTGTGGCACCATCTAACTCTCAGTCTCATTGCGCGTTTCAGAGTTATGAGGAACACGGGAATGATGTTCAAATTAAAACGCAGGAAAACAAGGGGGACGAGCGGTACAGGGAGATTGCTGATGGGTCTTCGTCAGGAACTCCCGAGACAGGCACAGGTGGGATGACACTCCAAGCTCCTGTAGCTACCTCTATTGGTCTGCAGCATCACGTGTACTCTTCAAGCGATCCGGACGTTGAGACGGATCTGCTGCGCCTGTCTGTGCAACTGGAGCTAGATCGTATCCTTCCTCAGGCGATAGAAACTGAAGCGTCAGCGCCGGTTGGGGCACCCACAAGCTGCTTGAGTAACGAAGTCGGGAGCGATAGAGCGGGAAGTACACACGCCGGGACTAATTTCGATCGTTTTAAAGATGCTGTCAATGACGTTTTTCGTGTTGGAGCTACATCAATGTATCTAGAAAATAGGAGGAGTGAAACGACACCCGTAGATGTGATTTCACTCCGTCAAATGGACCGCCAAGGGCATGGAAAGATCTTGCAAGAGATTCTTGCAGAATTACCAGGGCTTCCGAGACTTGCAGTATATGACCGTACGCATTGCCCCTTTCGAGATACCGAGGGTACTAGTTTCAATGATGCATTCCATGATCGCGTTCAGCAAGAGCTTACTAATCGAGCGCTTTATTCAGCATCGATTCATCAGAGTATTCTGCAACAATGGCAAAAAAATTACGAGGCACCAGAAAACGAGGGACTTGAAAATAGTCTTGACACTAGTTCTATGGTTACCGCGACGCCATTCGCGAGAATACGCAGATGGTCGAGACAGCTTCTTTTGGAAGGGACGGTTGACTATGTGCATCTTGGGAGGTATCTGCTTCTGAAGTCGTCAAGGAAAATGAAAACTTGTTTTCACGATCAACTAAAGGGGGGCGATAGCGCAGATAAATGTATCATTAGCTCTTTTACAGGCCAGCACTCGGCGAAGGAGCAACTAATAAGGCGGAGGCCAGATGCTGACTTTGAGGATCCGAGTTCACATCTTACTATACTATCCCATGTTGAAAACAAGAAAAAACAGTACGATGCTATACATTCCCGTTTAGTGAACATAGTGGTAGATGTTTATCAAAGCGGACGGAGTGCTCGTGCTGATGCGGAGGCTGATCAGCTAAAAAAGTGTGAGGAGATGGCCCGGCATGCACGGCAGCTGCTTCACAGAGTGTTGCAGCTTCAAGATCAAGAAAAAAATTCGCAGCGACTGCAACAGGACAGAGAACGTATAAAAAGAAGACGCAGGTTTTTGCACCTGCGAGCAGATAGTGGTAGACCACCTTTGGAGAGGAAACACTATTCCTAAAAGCTTGGTAGTCCTGAAATGAGGATATTGACAATAAGTTTTGACTAAATTTGTTACTTTCATTACAGAATGAGTGTAAACAGTCATTTTGGAATAGTGATGCAGTCCTTTTTGATTTCTACGATTAATCAGAATCGTTTTATCCAGTGCAACGCGGGTAATTTATTGAATTTCTTTTTCTTTATTGCATCATGGTACTGATATGACGAACCCATTACATTTACGCTGCTTATGTCATAAAAGAGAGCCTTATTTCCTTAGGGAGTGGCTATTTTCGTGTTGAAAAGGATAGCCTTTAGCTTTTTTTTCCCCATTTGCTTGCTCGGCCTGTGAGCAGACAGTAAATTTCACATACTCCTGAAAATGGTGCATCTTATGAGAGGGCAGGTATTTTTTTTCCCCTTCTTCTTTCCCCTGTTTCGTCGAATGAAAACTAAATATCGTCTTTGGTTCCCTCTTCCTAATTCAATAAAAGTAATTTAAGCATGAACAAAGTCAAGAAAACAGCAACAATACGATAATATTGACCTTGTATGATTCATGGAAACCATTGAATATCCTATTGAGATTGAAAATGATGCAGAGCGCTTAGACAAACTCAAGTGTGCCGTGTGCGCATTCGTTGTCGAGCCTGTTACGCGGCTCGAGCTTCACGTCATAGCTCTTGTGGTGAGTGTGTGTCCGCTCTCTGAGGCGTTTGCCTCAGTGTGCAAGTCGAAAAATACAAGCAAGCATTTAGAAGTTGCCGGTAGGGAAAAAATCTCCATTCATTTACGATTAAAGCGTCGTCAAGAGTTGAAACGGACTGCGGCATATAGATGCTGCACAGAAGCCGAATCTCGCCTTCGTCAAGCACTCCGAGACGCACAAATGCTCACTCTTTGGCTGAACCACACGTTCTTCTGCCATACACACAACAGAAGCGATGCCTGTGTGGGTTGGGATCGGTGCTCACAAGGGACACCTATGGCAGTGGAAGTGGTGGTGATGGCGTCCCTGGTGCCACAAACCATTCCTGACCTAGCTCTTTTCATGACTTGGCAGCAGGGGATAGAGGCACGACGACACTCACCATTGCGGTATGCGGCGCTGCTGCGCATTTCTTATGGGAGTCCCCTTTTTATTGGGAATTGGATGTCTTGTTATAGCAGAATCCGGGGGCAAAGGACCGCGTCAAAATTACAAGCTGCAGCAGCTTCTCTAGAGCTCTCCTTGATTGTACAACCCCACCAAGCCCTTGTGATCGACATCGGGTGGTATCTTAAAGCCGTGATAAATTCACAGCATCGCGAAAACATACAAGACAGCGATACCGTATTCAGAAAAAAAAGCCACTCACAAAATAAAAGGTGAAGCTACAAGAGTGACACCCAACGTGGCACTTCATACTTTTTTTGATGAAATCTGCTCACTCATCAAGCTTCCACAGGAGGGACGAATTGCAATTTGGCTACCGTACTCAGATTTGTTGTCGAAATGTTATACCAACTCACACTGCCGATGTACAACAAATACACCTACCAGCGGACCGTTCCGAGAGGAAGAATTTAAAAATCGGTATGATAAACTTTCCGTTGTATGTGGAAACTACTCAAACATCAAAGAGCTCTTCATTGCGATGCGCTCTTTTTATAGTCATTTGCACGAGTGTTTTGGTCAAGTAAAGTCATGGAAACTGTTGATAAGTCACGGTGGAAAGCTAAATGAGTTGCTGGACAAGACTAACTTTGTGACAGTACCGGGGGCAGAGGTTTGTACGACTGGAGCAATCGGCACAGCAGCTGAATTCCACGCGGCTACATCTTTTCCCTCCGGCAACAAAATCCGGGAAGCTGTACTGCGCACGGACACCAGTAAGCTAGTACTTGCCACCCCCTCTCTTTCCACGCGTAGTTTGCGTGATGTGTGTGCTTTGCTTGAGCTGTTGGTGGGACACGACGCGGTGGGCTTCTACGCGGAAGGTGTTGTGTTTTGTCGAGGTATTCAAAGGCGGCTTCACACGGCGAGGGTGGCCGGGTTTGTGCCTGTGTTTGGGACGTTTCCCTTAGAAGCGTGCATGAAGAAGGGGAATGCAGGCGAACTGATAGACGCTATTGGTAATATCAGCAACAGGAAAGGTGCAAACGCGCAAGGCCTTATCTGTGGTGATGTTGTTGTGGCTAAAAGGAAAAGTACGACTGATAGCGAAGATCTACAGCCGCCGTTTGTTCAGAACATGCATCTCTGTATCGAGAAATCATGTAACCCGAGCTCGAAAGTGTCACAGACCGTTCCATTTTTCGGGAAGCGGCCACGTCAGGAAAGTACCACCATGGAAGTCAACAATGCCAGAATGAAGATGCTGTGATCAGATGGAACAGAGCTGGCGTCCAGGGAAAGACTGGCTCAACACGTGATATATACAGCGGAATAAGCACGGATATGACAGCGCCAGTTGACGCAACAGGGTCCACACTTATTGCATTGGCTGGGGCATTAATGTGGATCAATGACGTTGACAGTGTAGAGTTCTGTTCGTCAGGAAGTACTTGGGAAACTCGAGCTCATGAGATTAGATGATGTGCGACACTCTCCTTTTGAGGGCATTTCCCTCAGACAAGGGGTAAATATCGGCCGAGCACAGAATAGTGCACGAGAACTACGTGTGAGGTGTTGTTTGTGTGGGGCCCAACAAAAAGGTGTTGGGGCATGGAATTTCATCGTTGCGTGAGAACGTTGTCGTGGCTTGTTAAATTTTTCTCTATATTCTTCATTTGCAATGCTCGGACGTTCAGTGGTCTTTTGGTTGCGTGTTTTACAGCGCTAACTGTTTATTATACTTTGCCTTTATGAGCTGCCCGAAGTGAGTACGCTTTTTGCTTTTCTTTGTCTAAGGCTTTAATAACATATTTCTTTCGTAAGATAAAGTGAGGAAAAAGTGCTTTTTATTGTAACAGTGCGCTTAAAATTTTTAATTAAGCCAAATAATGAAGGAAAATAATTACCAATACAACAATACGGGGTACGGCTATTCTTCCCAGGGTGGCGGCGCACCTACTTACGGCTATGGCCAGGCCCCCCCAACCGGCGGCGTACCCACCTACGGCTATGGCCAGGCCCCCCCAACCGGCGGCGTACCCACCTACGGCTATGGCCAGGCCCCCCCAACCGGCGGTGTACCCACCTACGACTATGGCCAGGCCCCCCCAACCGGCGGTGTACCTATCTACGGCTATGGCCAGCCTACGGCGCAGTACCCCGAAGCCCTTCCAGCCTCTGCTGTCTTTGAATCGCCACCGGTAGACGGTAAACCTCTGTACAACCCAGAGGAAACCGCAGGAGAGCCTAATTTGAATCGATTTGTTAAACAAGGCTACAAGGACATTTGGGCAGCTGTCTTGTTCTTGATCCTATTCATTGTAACTATTGTGTGGGGTGTCGTGAACATCATCACTTTTTCGCCTATCTCCTCTGATGGCCATACTAACTCGGATAAAAAATTGAATGTGAAAACTCTGAGCAGGCCACTAATAATTCGCATTACCATTATAGTCGCTATTTGCTCTGGATTTTGCGTTGTGTTGTCGTTGATTTTTATTTATTTAATGAGATGTGCTCCAAAAGTATTTATTTACGTCGCAAATCTACTTAATACTGCCCTACTTATATCAATCTCCGTATATGCTGCCAAGGAGAAAATATGGGTTGTATGCGTTCTCATGGGTTTGATGTCCATCATAAGTCTTCTATTCTTGTTCTGCGCACGCAAGCGCATCCCCTTCGCAGCTGCACTACTGAGGACGTCCGCAAATATTGTGCTGAATTACAAGACCATCTTCTTGGTCAACATATTAACTGCAATAACAATTTTTGTGTACACTTTTGTCGGACTCTTTATGATAGTACCCTCAATTGATCGTGTCTACCACAAGCGCAAGAAGAACTATGACTTGCCAATCATTTTCGTTTTCATTTTTGCCTTTTATTGGGCTTCAAGCGTTTTCGGCAACGTGATGCACGTCACTGCCTCGGGCTTGGTTGCGACGTGGTACTTCGCTGGGTTTGACAGTATGCCATCTAACCCGACACTCGCATCTTTTACGCGCGCCGTAACCACGAGTTTCGGCTCTATTTGCTTCGGCAGCCTCTTGGTGGCCATCATCGAGTTCATCCGCGAGCTTGCTAACTCTTTGCGAAGCGAAGATAGTTTTCTAGCGTGCATCTTGGATTGCATTTTGGCTTGCATTGAGGGAATGCTCAAGTATTTTAATACCTATGCCTTCGTGCATGTGGCCATCTACGGATGTGGGTACATCGATGCCGCTAGGCGTACCTTTCAGTTGTTTAGCCATTGCATCTTCAAAGCGCTCGTAAACGATTGCTTTGTAAACCCAACTCTTAAAATGTCGTCATTTGGCGTCTCTGTCGTATTGGGTGTTGCTAGCGGTCTTGTCGATTGGAACGTGGTCACGGGTGTGATTGCTTTTATTGTCTCTTTTTTGATCTCTTCTATGTTATTTTCACCCATTGGCAGCGCTGTTGTAACCATATTTGTATGCTTTTCGGAGGTCCCTGAAGCTTTGGAGAGATCTGATCCGTCACTGTATAAAGAGATACGTGATGCAGATGCTGAACTCAACCAGAACGTGTAACTCGCTAATTTCCACTTAGTTTATATTCAGCATTGTTGATGGGAATATGTGTGGCTTGGAAGAGGTCAGGTTTATTATTATTGTTATTTGTTTAGCATTTTTTTTGCCCAAGTTCGTGAAGATGAAAGGGGAAGAGGTTAATAGTAGAGAATCGAACGATGGCTTGCTTTTTCTTTTTATTATTTCTTTAATTTTTTGTCATATATGCAAACATCATATCAATTGCTTAAAATCGCCAATTTTGTGCTAGGTGATGTAAGCCACAAATTACGAGAGGATAAAAAGGCAAGGTAATATTTTAAACTTTTGATTACATCTATTATTATTATTTATATTTTACGTATCCTCTGAAATTTTAATTCGACGATACTTATCAACGGTAGAGCTTTTTCTGTCACACGATTTCTTATGCTTAATAAAGATAATGTGTTTCTGCATCTTTGAAAAATATAAGGACCGCGTTCTTTTTTTTCCCGGAAATTATACCTATTCGTACATTCATTTTTTTTTTAAACCATAAATGCTGATGCTTGTGATTACTTAGTTATTTTACAGTTATTGAATATTATAGTACACTTTTAAGAGGAAAAAAGTGAGCATGTTGGTGTGGTTATCCATGTATATTTTAATGAAGCCACGTTGGCTTGTGCTTTGCTTTTTTTTTCTACATGAACATGTGCGACGCTTCTTCTTCCTACTTCGCTTACATTTACACTTCTTGACTAGGGGCTTAGGCGACTCAATAGCTGAAGGTGTTTATGCCGAGCTAAAAAATGCTCTTTAGTGGCATGGTCTTTCTAGTCCCTCCGACTGTTTGTCCTTCTACCATAGCCATTGTTCGCAGACATGGAGGGTGTGTTGTATATGCCTTCGACGACAGCGTCACTTGCGGTATTCAAGCCGTTAGCGCAATCGATCAGTTCAGTATCAGGGATCTCCAGGAAGGAAAGGATAAAACACAAAGGATGCAAGAGTATCTGCCGCTAATGCGGATGCTGGATAGCTTTCCGGGTATGGATGAAATTCGCAGCAATCACCTGTTTATTGTCCACGAGCGCTGGGTTGTGGAGAGTGCGCTGCATGGCTACTGTCTGCCCTTGAATTCGTGGGATATGCAACGTGTGGCATATCATCCATTCAGCATGCACGGCTTATCATTTACGACCAGTCAGCTTCCAATGTCTATAAAGATGAATGTAATCGCAGCTCTTCAGTATTGTGGAGCGCGCTACACAACTCATCTGGATGGTAGCACGCAGCTTGTAGTGCACTCAAGGCTGCTGGCGCCGAGGGTCACAGCTAGTCATCGACTGCAGCCTGCTCAAAAGGAAATTTCACGAAGTTGCACTGAAAGGGCTTTGGCCGGAATGGACGAGAATCACTTGGATGACGCGGCGGTTTCTGACTGTGAAGTATTAGGATGGAGCCCATGTGTACACCGCAGTAAGCACGAAGTTGCACAAGCACTTCACATCCCTTGTGTGACGCCGAGTTGGGTCGAGTTGTGCTTACGTTTAGGTCGACGCCTCCCTTTTATCTCAGACGCCTCCTGCAGTTCTTTCGTCTCATCCCTCTCGTGCGCATCTTCGACAGCATTGCCTAAACGTCAGCGTGAGGAGGGCTTATTTTCAGAAAATCCATATTCTAAGTCGAGGAAGCTTACCCAACAGCATGCTGATTTCTGACTCATTTACAACTTTTAAAATTCTCTACCGTCTTTCTTCCTTTACTTACCACCGCTGGTAAGGTATTAGGAGGTTGTTTACGTTGATATAGATGTTTACTTTTGCTCTTTTATAGATCTCAAATATGCAGTAATTTAGATTAAAAAATTCGAATCAACAATGACAAAAAAATTGGAAAGAGAGATGGGATTCACACGGTTGGGCGTTTTTGCGCTATTCTTATATAGATTTGTTTATGTGTTCTCTTTTTCATGACAAATGAAGGTGATGTAGCCTTTGCCACATCTTTGGAACTTTATAGAATATTTAACCCTATGAACGCACATTTACATTTTTTAAATCATTAACAACGAAGGATAGCCATTTATGGCATGCATATTTATTTCTGATGTAAATTCTATTTTTCCGCTGAGAACTTTAGCTATTCACTCTAATTGAGGCTTCATTAAGTTTTAAAGGAAAAGACAGTGCGCAATCCAAGAGCCAAAATTACTTTTGCTTTATTCTTTTATACAATAGCACAAATGATTAGGTCATCAGTCACTTTATCACCCCCTGGGCAGACTGTAGCTCTGCCGCCCACCTATGCACTTCCTTCCCCCAGTAGACATCAAATTTCAAGCATCTTTAGTATCGTGCAAAAATACATGGAACGCTTGCTTCCCATGGATCACACGATGAAGATTCTTTTGGTGGATAAGGTTACGCTGAACATCATCTCCATGTCATGCTCTCAGTCTTTTTTGCTCCATCGCGGTGTATTTTTAGTTAATCTAGTTCCTGGTCATCGGCAAAGACATGAAATAAAGGCGATGCGGTGCATCATTTTCATACGACCTGATTCAGAAACTGTTGAAGCCGCCTGTGCAGAGCTGAAAGCAGCCAAGTACAGCAGCTACTTGGTTGCTTTTTGTGGTGTTGCCTCAGTGGAGTATTTGGACTGTCTGGCCCATGCGGATGAAGGGAGCCTGGTAACCCACATCGATGAGTTTTTCTGCGACTTTGAAGCTGTCAATCACGATGCATTTCTCATAGAGGTCAACAGTCCACCTATTGATTTGCTCTCATTCGGCCCTACACTGAGTCAGGCCAGTCGCTTGGCTCAAGGGCTGGCGTCTCTGTCTGTAGCACTGCGGCGACGTCCCATCCTTCGCTTTCAACGTAACAGTTCCTATGCTTGTCGTGTGGCAAATGAGCTAGGCAACATTTATCGCAACGATCCCGCGTTATACGACTACCGCAACAAAGACACGGTACTTTTGATCTTGGATCGCAGTGATGATCCAGTGACGCCTCTACTAACTCCATGGACCTATCAGGCCATGTTACACGAGCATATTGGACTTATTCACAACCTGCTGCACCTTCCTGAGGAGGTGGAAAACGCAAATGAGGAGGGTTATGCTTTCTCCGAGCAAGACGACCTGTTCTTTGCGGGAAACCTGTGCCACAACTGGGGTGATCTTTGTAGCAACGTCAAGGCTTGCGTTGACAGATGCAAGGATGCACTCAATCTAGATCGCGCCACCGTGAAGATGGACGAACTCAGGCAATTCATGCAGCGTATGCCACAAACTAAGAGTCTCACAGAGTCCGTCATGAAGCACATGACAGTGGTTACACATCTTACCAATATAATTAAGCGTCGAGACTTGTTGTACGTGTCGCTTTTAGAGCAAGATATAATTGCGTCCTACTCCCCTTCGGAGCATTGGAGCCGCTTAGAGGCTTTGATTACAAAGGATAACATCCAATCAACCGACAAAGTGCGTCTTTGTTTGCTTTACCACATGCGCTATGAAAAGCCAGGGCAGCCATCTCGCACCACCCCTTTTTTGGATACTATTAGCAGCACCTCCGCACAGCTTCTTCAAAAATTACGCAGCTACTACGGGTGTGATCGACCAGTCGAGGGACTCTTTCCCGATACTGGGATTATGGATGCGATTGTAAAGACTTTTGTAGATTCTGGGAACATTTACACTCGCCATGAACCAGTGTTAAAGCGCATCCTGCAGCATTTGCTAAGCGGGCAACTAGATTCAAATCTGTATCCTTATCTGAATAATTCTTCAGCATCTGGTAGCGCAGATGGCAACGCGTACAAACCAAAGGAGGTTATTGTGTTTATGTGTGGTGGTTACACGTTTGAAGAAGCAGCTCTAGTACGGGCTATTAATAACAAAACTGCCTACAAAGCTGCCCAGATGGGCAGCTTTTGTGCAGAGGGCAGTGAGGTAAAGGTAATCATTGGTGGAGACTGTACGCTTAATTCGACCCAATTTATCGAGAATTTATTACGAGTTTCATGACTGCAGCTGTGAGATTTCAAAGAATGTGGAACTGTAGCGGTAGCTATTTCTAATCTAGATATGTGCACATAAGTATTCGTGTAATCTACTTTCTACACCTTTTAGCTTTCTTCGAATCGTTGATTGATTACTTTTTCTGAAAATGTCTCATATTTATTAGGCTTTCTTTATTTTATAAGATCGATGAAACCAAGATACTTGTGTTGAACGAAGTTATTAAACTCTCTGAAAAGAAATTTATGTTCATGCCATTTTTTTGCTAGTATTATTGGACTGTCTTACAAGTGATTAATGCAACATATAAACTTTTTTCAAAATTCCTATATTCTATCGTGCGTGCCATTTGTATTTATCTTTTTAGATTTGAACTCGAAGCATTTTTTTCTGGGAGACTGAGGAAGTGGAAGAAACACTATCCTCTCCACGCGTGCAGAAGGAACCTAAGACTTAGAGAGAGGAATATAGGCAAAGTGCATTGCATTTACTCATAGAGTATTTTACTGTTTGGATTGAGTACTACATCAGTTCCTTGTTTGCTTACTTTTGCCTAGTGAACAGTGCGTGCGGACCTATACAGAGCATTTATAGATAGAAACGACGAGTATGAACTTAGAAATACTAGATAAAATGCCTTTGAGACATGATCTACCTTATCCCAATAACGATACGCCATTAGCTTGCGCTAGAACAAAAGAATCAAGGCTCGGATATCAGCGAATTTCGAATTGTGCATCGAAGCACTTTACGGAGCTTCCCACTGTAGCTCTTATTACGGGTCTATCCTCCTCTTTATCCCTCATACCATTGGGGTCGCCATCGGATACTGCCCTGGATACTCGGCCCAGCACACCATTCCCATGCAAACGCCAAGCTTCTCAAGATGCGGCTTTTGGGAGGACGAGGGCAGTTGGGAACATGACACTCCACAGCGGGGGATGGGCCCTTCCGCGCCCTTGTCTACGCCGTCGACGCGCGCTCGATTGTTTTTTCGGCATCGACGCCACCCAGCGCATCGCGCGGCGCCCGGAAGGGGGGATTCGCGCCCATCTTCATCTTCTCCTCCAAGAGGCACGCCGGATGGTGCTGACGATCTCCCCTGCAAAGGCGTGCTTGCTGGACATTTTTAAGGAGCCCATCCTACGCGGCTCGGCCGGGTGGACGTCGCCGGCAAAGGAGCCGCCGCCCACCACGGTCGAGGAGAGGCTGCTCTACGTCATCCTTCGCACTAGTCTTTTGTGCAGTGACGACGGGGCGGCCTATCAAACAGGAGCCCAAGGGCAACGGTCCTTCGAGGACGTCGCTGAGGCACCTGAAGATATTTGTGTTCAGCAGCACAGTTCCCAGGAATTTTTACTACAGACGGGGGCAGCTCCTCCGTTGGGGACTTCTTGTGTGGGCCATTGGAGGCCTTACGCCTGCGAGGAGGTCCCCCAGCTGAGCTGGATGGGGAATGTCGACCACCCTGCGGGGACAAGGAGCCGCGAATGGAAAGACGAGGAGAGGGAAAGTGGGTTTCGCGTCCTCGGAGGTCGTCTTTCCGGCGCCCAGCGGGCCCCTGCGGGGGACCTAAGTGCCGCGGTAATGGAGGACTTTAACACTTCCTTGGAGAGCTTAGCGCATAAGCGGGTAAAACTCGAAAACGGCGCCGCGGAAGGGGCTGGTGAGCGATCGACAAAGACTCCTAAAAGGGCCTTCGCAAACGAGCGAGCCGCCGTTGCGAGGACGAATCACTATCGTTCGCGCTGTTTGCTTTCATCGGCCACGGGCGCGGCAGAGGGGGACGTGGTAAGGGAGAGGGAGGCGAAAAGGGAAACGATTAGAAGAGAGAACCCGAAAGGAGTACGGTGTAGACGGCAAAATGATGTGCTACTGCCGCGGGAGTCCCGCTGTTGGTTGGCCTCAAGTACCGTCAGCCTTGTAGAGCGCTCAGAGGCGCTGCAAAGGGTCCTGCGTTGGTCCGCGGAGCTTGATCCTGTGGTGGAGGCTTTGCTATGGCGTGGCGTTTGCCGGGCGCGCTCCTCGTCAGGCGTTTTTGGCGGCCTTTATCTCGACCGCTCGGATTCGTCTGCCCGTCTTCAGAGGCTGGCGAGCCGCGGGGATGCGGGCGGTGGGGAAAAGGATTTAGCGGCCTATCATGCCTGGTTTAACGCGAGCTCAAGACCATTTCGGGCGTCGTACGCGGGATCGGAGGGCGTCGCGTCGATGGTGTGGGGCGATTTTGTCGAGCAGAAAGGGGAAGTCAACACCTTGATGGAATCGCTGTTTGAGCGTCCTTCAAAGGGGCGGCGAAAAGAACCAAATAATGATAGTAGCTCCACGCGAACCGATGCCGGTGGAGATGCCGAAGGGCTCTATAAAGGGTGCATCCGCGCAGGTTCTGCGGTTGACAAGCCTTCTTCTGCCCCCCCTTCCGTCTTCCGATAGGGCACCCTTGGTAGGGATGAGGCCTCTGTTGATCTTTAGCAGTGCATACGGCAGCGGCGCTGCGGTGGTTTTTTCCACAATCTACACCACTCTCCACTGCAGTGTGGTTGGCCTGCAGGATCCTTTTCTGTTTGTAGTTATTCATCGTACACATGCCAGCACGAAACCCGCCAAGAAGCAATCCACTTGGGTTCGCACCGATAACGCGCATGAATGGGAAGGGGCATGGGAGAACACACAACCACGAAAGGGGGCTTTGCAGGACCAAGACCTTTGTCTGTCATCAAAGGCCCCGATAGGACGAGCCTCTTCCGCGCAGTCGGGAGGTTTTAAGACGCCCTCCGTGTATATTTCTTTAAGCGAGGATTTCTTCGACGTCGACGCGATGCGAGGTTGCGGTTCGGCCCTTATCTCGCGGCCTGAGGAGCATCGCCCGAAGCCTGTGCGGAGTTCGCCCATTTCCTTTTCGCGCGAAGGTGGTACTCCCACCCCAAAGCTCCCGACGGCGTCTTCAAAGGATAATATCAACCGGCCTGTGGAGCTGCCTTCTCGTCTTGCCGATGAAGGGCCCACGAGCCGAGAGAGGCGCTGTCCCTCTGGGTTATTATCCCTTCTTCAGTGGGGTTGTGAGCGAGGGACGCTTTTTCTCCGCCTGGAGGACCTCTGCGAGGCCGCGGAGCGGCCGGAGCATCGGGCGGGCTTGGGAAGTTATGGGAAAAGCGCGATAACGGCCCTTCGCACGGTCCTACGACTTTTTCGACGGCAGGTGGTGGAGCTCGCGGGGGGTTCCGGCGGGCCGCGCGGGGTGGCCTTTTCCAACCTCCTCGACGCCCAGCGGCGTCTATCGAAGCTAAGCGAAAGCGTGGAGGCCCTCGCGAGCGCGTTTGGCGTGGACGCCTCGTCGGATTGGGAGGCCGCCAAAGCCCTTCACGGGCTCTCCTCCGCGACCTTTTTGTCCACGCTTTACACGCACTACACCGTCCGCTATATGAACGCGCGGATGAGGTCTTTTAGCGCGCCAGGCGCCGCCGAGGTGGGGTCGATTCCAGTCAACGAAGAGGAAGAGGAGGGCAACCATAACAACCCCTCGGGGGATTTTTCTTCACCAAAGAACTTTCTCGCGGAGCCGATGGATGGGGTTGGATTTGTTTTACGCGAGGCCATGCGGCCTCTTCACGGCATGCTCCACACCTGGCTCACCTGCAGCGTCCTCGTGGACCCGTTTGATGAGTTTTTTATCGTCCCCCTGCAAGCGGCCGGGGCCGGGGCCGGCGGCGTAAAGCTCGATCTTTCTCCTCATCGTTTGCCGTGTTTTATTTCCCCAGAGGCCGCGCGGAATTTCCTGCATGCGGGGGTGAGCCTGCGCACGCTGCGGGCTGCCGCGAATTGGCTAATGGGGTCTGCCAAACAGCACGAACGCGGACTTGGCGCCCGCGAGGACCTTGCCGCGGATCTCGTCGAGCTAACCGACGCTCGACTTATTCATACGGTGGTGAAGGACTTCGTACGGGCCCTTGCGGGGATTTCCCAGGCGACGTGCGTGGATTTATTCGCCGTGGAAGGTGCCCTGGCGTGCTGGCGAGGGCAGTATGACGCCTGTAATGATTTACTGCTGTCGTCGTCGGTGCCGGAGCGGGAGCGCTCTCGCTCCGGTGGAGAGGAGGAGGGGGAGGAAGTGCAAAAGGCCACCCGACCTTTCGACCACGCAGGCCGAAAAGAGGCTGAGCATCGTCAAGAATTGATGAAAAGTGCGGGAAATTGGCGAAAGTCCACACCACATCCCTTGAATGTTGAAATCCTTAACCAATCCCCACGCGAGGAATCCTCTCTAGTGCTTTCCAATGCCCCTCTAAGGGATACGACGCGTATAATGGCGAGTACGCAAGACAGTCCGCGTTCTTTAACGGTGCTGATGAGCGAGTCCGAGGTCGCAGCGTCCGTGAAGGGTGAGGAGGTGACATCGAGCCGAGAAAACGTCGAGGAGGTGGTGCCTTTTTCTTCGGGGCTGATCCTCTCGGGAATCTTTAACAGAGGGGAAAAAGGCGGAAACCCCCACTGCCTGCACCCCTTCCTCTTTCTTCCTCCCCGCCCGGAAGTTTTTCCGCGAAACCCCAACACGCCAAGACGCTTTCTTGGCGGAACTCCTCCGGCAGCGGTGCTGCTCTCACACCCCACTTTTCGACCTTGTCCCCTGCTTGTCGAGATCTCCCCCCCAAGGCGGACGCCCACGAAGAAGGGGAGGAGGCGGAGGAAGGGGGAAAACGTCGAAAAGGCACGCAAAGGCCTTTTTCTCTTCCTCATCGTCGTCGCCGAGGGTCCGCGCCGACGGCGTTGTCGACCACCTCCTCGCGGGCTACCACCGCCCTGCACGAGGTCCTCGCGGAGGAACTTCGCCAAGTCGTCGAGGTCGCGCGGCGGGTGGGGAGAGCGCACGAAAAAATGGACGCCGCCCTTCGCCGCGATCATGAGGAGGAAATTTTACGCCAAAAACGGGAGCTTCGCCTGACGGCGTGGAAGGCGCAGCGAATGTCCTTGCGGGCAGCAAGAATACAAGCCATTCGGGCCTTTAACGAGAACGCGGAACATCATTATCATCATCATTGTGATACTACTACTACTACTACTACTACTAATAATAATAATAACAGTAATAGTGAAAAAGACGCTTCCGTAGGCCGACGGCGGCTCGTGGTGGTGCCGCTCACGCCGCATTCGCAAAGACGTGCGCGGGCTTCTCCGGTGATTTTATACCGCGCGCCCTCGCCAACGTCGATGTCCTTCGTGCAGAGAAAAAAACCCGTCGACGAGGACGACGAGAAAACAACAGAAAACGAAAAAAAAGCGCCCAACCAACGGTGCACGGGCCAACGTCGACGAACGCGAGCGATGGGGAGGGCATTTCTCGACATCGCACTCGAATCGCCGTCGAGCCGCGGCTTAACGCCTCCTCTGGTGGGATTCCTTCTTGTCCTTTTCGTGGACAAGACAACGACGAAGACGAAGACAACAACAACACCGAGGAAAGGAAGAAAAAAGAGGAGGAGGATAAAGGCGCGTCCAATCCAGTTTCCTCGTCTGCGCGAAAGGGCAACGAAAATCCCTCCGGGAGCCGTCAGTCTTTGCTTGTTAGACAACGTTCGTGGGGGTTTTCCTCTTCCTTTTCCTCCTCCTCCTTCAGGACGGCCACGCAAGCTTTTTCTCGGCTTGACGATCCTTCGACAAGACGTGAGGAAGTTCAGGAAGAATCCGCGCTCTCTTCCATTTTAGCATCGTCCTCGAGCCCTCTGGGGGAAATAATAGAAATAAAAGAAAAAGAAAAAAAACCAACGACGACGTCAGCTTGTCGAGATCGTCTAGGATTTTCCGACCAAGACGAACTTTACGTCATCGCGGATGTGAACAGCGAGGAGTTCTTGGCAAAACGCGTCGGCCCGAAGAACTATGCGCGGGCAGAGAAAATCGCGGCGATGATTTCGACATTATCCACTCAAGCAAAGGCAATGGAGAGCGTTAGTGTGAATAGTCCCGATTACCAAGCCCGTTGTTTGACCATCGCCCGAGCGCGAATTCAGGCCCGCGAAGAGGAGAAAAAAAGGAGAGAGAAGAATGCACATGCGCGCGAAATTTATTCCACAATGCCGTCTAATAATAATAATAATAATAATAATAATAATAATAATAATAGTAATCATAGTAGCGATGACAACGACGTCTTCATCGCGCACTGGGCAGGCGATGATCCACCAGACGAGGAAAATGAACGGCAGAAATGGCGTCTTTTATGGGGCCGCGGTTCCTTTGTTTCCCCTCCTCTTCTGCGTTTTCTTCTTCATCTTCTTATATGTCGCTTTCCCAGCGCGGGAGTTTAACCCCCAAGGCGTGCTTTGGGGTCCCCAAGAGGTGGGAGGTGCTCTTCACGCTCTTCAACTTTCCTCCGCGCAGGGGAGGGCTCTCAGGAGTGCGCGCGTTATTACCTCGCGTTAAGTCGCTACACCGCGCTCTATCTTGTGCATAAAACTCTGCAAATTCTTCTTCTTCCGCCGTATGGGTTTCTTCATCGTTT
>JAHSUH010000803.1:7500-12500 GCA_025388415.1 Cynanchum wilfordii | reverse complement strand
AGATTAGTTGGATTAGCCCACTTTTCCGTAGGTTATATATTCACCTATGCGGCTTTCTTGATTGCCTCGACGTCGGGCAAATTTGGTTAAAATTTGAATTCTTTTTTGGATGTCTTGTATCCGCGAAAAGACCATTTCTTTCGATAGATAGAGGGACACCTTCTTATATTTCTACATCTAGGATTCGACTTGTATCATGGATACTAATAGGAACTGAACAATTATGGCAAGCAAAGCTTTGATTCAGCGGGAGAAGAAGAGGCAAAAATTACAACAGAAATATCATTTGATTCGTCAATCCTCAAAAAAGAAATAAGCAAAGTTCCGTCATTGAGTGAGAAATGGGAAATTTATAGAAAGTTACAATCCCCACCCACGGAATAGCGCAGCTACACGCCTTCATCGACGTTGTTTTGCGACTGGACGGCCGAGAGCTAATTATCGAGACTTTGGACTATCCGGACATATACTTCGTGAAATGGTTCATGCATGTTTGTTGCCAGGAGCAACAAGATCGAGTTGGTAAAGATTAACTCTTGATTTCTATTCTAGGGTCGGTGATCATAGAGGTCCCCTTTGCCATTCTGTATAACCCTTTACCATTCTGTATAAATGGGCTATCCTATTTGTACAGATATGGTTGAGGGTCGAACTCAACCCTTGATTATCTATTAGTTTTCAGTTCTTCTCTTCATCGCGGGGTAGAGCAGTTTGGTAGCTCGCAAGGCTCATAACCTTGAGGTCACGGGTTCAAATCCTGTCTCCGCAACATCTTGTTTCTCAAAAAATTGTAGTTTTACTTTCTTAAGTTAACTAGTATACTAGTTAACTACCGCTTTGGGGGAGGCTATAGGAAAGGAAAAAGGGGGGATAGAATGACTACACGATCACAAACAACTATACCAAATCATATTTAATAAAACCTAACCTAATTTTTTTTATTAAAAAATTTTATCGTGGGCGGATAGCGGGAATTGAACCCGCATCTTCTCCTTGGCAAAGAGAAATTTTACCATTCGACCATATCCGCATTTTTTCGTTCTTGGTACATAATATGTACCACACAACACAATATTAATATATATATTAATATATACCTCGATATATAAATATATATCTCAAGCATTTTTGGAGCAGTCCCAGACCAAAGTCTTCGCCTTCATTATTTTTAATTATTATTTTTTTCAATAAGTTGGAAAGCAAAATTTGAGGGAGGGTCAAACTTCTTCCAAACTTATTGAAAAATACAATTAATAATTTAATTGGAATCGCGCCGAGGAGAGCCTTTGGTCTGGGACTGCTCAAAATGCTTGAGATATATATTTATATATCGAGGTATATATTAATATATATATTAATATTGTGTTGTGTGGTACATATTATGTACCAAGAACGAAAAAATGCGGATATGGTCGAATGGTAAAATTTCTCTTTGCCAAGGAGAAGATGCGGGTTCAATTCCCGCTATCCGCCCACGATAAAATTTTTAATGGTTAGGTTTTATTAAATATGATTTGGTATAGTTGTTTGTGATCGTGTAGTCATTCTATCCCCCCTTTTCCCTTCCTATAGCCTCCCCCAAAGCGGTAGTTAACTAGTATACTAGTTAACTTAAGAAAGTAAAACTACAATTTTTTGAGAAACAAGATGTTGCGGAGACAGGATTTGAACCCGTGACCTCAAGGTTATGAGCCTTGCGAGCTACCAAACTGCTCTACCCCGCGATGAAGAGAAGAACTGAAAACTAATAGATAATCAAGGGTTGAGTTCGACCCTCAACCATATCTGTACAAATAGGATAGCCCATTTATACAGAATGGTAAAGGGTTATACAGAATGGCAAAGGGGACCTCTATGATCACCGACCCTAGAATAGAAATCAAGAGTTAATCTTTACCAACTCGATCTTGTTGCTCCTGGCAACAAACATGCATGAACCATTTCACGAAGTATATGTCCGGATAGTCCAAAGTCTCGATAATTAGCTCTCGGCCGTCCAGTCGCAAAACAACGTCGATGAAGGCGTGTAGCTGCGCTATTCCGTGGTGGGGATTGTAACTTTCTATAAATTTCCCATTTCTCACTCAATGACGGAACTTTGCTTATTTCTTTTTTTTGAGGATTGACGAATCAAATGATATTTCTGTTGTAATTTTTGCCTCTTCTTCTCCCGCTGAATCAAAGCTTTGCTTGCCATAATTGTTCAGTTCCTATTAGTATCCATGATACAAGTCGAATCCTAGATGTAGAAATATAAGAAGGTGTCCCTCTATCTATCGAAAGAAATGGTCTTTTCGCGGATACAAGACATCCAAAAAGGAATTCAAATTTTAACCAAATTTGCCCGACGTCGAGGCAATCAAGAAAGCCGCATAGGTGAATATATAACCTACGGAAAAGTGGGCTAATCCAACTAATCTTGCTTGCACAATGGAAAGGGCCACGGGTTTATCCCTCCAGCGAATCAAATTGGCTAAAGGTGTACGTTCATGAGCCCAAGCTAAAGTTTCAATCAATTCCTGCCAATAACCACGCCAGGAAATTAAGAACATAAATCCAGTCGCCCAAACAAGATGTCCAAATAAGAACATCCATGCCCAGACCGATAAACTATTCATACCAAAAGGGTTATATCCATTGATAAGTTGTGAAGCTTTCTAATTGGCTGTTTTTGCATTAATTGCTACTTCATCAATCTTATTGATTAGCGTGCCCGTTGTATTTGCTTCTCCTTTGATGGTTGGTCGAGTAACAAAAATGTTATATTTTCCGGGTACCTCAGCCATGGATTGGGTTAGTCTTTTTTAGTCGGTATTCTAAATTCTCTCATCTCTTGAACCTATCGTCCCAGATCCAAAACCGAGAAAGGACCCCCGAATTTTTCTCGGTTGTAAGACACTTAGGAATTTAATATAAGTCCCCCAAAGAAAATAGAAAAGAAAATAAAAAAAACAAAAAATGAGGGGGTCAAACTTTTCCAAACTATATGAAAAAAATACAATTAATAATTAAAAAATAATTGGAATCGCGCCGAGGAGAGCCTTTGGTCTGGGACTGCTCAAAAATGCTTGAGATATATATTTATATATCGAGGTATATATTAATATATATATTAATATTGTGTTGTGTGGTACATATTATGTACCAAGAACGAAAAAATGCGGATATGGTCGAATGGTAAAATTTCTCTTTGCCAAGGAGAAGATGCGGGTTCAATTCCCGCTATCCGCCCACGATAAAATTTTTAATTAAAAAAAATTAGGTTAGGTTTTATTAAATATGATTTGGTATAGTTGTTTGTGATCGTGTAGTCATTCTATCCCCCCTTTTTTTTCCTTTCCTATAGCCTCCCCCAAAGCGAGAGGTAGTTAACTAGTATACTAGTTAACTTAAGCAAGTAAAACTACAATTTTTTTTTGAGAAACAAGTATGTTGCGGAGACAGGATTTGAACCCGTGACCTCAAGGTTATGAGCCTTGCGAGCTACCAAACTGCTCTACCCCGCGATGAAGAGAAGAACTGAAAACTAATAGATAATCAAGGGTTGAGTTCGACCCTCAACCATATCTGTACAAATAGGATAGCCCATTTATACAGAATGGTAAAGGGTTATACAGAATGGCAAAGGGGACCTCTATGATCACCGACCCTAGAATAGAAATCAAGAGTTAATCTTACTAACTCGATCTTGTTGCTCCTGGCAACAAACATGCATGAACCATTTCACGAAGTATATGTCCGGATAGTCCAAAGTCTCGATAATTAGCTCTCGGCCGTCCAGTCGCAAAACAACGTCGATGAAGGCGTGTAGCTGCGCTATTCCGTGGTGGGGGATTGTAACTTTCTATAAATTTCCCATTTCTCACTCAATGACGGAACTTGCTTATTTCTTTTTTGAGGATTGACGAATCAAATGATATTTCTGTTGTAATTTTTGCCTCTTCTTCTCCCGCTGAATCAAAGCTTTGCTTGCCATAATTGTTCAGTTCCTTATTAGTATCCATGATACAAGTCGAATCCTAGATGTAGAAATATAAGAAGGTGTCCCTCTATCTATCGAAAGAAATGGTCTTTTTGCGCTGATACAAGACATCCAAAAAAAAAATTCAAAATTTTAACCAAATTTGCCCGACGTCGAGGCAATCAAGAAAGCCGCATAGGTGAATATATAACCTACGGAAAAGTGGGCTAATCCAACTAATCTTGCTTGCACAATGGAAAGGGCCACGGGTTTATCCCTCCAGCGAATCAAATTGGCTAAAGGTGTACGTTCATGAGCCCAAGCTAAAGTTTCAATCAATTCCTGCCAATAACCACGCCAGGAAATTAAGAACATAAAATCCAGTCGCCCAAACAAGATGTCCAAATAAGAACATCCATGCCCAGACCGATAAACTATTCATACCAAAAGGATTATATCCATTGATAAGTTGTGAAGAGTTTAACCATAAATAATCTCTTAACCAGCCCATCAAATAGGTGGAAGATTCATTAAATTGTGAAACGTTACCCTGCCACAATGTGATGTGCTTCAATGCCAATAAAAAGTAACCCATCAATAGTATTTAACATCCAAAAAACTTAAGAAATAAAATGCGTCCCATGCCGAAATATCACAAGTACCGCCTCGCCCCGGGCCGTCGCACGGAAAACTATAACCGAAATCTTTTTTATCTGGCATTAACTTGGATCCGCGCGCATCTAAAGCACCCTTCACTAGGATCAATGTAGCTGGTAGTAAACCCAGAGCAATAGCATGATGAACCAAAAGTCTCCAGGACCTATTGTTAAGAATAATGAATTGCTATTTTCATTAACAGCATTTAACCAACCCGGCAACCAGATACTTCGACCCGCATTGAATGCCGGCCCGCTTGTTGACGATAAAAGTACATCGAACCCATATGAAGTTTTCCCATGAGCCGATTGTATCCATTGGGCAAATATAGGTTCGATCAAGATTTGTTTCTCGGAGTACCAAAGGCAAGCATGACATCATT
>JAHSUH010000803.1:0-2500 GCA_025388415.1 Cynanchum wilfordii | reverse complement strand
ACTCTATTACATAAGTGGATTCTAATTTTTATCTCAATAAGGATATCTCCTGATCATGACATAAGTACGCAGTTATTATTGCATCAGCCCAAAACCTTGCAAATTTATCTTACGGCGCTTCCTCTAGCAATTCTCTATCAATTAGATCCCTTTTATCCATAGAAAAGTAGCTAGGTATATTATTTATTTCTTCATATTTCGGCTTCTATGAAGTTTCTTTTTTGCAGCTGATAAAAATCGTTGTTTTAGACGATGCATATGTAGAAAGCCTAGTTTTTCTAGTATTTAGGTCTAGTATTTACTGGTATATTCACCCTTTCTTTCTTTTTTCTTTCTATAGTGGAGATAGTCATACGTAATGACAGATCACGGCCATATTATTAAAGGCTTGTGTGGTAAGAATGGGTTTCGTTCGAGTGCTTGAAAATACATTCCAAAGCTTCGTGTGTTCCCATTACTTGTGTGGATAAGGCCTATATTATATAGTATATAACTTCGATCATAGGGATCAGTTCTCTAGTCGCATAGCTTCATAATAATTCTCAAAGCTTCCGCATACTTTCCTTCGGATTGAGTTTGACAGATCCGTTACGGTCGCCATTCCATTGGGCAAGAATCTCCGTTCCAGAACCGTACATGAGATTCCATCTCATACTTGGCCTCTCTCCTCATGTATATAATGAGAATAATAGATGGAATCTTTTTATCTCCACTTTTTTCATTTTTCATTATGAACCGGTCAGGGCTAGTGTTTTACAAGAAATCTCTAGCCAACCTTCCCGCAAGAGAGCACCAAGCGCCTTGGGACTAGATAGAAATGGATGACTCCAACAATTTCTTTGTTTTCAACGCTTCCCAATTTCCAGGAATTAGTCACTTCAACAAGCTCGATGGTTATACGAGTATCCAAAGGACGAACGAGATGGATATTTGCTGTCCCAACCATTCTTTTAGTCCCGAGCCCGATAAAGGAGGGGTAATTTATAAATAAAGTTTTCGTATTGTTGATTTCTAGGTGTAGTGCTTCTTCCCCTATGCAGCCTATTGGTATTAGTGGAATAGGATTGACCTATAATACAGAACCCCTAGGTGTAACTTCGCTGAATACTAGAATCGACAATTGAAATAGAGTATCTGAGGTTGCATTAGTCGAGGATACACGATAGAAGGAATTGTTCTTATTTCCAAGCTTCGCCTTCAATAAGCGTAGATTTTTTTTTGTAGATTTTTTCGAAAAAATTCCGAATCAACGTACATTTATCGGGAGGCATTGAGAGAAATGACTCAATATGAAAATAAATAAGAAATAAAGAAAAAGAATCAAATCGCACCATCTCTGTAATAGGTAAATGCCTCCCTTTCTCCTGAAGGTTGTCGGAATTATTTGCAATAAGATATTGGCTACAAATTGAAAAGGTCTTATCAATAAAATTTCCATTTATCCTCGATCTAGGCATAAGTAGCAATCCATTCGATAATTCTTCCCATTACCTCTCGTGAGAAAACGATCCTGCTGAGGAAAAGAATTGTAAGCATGCATGAAAGCAACATAAAAAAATTGATTTAGATTTTAAAGGACTCTCTCTTTTATTTTATTCCTTTTTGGCAGGCATCACAACAATAACAAATATTTAATATTTAGAAACCTAAATCTAGTTTTCTACCCCCAACGGAAATCTAGTAATATAACATACCAACGAAAGGAACTTATTCCAAGTTCATTGAAGTTACCAAATTAGAATAACTCGAGAAATTTGCATTGAATTATGATACCATGATAAGCAAAGAAGAATGATATAAAGAAGTAAAGAAGAATCAAAATAAGCACTCTATGATGAAAAATTGTCTAGTTTTTTTAGTTAAAGTTTCCATTTATTAGTCGCACCGATCCAATAATCTATTAATAATCTATTACTAGTAATAAGTGGTAATGAATGACTCGCTATTCATTCGCTAGGGTCATAATCATTATATAGGAGAGATGGCCGAGTGGTTCAAGGCGTTAGCATTGGAACTTCAATGTAGGCTTTTGCTTACCGAGGGTTTGATCCTCTCTTTCCGCTTTAATTTACTGATTTTACTTAACAATGGGAAATGGATAACGCTATTCCAACTTTTTTACTATCGATTCTTCTATTCCTAATTGCTGCGACAGTTAAACCACTTCGGAAAGAAACTACTAGAATGGAAAGAGTAGTCAAGGGAAGAAACCTTCGGTCTAGGATCCGGGAAAGGAGAAATACGGATCAATTCCGTATTTATCTTACTTACTTCTAAGTAAGTTTAATTTACTTGACGAAAGGGGAAGAAAATTGCCCGAATCCTCCTATTTATTTTAGTTAGTTTTAAGTCTGACGAGAATAGTATTCCCACAAAGCCAGCACCATTTATTTTCAAACCAACCCATTTACTATCTATTATTTGATTGACTAAAACTTTATATTGGAATGGAGAAGGATCAAATGACTTGGCAATTCCTGGGATGAGAGGATGAATCCAG
>JAHSUH010000802.1:0-157793 GCA_025388415.1 Cynanchum wilfordii | reverse complement strand
ATTTAGGACATCTCGTGCACTTAAAAAAAACATAAATCAACTAAAAATGTGAAGATTGAAGAATTTTATTTTTTTAATTCAAAATTAAAAAAAAAAATTACAGTTTTGTTTAGATTATTATTTTCTTAACTCCATTATATATTTTGGACTCATATGCTCACGTGCTCATGACAGGAATATCTTACCTTGTTTATTGTGTACAAAATTCCATGACGACCAAACAAATGAGTTTGATTTTATATCTACACCAAAATATGGTAATTAATTACCACGTCCCATAACTTTGTGAAGTTCCTTTTGTTATGATCAAATATCCTAACGCTGCCACTATGAACGATATTGTTCTCACTGCACCATTGAAAGAGATACTCGAGTGTTATGTAAGTATTTAGACTTATTATTATATATCATTATATATTCACTTATTATTTCAATGTGAGACAGAATATCACAAACTCAGCTTGACACTTTTTTACTTTTATTTGAGAGAAATGTTTACTTTGAATTTTAAATAGTATTCAAATCTAAAATTGAATTTAGTATTTGTGTAAAATTCAAATGACATTTACTACTTTTATCAAAAATATAAGTCTTGATACAATATAAATGCTACATGAGATTACGAGTTTGATGCTCATAGCGAATGTCTTATTATAGCAAGAATGGTATTTTTTTTTGGAACGAGAGTTGCACTCTTATAATGCAACACAATCCTTAGTGAATTTAAATTAGTGTAATAAAAAAATTGACTTATAAAAAATAAAGAATGAATTTGGGCTGTCAGGTTTTGCTGCGGAAAGAGTAAAATAGCTGAGAGTTTTGGCCTTTATCAAAAGGTTGAAATTATGACAATGATTTTGCCTTGTTTTGTTTCTTTTGATGTTATTGGTTGTTTGTTAGATGGGGTAAAAAAAAAAAAAAAAGTTAGTTGTTTTTTTTCCCCTTAAAAAAAATGGCAGATCAAATAATAATAAGAAAATTAGTCAATTTAATTCCTAAATTATATTTTTTTTTTGTTATAATTATTATTTTTAAGTTAAGAAGGACAATTTAAGTTGATAACAATCTTATTTATAATTTTTGGAGGTTATGAGTTTAAGATAAAATAGAGGTAAAAATACTTCAAATTTTAATATTTTTAAGTTTCTTAATTTCTTTTAAAATCAAATTTTAATATTTTTGTACTAAATAATTATATTTTAAGCATAACATAAATTTTATAGGGTGTATGAATATCTATTTATTATTTTTTATGCATAATAATATATATATATATATTTTTGATCAATTTATGCATAAAATATGATTATTTTAGTCAAATAAGCATTAAAATAATGTACAAAAATAAATAAATAATGAAGAAAATAAAATAAAATAAAAAGATGAAAGTTCAAGATTTATGATTCACTTGACAAAGTCTATCAATAAATTTGATTGGTCAAAAACTTTATTAATAATGATATAACAATATTTGATTAGTTGATATACTTCATTAGTTTTTATTGAAAAAGACTCAGTCATCTTTAACATATATCAAAATATCATTCAGATACTATAATTAATTACTTAATTATTTTAAATGTTATCAGAAAACATTCAAATAATTATATATATATTGATTTTTTTTACTAACTTTAAGATTAATTTTCTCTAGGCATTTTTTATAATTTAAAATCTAAAGAATATTTTATTGTTCTAATTATATTTTAGAACTTATTTATTTTTTAAAAAATATATTAGAGACTAATTTGGACAAAATATAAATATAAGGGATCATTTTGACTATTTATCCGCTAATAATGAAAAAAATAATAATAAGTATAATTTGAGAAAAGAGGTTAGTGGTTTGAAAATCGAGGCAAGACAAACCGCAAAGCGAGAATCAGAATCGACATCTCAATCCGTTCAAAAATCAATGCCACGATTCTCCAATCATAGCGCATCGATTTGTACTCCAATCTAAAGGAAAAAAATCTGATTAGAAAGGTGAGTAAAAATTGCTTGTGTTTTGAATCCCATTGGCAATATTTATTTATTTATTTTTTTCTTTGGTGATTCGATGCTATTGAAAGTTGATATTATCTTTTAATTTTTTTTTTTTAATTGGTCATTGATCTTTGTTGTCCTGATATGGTTGCTCTTGTTTTGTTTTGAAATGCTGTATAGCTTTTCTGGGTTGTGAATCTGAAGTATTTTTTAGGTTCTGTTTTTTTGATATTTGGTTTGTTTAAAGGGATTAACTCCTTGGCAGTTTCTTTTGAATGTAGGATCATTATAAGCATCTTGTAGATATTGCCTGGCAGAGAAGGAAATTGATAGGAAGCTTGATCGATTGTGCTGGCTTCCTGGTGAATTGGATAAGTGTTACTTATTTAGTTGGTGTTCTGGAGGTAGTCTTGATAATTGTTTTCTTTTTGGTAGTTTTGAATGAGGGGAGATTTTGAGGGTGGAAAGAGATGAGGATAGACAGTATTTTGTTAGAGGTAAAATGAGTGGAGGGTCATTAGGTATTCGAACTGGGAGTTATGGAACATTGCCACAGAATGGTGGCTCTTCATACCAAATTTTGTCACCTTATCGTAAACCTTCAAGGGCTTCCGTCTCTGGCTCCAGGGAGAAGGAGAGATGTTTGTCCAGCATATACAAGTGTTTAGGTCGAAGGAAGGTTGGGATGCTGATTTTGGTAGTTTTTGCACTCTTGGCTTTTATCACAGGGTTCTTTTCAACTACTAGAGGTTTGCTCTGCTACTATTCCTTTTCTTCTAACTGTTTGTGTTTATCTTCCCAAAATAAAATATAGCAATTTGATGAAGTAATAGAATTATGACTGTTTAGGTGCTTGTTGTTGGTGATTGAATAGTTGATACATGTATATTTCCAGTTCTGATATTCCAATATCTTTGCCATTTCCTAATTGAATTATTAAAATCCACATTAATCTACTTTAGTGTTAAGCCCCATTTTCATAACAGAAAAATGCAAAATTGGAAATGACTAAGAAGAAGCATGGAAATGACTGCTTGCCTAAGTTGGAGATACCTTTGCAAATTCATTTTGATTCTTTACCTTTTAATTTTCCATTTGCATTTGGATGTTAACTATCATTCTACATCTCACAGAAGAAGCATCCGAAAGCTCTACTTTGGACTTTTATGGGAGTTTCCTAAACTCTTTGTCCCTATCCATAAACAATGATGGAAGTAGTTCTGGTCTTCATACTGCTGGAGTGTGTGATGAAAATATGAGCCAGCTACCTCCTCCTGCTCATGATTCTGTTGCAACAGCTGCTATATTATCTCCACTTACCACAGACCATCCATGTAGAAATTTTAAATTTTCCCCTCCCCCTCCTGGTGGTACAAGACTTACTGGACCTCGTGGTAAGTTTGACATGTTCTTCAGGTATCTGCTTGTTACTCTTTTCTGAGCAGGACTGGATTGCCATTGTAGTTGATAATTTTCATCAAAAGATTGGAATGTCCCTTGTTCTTTTCTTTTCATTGTCTCTCAGAAGCAATTCAAATAATTGAACAAGTTTCACTTACTTATGACCTATATAATATATGTTCTGTAGTACTTACCTTTTTCTCTTTGCTTATTTCTTATCAGCATGCCCAGTATGTTATGTTCCGGTGGAGCAGGCTATTTCTAGTATGCCTGAATTCCCATCACAATCACCAGTGCTTCGCCATTTAACTTATTTTCACCATGAAAATCCTGTCAAAACTGAACCTCATGGAGGCTCAGAGTTTGGTGGTTATCCTTCTCTAAAGCAGAGGAATGATTCTTTTAACATAAAAAAGTCTATGACAGTGCACTGTGGGTAAGTCTTAGGTCTATATTGTATCAATTTCTCAATGTTTTTATTGAGTGCATATTCTAGTTTTGGAATTAATATAATATATTTGTATTTGTGTGTGTGTGAGAGAGATTTACTTCCTTAGGATTGAGGGTCTGAAACACATTCTTTTCATCAGATTTGTTAAAGGTTGTAGAGCTGGTTACCTCACTGGATTTGATATTGAAGAGGCAGACCTTAGGGAAATGGTCAATTTCCATGAAGTGCTTGTTGTTTCAGCTATATATGGTACTGTCAATTGTTAACTCATAGTTTGCTTGTTTTGTATTATATAATAATTTGGATATCGCATATCACCAAATATTTCCAAACCATGGATGTGTGCACACCTGAGTCTTTCTTCTAGGATCTACATTATATTTGGAAATCATTTCATGAATGTTTACAGGAAATTATGATTTAATTCAGCAGCCAAAGGGAATTAGTGAAATTGCAAGGAAAAAGGTTTCATTCTATATGTTTGTTGATGAAGAAACTGAAGCATATATGAAGAATTCGAGTCTCCTGGACAGTGGCAAGAGGATTGGTTTATGGAGGATAATTGTGGTTCGAAATTTGCCTTATGCTGACTCAAGACGCAATGCCAAGGTTAGTAGACTTCGGTGGTCATATCACCCATGATCCACTTTATTCCAGGGTTGCCCATAAACTCTCTAAGCCAACTACAAATTGGTGTCCTTTGAAAACATGATTAAGTTATGGTCATATATTAGGTTTTTTGTTTCCTTTTCTGCTTCAATTTGTTACTGAATTCGTTAAAATCAGTTTTATGATATACCTAAACTTATGGAAGGTGTACATGTCTTTTCTTTTTCTCTTTTGGCATAATGTAATATGCTAGGGGCCATTAGGAGAAGCTCGAGTTAACCATGTCTTTTAAAAATCATGTAGAAAAACTACTATTTTTGTGGAAACATGGAAGCTTAACTTAAAACTAAACTGATAGGTCATTTAATTTTCTATTGTTCATATGCTGATTATTTGGGAATAATCCCATATCATGAGGTAGAGAAGTGTGGAAACTGTAAGCTATTTTGTTTTAGGATCTTGAGTTTTTGGTCAATATGTTTTCAGTTTTTAGTTTCCTCATCAATGTTAGAATGATAAGTTAACACAAAAAGAATACAATTGTTTAAATGATTTCAAGTCCTATTTGCTTTCTTTGGTACTATGACTCAAAGAATACAAGATCTATTTAATTATGGTTAAGAGAATTCCTCTCAAATTTACAACTGAAAGAAGGGTAGAACTGCTTCTTTTTATATTATATAATTTTTTTGAAGCTCTATAATTTCTTAATATTTGTGGAGAGGAGACAACTTTAATGGGAGTTATTTCATGGGAATTTTGGTTCCAATGCAGGCAACCCTTTTTGCTGTTAAAATATTAACAAATTAAAGTGCCTTAGTAAATATAAATGTGATTAAGAGAACCTAGGATTGAGCCTCAGCATTTCTATGTTCCATTAACTTCATAAGAAAAATACAAGTATGACTCAGAAGCAATTCTTTATTCTAGGGTTGTAAAACTTTAGGAATGCAGTCTAATGTATTTCTTATTGTTCACCAAGAAAAAAGCTTCATGTGTTGTCTAGGAGCTTCAAGATAATTTGTCTTATAGAAAAAAGACAGCAAAACGGTTGCCAGTTGTTTTGAGGAAAAAGAGTCAAATATGCAGTTGAATTACAGAACTTTTTTTTTTTTTTCCCTTTTGTTTTTTGCTCAAACAGTATGTCTCAGTTGACGAACAGAAAACCTTATTCCCAATTCTTTTGGAACATTATGTGAATGCCATTATTATGGATTGTATTTTGATATTATCTGATGGAGCCTATTTTATACTAAAAGCATGAGCTTTTGACAGATCCCAAAGCTTCTACTGCATAGGCTGTTTCCAAATGCATGGTTTTCTATTTGGATTGATGCAAAGCTGCAGCTTGTATCTGATCCTTATCAAGTAATTGAAAGGTACACTTGATTTCTTTGGCAGTTTCTTGGGTTCCAGATGAAGTGACATGGTATTTTAATGCTTCAATAATAGAGAGAGACTGTTTATTAAAATTTCTTTCCAATTAACTTAATGGATTGTACTTTCTAGTGCTCTGAAATAGCTTTTATATTTTAGAAACTGTTAGTTTTTCCTCTTTCTAGTGCTCTGGATTTACCATTATCCTTAACTTTAAGTTTAGAATCTGCTTGTTATTAACAAATGACATGCTCTATCATCCACTGGCTTTGTTAAATGGGAAAGCTATAGTTTTAGCTCCTTTATTTTTATTTTATTATTTTTTTTTTGCGACATAATAGATAATTTAGTAAAAATTATTCATGTTCTCTGTCAAGTGTTTGACTTCTGTTGAATTCTGCGAATGGGAATTACAGCCTTGCAATTTCTTTTCATTTCCTCCCGGTTCTTCGGTTATTGGTTTCTTCCCTAAACCCCATTAGGTTATCTGGTTGATGGGGTCTACAAAGCAAGCCACACTCTCATGGTCAACCACATACACAAATTGATGTATGGTACCTGGTCTTGCTTTTATCCTGTACATATCATTGTAACTGTGCTTTGTATCTTTCTTTGTCAGAATGTGTTTTTCCTCTTACAATAGTGGCTGTCATATAAAAGACTGTTATTATTGAAGCAGTTTCATAAGAAGTTAGTAGTCAGTGTTGTTTGCCCATCTAATCCTCCCTCAGGTTCTTGTTGCGCCCCAATGCTACTTTTGCAATTTCCAAGCACTACAGACGCTTTGATGTGTTTGAAGAAGCTGAGGCCAATAAAGCTGCTGGGAAATATGATAACTCTTCTATTGATGACCAGATCAACTTTTATAAGCAGGAAGGACTGACACCATATTCTGAGGCTAAGCTTCCCATTACCAGTGGTACAATAATGCTATGTGCTCCTCTGTTCTTTCCTGTCCCACTCATTTACGTGAAGAATACAGTTTTTTATGACTACACAATTGCAGATGTTCCTGAAGGATGTGTTATCATAAGGGAACACACTTTACTCACAAACCTTTTCGGCTGCCTATGGTTCAATGAAGTTGACCGTTTTACTTCTCGAGATCAGTTGAGCTTTTCAACTGTTAGAGATAAGATATTTGAAGCAGTTCCTTGGGATATCAACATGTTCTTAGATTGTGAAAGGAGGAGATTTGTCATACAGGTATTGTAATTTTCTCCTTTCCCTTTCAATCTTTTGAGAAAAACGTAGAAGTTTCATGTTCACAAAGAAATATGCTGATACTTTCCATGTTTTATTCCTCCTTCATCTCTTCCTAAGACGATACTTTTGTGAAAGATTTTCTGCACTTGTATCTCTCCATCCTAAGTTGATGCCTTTCCTGCTGAAAACTTTCAATAATTTTCTTCTTTCCTTCAGTTTGTTTGCCATTTTGATTTTATATGTTTTACATCTTAACCATAAAAAAGTGTTTCTTCTTTTATGTGGTTTTGCATTATGCACAGCAGACAGTTGTATTTTATCATTGTAAATTTTCAGGGCTGAATTAAATTCCTCATCTCTTACTTTCTTGTTTGTGCAAATATTCTGTTAGGTCTCTTTCTTTATACATAGAAGATGATAACATAACATGAAGAAACCAATTCATCTTAACTGATGTGATAAACTTTTTATAGCAGAATCAGTAGTTCGTAGTTGTATCAGTTATTGAGTCTCATTCACTTCATTTCCAGTGTGAGGAGTTGTGTATTTTTGCCATGTCTTGAATTCCAACTGAAGCTTTAAAGAAATTTTGCTGGATATCTTTGCGCAGAAAAAAAAAAAGTCATGGTAAACCTAGTAATTTAGTTCATCCCAACTGCAATAGTGAACTTAGGTGCCTGAAACTTTGTGCTGTGCTAAATGTATAATAGCCTGAGAACGCCATACCTTTTCAGGCATATCACAGAGACTTATTGGAGCAAAGGGAACGCATGGCACGTAAGGCTAAGGTGAGTACCAGAATTTCCGCTCCCCCATCTACTCCTAACCATGATAGAAGTGCCAGTAAGAATTTGGTGAAGAAAACCCCTGCTAGACGTGTACGAGGTGATAGGAAGTCCGGATCAAAGAAGCACCGCAAAGTTGTTACTGGACGAGGTGATAGGAAGTTTTGATTCTTTTGTGGGAATGAAATAGATCACAATTCGATTATCAAAAAAAAAAAAAAAAAAAATAGATCACAATTGTTGTTTTTGTCTGCAGTATTTTTTTATTTTATTTTATTTTTTTTAAAAAAAGGTTTAGGATAATTTTTGTAGGTATTGATTGATAGCATGGTGAAAAAAGATAGTTTTTTTTACCTTCAATTCCACCTCGAAATTCTTGGCATCCAGTAACTTTCTTGTGTATATACCATGACTCTGATGGTAATAATAGGTTTATTCTTTTTCATTTGCCTACTGAGCTCTTTGTAAATGGTTGATTTGAGCAAGCAGAACTACTTACCACACTTTTTTTTTTTAATGCATTGTGAATTGGATGAATGGGCCTCACATTTTGGTAACAATGAAGTTCTTACAAGGACATGAATATGTTGATTGACTTTTGGTATCATTTGTTGTTCTAATACATTTTCTACTTTGTTATTTATTACACCAATTATATTCTCTATTTTTCCTTCCTTTGTTTGGTCCTATTGTTTCTATTCTCAGTTTCTCCATCAATGGTTACTGATTTGCCTCTCCTAATTATCAAATTGTGTACCAATTTGTATCCACTGTAGTTGGTTCTAACTTTCAAGTATTGTTTTTTTTTGTGGATGAACATGTTGAGATTAGCAGAAATCTCTATAAAGAAGAATGACCCTCTTTCTCTGTCGCATGTTGTTCTACACCACAACATAACATATAAGAATACAGACAAAAACCTCAAGGTAATGGACATGATTGTGTTTGAAAAATTATCAAAAGAGCTTCTAATTTGTGTAACAATCACTTTCTTTTAGATCAAAAGAATTTGAAGAAGTCTTGAATATTTGCATCTTGCACTAGTGAAAATATTGATAAAGGAATAAACAATTGACTGTGGAGAGTTATTAGGAATGAGATAATTATGTTTTCTTACAGCAACAAAAAATTATTATCTATGAGACTAATTAATTAATAATATAATAAAAAATTATTTTTAAAGAGCTTAATAGTTTAAAAATTTGTGTCTTATCATAAAAATATGTATTTATTTTATATTAACTTAAAAAATAATCATCAAATAAAAAAGATTCGAATTTGCACTTATACATATAAAGCAAGTAAAGTTACAAATTTTAAAAAAGTCGATATAACTTAAAAGACCACAAGAATTTATTTATGATATACAGTGACACCACTAGAAAAAAAAAAAAAAAAATGGTGGCACATCCCCATTCCCCACCAAAAATTATTACCCCATATCCCAAAATAATTATTAGGTTTTTTTTAAAAAGAAAAATATATATATATTATTAGCCCTTTGCAACAACCATATCAAGAACATTAACAAAATCATTTAGGAGTCATGAAAACCCATGTCCTCATGGCCCATCCGAACATTATTGCATAAATAATGGCTTTTAGGAAATATCTTATTATTACACACACACAAAAAAAAAAAAAAAATTTGGGTTCAAAGAAAAGTCCAAAATACAAACAAAACGATGAATTACTTATTAACTTAGCAGATTTGAACAAATGATTTAAGATAATTAAAATACATGTACCTATATCTTTTAATATATATTATTGTAAGTGTTACGTTATTATTGAATAATAGACTAGACTCATTAAACACATATTTGCCACAATTAAAATCATATTATGATAATACATAAAATAACGGGTTTGATTACTTATAAAAAAAAAATCACGAGTTTAACACTTACCTTGAATTTAGACAAACTAAACAGAATATAAAAGATATAAGTCTAAAAGTTTCTATAAATATAAATATATATATATCGTTACAAATATAACTTAAGTGAAGATTCACTCTCTCTATATATCCAACAAAAATATCTTATTAAAATTATATTATATATATATATCTTCTTAATTCAATATAATACCATGATTGCATTGGCACCATCTATTTTTAGTGTCCAAATCTGGCAATAAATATCTCATTTTTTATTTAGATATTCAAAAGGTGAAATATATATTGAGAAAAATCAACCAACTCATCATCTTCTTCCAAATTTAGACAATTCTTCTTCATTTTCTTTTTCCCCATATTCAAAAGATGCAATATATATTGACACAAATCAACCAACTTCTCTTCTTTTTTAAATTTTAACTTTTTTTTTTTTTACATAACTATATATACATCTCTTGCTTTTAATATTCAATAATATATATATTGATTATAAAAATTTTAACATTAATAGAACTTAAATTCATGATTTTATGATAAATATAAGGTAAAATTACATTCACTCCTTAAAAAAATTAAAAAAATAATATTATTTAAATAAATCATGATATCGATATAATTAATTGCTACTAACTTAAGTAGAATTGTAATAGAATGAAAGTTTCAACATAAATATAATTAATTATAGACTTTAAGTCTAAATATATATATATATATATATATATATATATAAAAAAATTCCTTTCCCAAAGTGTAGTGTTGGAAAAGCTGGAGAAATAAGAACTGGCATGTCCCATTAAAATAAAACGTTGGAGGACAATTAAGGACTGCCAATTAGCTGTAAATAAAAAAAAAAAACAAACAAAGAAAGAAAAAACAGATCCCCATAAAAAAGAAGCTCCCACACTGGTGGTGTTCTTTTTGTTCTCTCTATTTCTGAATTCTTTAACCCTTCTATAAACCCCTTTTCCGCTCCATATACTATCTCAATTTTGTTGGGTTTTTTTTTTTTTTTTTTATTTAATTTGGATTCTAGGTTTTTCTTGTTCGAATTATTTCACCAATAAGACGAAAAATCTTAATTGTCACATCTCCTTGGAGCTGACGGAGCATACTTTTTGTCTGAATAAAGGGGTTGTTCTTCAGGTATTATTTAATTGTTTGTTTGTTTGAATCTAATTTTTCGTTTTTGAGGAAGAGCTTTTCTGGGTTTATCTTATTAATTATGTAAATTAATACTACATGTGTTTCTCTTGTATTTCCACTACAGTTAGTGTCAAGATTTTGGTTTCTACGTCCCTGTCGTCCTTTTTTCGATTCATAAATGCAGAGTGTTGGTAATTGTGAAAAGGGATTACTTGATTGTGTTTGATATTGAAGAAGATAATTTTAGGTTGAAAGGAATGCACCTTTCCTTTTTGTGATTGGAAGTTTAGCGAATAGAAATTAAAAAAGGGGAAGAAAAAAAAAAAAATATAAGAGAGAAAAAGATATTTTGGAATTTGTATCTTTGATGGGGTCGCCTGGGTTTTTCCTGATTTGTTTGTTGCACTCAATTGTGGCTTTGAGTTGTGGAGCATTGATGATGTTCTGTAGCGATGAGGTCCTTGTGTTTAGCCATGGAATAGAGCGTGCCAGCAAACTTGTGGGATCTACACCCCATGATCAACTGTTGATCAGAACCTCTGATTCATTTTCCGGATTATTATTGTTCTGCATCGGTTTTCTCTTGTTAATGGTGGCATTTGTAAAAGATAAGGATTTCCAGAGCTTTTTCTCTAAGGGTTGTGTGCTTCTTCATGTATCAATGGCAATCTGGAGAATCTTCTTTGAGAGGAAGCTTGAAGATATGGGTCGTGATTGGCTCCGGCTGGTAGTTGGAGATACCATATTAGCACTTTCGTGGGTTTTCTTTCTTGTTTATACTTGGAGAGAGAAGTATGACTAGTTTGAGTATAGAAATTTTGCTTGCTTTGGAGGAACTTGGATAGAATTTCTTTAAGTTACTGTTTTTGTTCAATCTCATTGACCTCAACAGAGTTAACATACACTGGAAGAAATCTTGGATTCTGAATAGATAAACTGGATACACAAGATCTGCTACAAAACTAGTCTTCTCCTTAGTCATGAAGGCTGCCAGTGTGAAGTGGAGATTGAATTCAGTATTTCTGAGCATATCTGGATCTGTTTCCAGTTGTTGAAGGTTTATTTTTGAGGTTTCAAGATACATTAGAATGCACTTAAGAATGTTCAATTACATTAGTCTTTTTTTTTTCTTCTTCTCTTTTCCCGTACAAATTTGTGTGATTTTGTCCTATAACATTGTTCATATTTAAATGTACATCTTTTTTTCCCTTAATGTGTTATTAGATTTTGTTTCATTTTTCATTGAAGATATCTGGAAGTAAATAACATAAATTTCTAATGTTTCTGTGAAAAGAATAGTTTTCTGACTGACTGGCTTTTCTTTGTTTCATCTGATACAAGCTTTTAGCAATAACATAAATCTTGAAATTTTTATTTTGCTTTTGTATGTGGTGTTATGGTAGTGAGATAATTGTATCCTTATGTCTTGCCATTGAATTGATTTTGCATCTGTTATTGATATGTTTACATCATTTAGTCATCAGATATTTTCTTAGGTATGGTAATGTATATGATGAGTATTATTATCTTATATGTTATCATGAAAACTTTTTCTCTTTTGTCACCATCTCAAGCATCTTGCTTGATATCTTTCTTTATATATATATATATATATATATATATATATATATGTTCTTTCATGGAATAAAGGCTTCTAAGATCAATTAAAATACACATGTTGTACCAGTTTCTGTTTTTCATTGGTTAGATGGAAGATTCAGTTCTAAATGATGGTAGAATTGTCCAGTTTCTGTTATTTCCTGCTTCATATGCTGTTTAGCATTAGATGAATGTTTACTGCTATGAACTGTGAAGGGTTGCTACTATCTGTTTTGTTGTAATCTTTCTTGCTTTTTGGCTTATTCCATAGCTTCTTATTAAAGAGAAAGTTTGTTGTAATCTTTCTTACTTTTCCTTATTTATTTATTTATTTATTTATTTTTTTTTTTTTGTGTTGTTGTTTTAAAAAGAAGTATTATTCTTCAAGTTGTAGATGATGATGTTCTGTAAGCAACAATGACAGCTAACTGAGAGGTTTTGAATGGGGCCATGCAAAATTTTTGTTTATGCATTTTTGTGTTCAAGAAGGAAAAGAAAAAAAAAAAAGGAAATTGTTAAATGGACCAAATATCTTTTTATCACATAGGATTTTTGTTCTTTGATCTATATCTTCTTCAGGACCTAGTTTGAGTGTTGAATGGAAATAATATATATACACTATCTTTATGTGAGCTAAAACATTAGAAACTGTAATGTGAACTAAATTTTATTTTATATATATACACTAGGTAGATGAATTATAGATTTTTATTTTTTTTTTAATTTTTCCAATTTATAGTAATTTATTTTCCATTGATTTTTTTTTTATATATAAATCTTATATAAATATTATAATATTTAAAATATATTATTTAATCAGAAGGTTAAAAAATATGAAAAGAATTAAAATACTATTATATAAAATTTTATTATCTTACATTAAAAAAAACTATAAAATTTTAAAGATTAATTAATTAAGAACAATTAAAGAAAATCTTATATAATATACATAAATATTTGATAATAATATTAAATTATAATAGATCATAAAATGTATTTTCTTTTTATCATTTAAATATTAAAAAATAGTATAACAAAAATATTAATATAAATTAAAAAGAAAATATTTTATAAATTTTAATCTATTTGCTCACATTCTGGGAAAGATCATAACTTAGAGAAAAAAAAACTCTAAATATCATCATAATTATATATTTTGGTACAAAATATAATAACAAAAAAATTTAAAAAAATAAAAATGGGAAATTGACCAAATTGGTCTCTTAACTTATAACTTTTTTGCGATTTCATACCTTTTCTTTTCTTTTGGAAAATTTTATCTCTTATCTTTATAATTTTGCCAATTTCATCTCTTATCTTTATAATTTTGACCAATTTCATCTTTCTATTATTTTTTTTTGTCAACCGTTAGTCAACAATTATATTTCATAAAAATCATTTTCTCAAGGATAAAAATGTCAATTCACTGTTTAAAAAAAAATTGGTCAAATTCATCCATTAACTTATAATTTTTTTGCGATTTCATCCATTTTTAAAAGTTTTGGATAATTTCATCAATTATCTTATAATTTTGGCCAATTTCATCCTTTCGTTATTTTTTTTGTCAACGGTTATATTTAATAAAAATAATTTTCTCAAGGATAAAAATATCAATTCACTTTTTATATATATAAAAAAAACACACTCACAAAATTTGTGAAAAACAGAGTGGAAGTTCTGTCGGCGCCGACTTCTTCGAATTCAAGAATCTCTATAAAGACCCTCTAATATACTTGAAAACATGTGTCCCGCACTGGCGGTGAGAAGATGACGATGCCGGTACCGGCAGAACTTACACTCTGTTTTTCACAAATTTTGTGTTGTTTAAGTTTTTTTAAAAGTGAATTGACATTTTTACCCTTGGGAAAATTATTTTTAATAAATATAACCGTTGACCCAAAAAAAATTAACAAAAGGATAAAATTGGGCAAAATTATAAAGATAAAGGATGAAATTATCCAAAAAATTTTAAAAGGGATGAAATCGCAAAAAAATTATAAGTTAAGGGATGAATGTGGCCAATTTTTTTTTTTAAACGGTGAATTGACATTTTTACCCTTGAGAAAATGATTTTTATGAAATATAACCGTTGACTAACGGTTGACCAAAATAAAAATTTAACGGAATGATGAAATTGGCCAAAATTATAAAAATAAGGGATGAAATTTTCCAAAAGAAAAAAAAATGGATGAAATCGCAAAAAATTTATAAATTAAGGGACCAATTTGGCCAATTTTCCAAATAAAAATTAAGAAGTGATGTGAAAGGTTATTAGATATAAATGTTTAATTTTTTTTAAAAAAATTAAAATTAAAATTTCATAATAAAAATATGGAAGGTTATTAGATATAAATATTTTATTTAAAAAATGGTAAATTATCCTTGAACTATACCAATTCTAAGTTTTGCAGCTGAATTTATTTTGTTGTAAAACCAACACTCGAACTTTTAAAACTCACTTTCTTTGCCATCCCGTTTAAAAATTCCATAGTATTTTCGTCTTTTTATATAGAAGTATTTTTTAATTTTTTAGAGGTACTTTTGTCTTTTAATTAATTACAAAATTTTTTTGATCATTGTGACTTGATCTGGTGATTGTGAGTATGAAAAAAGCACATTTACCACTAAGTTATGACAAATTATGTCATATTATATGGAAATTATATCAAAAAAAAAAAAAAAAAAATTATTATGTAAACACAACTTTCATGTTGTTTCCAAATTCCTTCCTTTAAATAAGACAAAATTTCCCTCTTTGAACGACCAATGAGATATGGAAGTCCCAAGTACTTGCCTTCCCCGTTATTTATTCGCATGCCCAATTGTCTAGCCACCTCGGTTCATCTATGTTGTACCATATGTTTAGAAAAAAAATATAGCAGATTTATCAATATTAATTCTTTGACTCGATACCTGCTCATATTTCCTCACCACCGATAATAGCATATTTGAACTTTCCGTCGAATCCTGCATAAAGAGAAGTCATCAACGCCAATCCGGTGTCGTATCTCAATCAGGTTCAAAAAAATGTTATTCTCCGACTCGTGATGCACTCCCTCTTCCAATTCATGCCCAGACGCAACCTCCGGACCGGACGCACTCAGTAGATGCAGCCACAACAAACCTTGGCTTCAACGCCAATCCGGTGTCGTATCTCAATCAGGTTCAAAAAATGCTTTTTTCGACTCGTGATGCACTCCCTCTTCCAATTCATGCCTAGACGCAGCTTCCTGACCGGACGCACTCAATAGATGCAGCCACAACAAACCTTGGCATCAACGCCTCACCGCTTACTGAACGCATCACCGCTTTAAATAGGTTCTTGGCAAGAGCTGAAGACAAATCTTATCCCTTCTACCGGGTCAGTACAATTACATGATACTTTATTTCTAATCATTTTAGTTTTTTCTTCATGCTCTGACATTTACATAACATGTATTACGAAACCTTAAATCTAATAATTTTCAATGGACGAATGAGTGTTAGCAAACTTTTGATCGCCTGAAAGAATATCTCAGCAAACCTCCTTTGCTTGCATCTCCAAGAGATGGTGAAATTGTCAATATCTATATCTCCATATCGGAATGCTCCTTAGGCTCCGTTCTATCCGTTACTCGAACAACAACAGAACGACCTATTTACTATCCGAGTCACCTTCTACAAGGTCATGAATTCAGATACTCTTCTCCTGAGAAACATATTTTAATGCTTGTCATCACAGCTCGAAAACTGAAGCCTTATCTTCCGGCTCATACTATTCATGTATACAAAAACGTACCAATGCGACAAATTCTACATAAGCCAGACGAATATGGAAGCCTCATGAAATTGGCAATTGAACTCTCCGGACATGACATTGAATATCGTCCAAGAAAGACTATCATGGCACAAGCCATTTCGACTTCATTCTAGAATGTGCTAATCACACGAATGACAAATTTGATCCACAACTCTATTGGACCGCACATGTAGTTTATGCTTCAAGTCCATTAGACACAAACAATTACTTTCTTTTCATCTATTGTCTTTACGATAAATATTATTATATTTATGCTCCAAGTCCTCCAGACGCAAGCAGTTACTTTCTTTTCATCTATTGTCTTTACGACAAATATTATCATATTTATGCTCCAAGTCCTCCAGACGTAAGCAGTTACTTTCTTTTCATCTATTGTCTTTACGACAAATATTATCATATTTATGCTCCAAGTCCTTCATACGCAAGCGGTTACTTTCTTTTCATCTATTGTCTTTACGACAAATATTATCATATTTATGCTCCAAGTCCTCCAGACGCAAGCGGTTACTTTCTTTTCATCTATTGTCTTTACGATAAATATTATCATATTTATGCCCCAAGTCCTCCAGACGTAAGCAGTTACTTTATTTTTATCTATTGTCTTTACGACAAATATTATCATATTTATACTCCAAGTCCTCCAGACATAAGCAGTTACTTTCTTTTCATCTATTTTCTTTACGACAAATATTATCATATTTATACTCCAAGTCCTCCAGACGCAAGCAATTACTTTCTTTTCATTTATTATCTTTATGACAAATATTATCATTTTTATGCTCCAAGTCCTCCAGACGCAAGCAGTTACGTTCTTTTCATTTATTATCTTTACGACAAATATTATCATATTTATGCTCCAAGTCCTCCAAACGCAAGCAGTTACTTTCTTTTTATCTATTGTCTTTACAACAAATATCATCATGATTATGCTTCAAGTCCTTCAGACGAAAGCATGTTACATTCTTTTTATTTACTGTCTTTACAACAAATATCATCATAGTTTATCATAGTTTAACCCATTAGTATGAAGGCTCTTCAATCGTCGTAGCCATATTTATTTTATTTATTTTTTAAAAGGGCATTATGGTAGATATCATAATGCTTATTTCCTATATTATATTTTATATCTTAATATTTATATTTTATATTTATATATATCATAATATTTATTTAACAATAAATATATATAAATTCATTAATCAATCAAGTCTATTCCGAATGGGAAATTGACAAACCATATATCATTATAAATACAAGGCCAAATAACGGGAACAGGTAGATGGAATTCTTCTCTAAAAATCCTAGTCTTTTTAGCTTTTCCTCTCATTTTTATTTCCGACATAAGCATCGGAGGAGCTTTACGGGGAGCAAAGATTCGGAGGATCGAGACTAAGGTGATTGGAGATTGGAGGCCACATCAAGGTGCATTAACCCCATCCGAATCCCACTCCACAATCCCCGAGATATAGCGTGATTAATGAGACTGGAAAAACCTTCAGCACATAAAACAAAGAGGTAAGGAGAAAGAGGGTCTCCTTGTCTAAGGCCTCTCGTTGGAGTAAACTGGTCCGATGGCACCCCATTAATTAAAATCCGAAAACCGACGGTTGAAACACATTATATAATCAAACCAACCAAGGATGTCGGGAAATTCATTTTATATAAAATTCACTGTAAGTACAATCATTCAACTCTATCATAAGCCTTACTCATTTCAATTTTAATTGCATAAGCCTTACTCATGCCAATTTTGGAAGAAAACTCATGGTTGGAAGGAAAAATTATTGTCTCGTGGGGGTAAGGATATTCCGATTAAATCCGTGCTACAAGCAATTCCTTGTTTTGCTATGTCGGTTTTCGGGTTTCCTAAAACTCTAATTAATGAGCCACATTCTTTGATAAGAAGATTTTGGTGGAGTTCTAATAGGTGTCTTGGGATACAATTTGTAAGCCCAAGATGTTAGGTGGTATGAGTTTCAAGAATTTTATGATTTTTAATCAAGCGTTGTTGGCTAAACAGGGATGGAGGTTGATTCAATATCCAAATTCTCTTCTAAGTAAGGTTTTGAAAGCAAAATATTTCCCTCGTAAAGATTTCTTAAACTCTTCGGTTAGACAATACCCATCATATGCTTGGAGATCCATTATTTTTGGGAGGGAATTGCTAACTCGGGGTTTGCGTTGGAGAATTGGGAACGGACAATCGGTTCAATTTTTTTATGGATCCTTGGTTGCCAGCCCATGGTTGTTTTAAAGTAATCTCCCCTTTATATTTTTTAAATGACAGGATAAAAGTGGCTGATCTTATTCGAGAGGGTTCCTGGTGGCAAGATCTCTTAGAAATCGTATTTTGTTCCCAAGATATGGAATTAATTATGAAGATACCACTTTGCATTTGCATGGATGGAGGGGAAGACAGATTAACATGGAATTACACACCTCATGGTCGGTACACAGTGTCCTCGGCGTATAAACCGGGATTACAACAACATCTTGCTCCATCGGCTAGTAGTTCTTCTTTGGTCTCATCCGATTGGTCCATCATTTGGAAGTGCCAAATCCCTCCGAAGATTCAGATTTTTGCATGGCAATTATGCTAAAATGGTCTTGCTACTGGAGTAAATTTATGCAGACGACACATTCGAGCAACGGCTCGGTTGATGGAAGATGATCTCCATGTTTTCTTCCATTGTGAGTTTGCACGGCGGGCATGGAGTGGGGCTGAATTTTCCCCTTTTAAATTTATTTCCAAAGCTACTTCATGGTTGCATCTGTTCCGGATCATATTGACGGAGTCACAGGACTCTTATCAATTAAACCCTAAGCAAGTTTATTACTTGGTCTTTGGGGTTTATGGCGAAATAGAAATTCCTGGGTTTTTTCAAGGCAACAAAGTTCCGTTGAGAAATTGGTCAAGGAATGTGGCTTGGTTGGTGGCCAAACTTGGTCAAGGAATGTGGCTTAGTTGGTGGATAAGTTTTGTCAAGGATAGAGGCTATGGTTGGTGGCCTAATTTGAAGAAAAATGTCCCCTCTATTTTGCTATAAATAGAGGGGTTATTTACCTTCTTAAGATACACAAAAAAAAAAAACACCAAAACAACAAAGAAAGAGAGAGATCTTTGTGAGAGAAAAAACTTCATGTTTAGAAGCTATACACGATAGGAAAAAGTGAGTCGAGTGATAGGCCTCTGTGTAGGCAAATAGAAATACAGTACGATGTTTCTTGTACTCCTCATTTTGAGATTGTGATAATATAGTTGGTGTGGGTCCGTGGATGTAGGCAGGTTGGCCGAACCACGTTAAATCTCGGTGTTTCATTTTTGAGCTTATTTTAGCATCTTTTATTTTCTCGTCCCATATTATTATTTCGAGTCCCACAGTTCTTGGGCGGGATTAGTAGCGTTCTAATTTCCAACAATTGGTATTAGAGCGAGGTTCGTAATTTCTCTTTAAATTCTTAGTATGCTCTGTGGTTGCAGTGTAGTCCGATCTTCCACATCGGAAAAGATTTTTTGAGATAATTACATTTTTTTGTTTGAGTAGGAGCAATGGCGACAGATGATAACAGTTCCAAAATTGATAAATTTGATGGCAAAAATTTGGATTTTGGAAAATGCAAATGGAGGACTATTTGTACCAGAAGGATCTATATAAGCCGTTGAAAGGCAAACCAAGAAAAAAATGAAAGACGATTGGGAGTTGCTTGATCGAAAAGCACTCGGTACAATCAGATTGACTTTGTCAAAGCCAGTCGCTTTCAATATAAAACATGAGAAGACAACAATGTCTCTTATGATAGCTCTATCCAGTATGTATGAACAACCATCTGCAGCAAACAAAGTTCATTTGATCAAGAAATTGTTCAATATGAAGATGATCGAAAGCGGAAAATTTGGAGAACATCTCAACGAATTCAATGAGGTAGTAGACCAATTATCCACGGTCGAAATCACTTTTAGCGATGAGGTTCGAGCTTTGTTAATTCTTGGGCAGTTGCCTGAAAGTTGGAATGGCACAGTCCACAACCTGCTAGCGGCTCAAGCAGAAGTCTAAATTAAAGTTCGATGATGTTGTGAGCATGATCTTGACCGAGGAGATCCGAAGACAATCGGATACAACTTCAACTTCTGGGGCCGCTTTCAACGTAGATAGCAGAGGTAGAAGTTCAAATAGAGGATATAGGCGAGGATGGAGCAAGTCGAGAAATGAGAGACCAAAATCTAAAAATCACCAAAATTCCAACAGGTCGAAATCAATAGAGTGTTGAACCCGGGCTGGCCAGCGGCACTACGAAAATCGGTGTAGAGCACCTCCAAAGGAAAGGGAGAACAAGATTGAGGCCAATGTAGTGACTGAAGAAGCACGTAATACTTTGATATGCTCCATGGAGAAGAAAGCTAACGATTGGGTAATAGATTCCGGAGCATCATTCCATGCCACCTCAAATCGACACTACTTTGTAAACTATGTGTCGGGAAACTTAGGAGAAGTGTATCTCAGAGATGATCATCCTTGCAGCGTGGTGGGCATAGGAGAAGTACAAATTAATCTCAATGGATCTGTATAGAAATTGAAGGACGTGAGACATATTCCGGAGTTGAGGAAAAATTTGATCTCCGTCAAACAATTATCGAGAGAAGGTTGTGACACAACTTTCTCAGGTGATTATTGGAAAATCACTAAGGGTGTCATGATAATCGCACGTGGCAAGGATAGTGGCACTCTATATACGACGACGAATGCGTGTATGACAATCGCAGTTGCAGATAGCAAAGATGCAAACTTGTGGCACCAGAGACTCGGGCATATGAGCCAGAAAGGACTCAAGCACATGCATTCAAAAGGGAAACTACCGGGGCTTCACTCTACTGATGTAGACTTTTTTTGAAAGTTGCATTTTCGGGAAGCGGAAAGGTGAGAGTTTCAATATAAGTGGCAGAACTCCAAAGAAGGAGAATCTTGAACTTGTCCACACAGATGTTTGGGGTCCAGCAGCAGTTTCATCACTGGGCGGAAAGTCGTATTTCTTGACTTTCATCGATGACCACTCGAGAAAAGTGTGGGTTTACTTCTTGAGACACAAATCGAAGTGTTCAAGACGTTCAAGAAGTGGAAGGCCATGGTGGAAAATGAAACTGGCAAGCGAGTGAAGAAGTTAAGATCTCACAATGGTGGTGAGTACGAGAACATAGCGTTCAAGAAACTTTGTTACCAAAATGGCATCAAGTTAGAGAGAACGTTGCCAGGAACACCGCAACAGAATGGAGTTGCGGAACGCATGAATCAAACATTAACAGAAAGAGCTAGAAGCATGAGGATACACGCAGGCCTACCAAAACAATGTTGGGCAGAAACTGTTAACACGGCAGCATACCTTGTTAACCATGGGCCGTCAGTACCATTGGAATACAGTATACCGGAAGAAGTTTGAAGCAGAAAAGAGGTAAAACTTTCTCATTTAAAAGTGTTTGGTTGTGTCGCGTACGTACATATTAGTGATAATGCTAGGAGTAAGCTAGACTCCAAATCACTAAAGTGTACTTTCATTGGATATGGTGGAGACGAGTTCGGGTACCGCATTTGGGATGATCAAAACAAAAGGATCATCGGAAGCCGAGATGTCATATTTAATGAAAAGGTGATGTACAAGGACAGAAATGAAGTGCGGTCTAATAACACAACAAACGATGATCCGACATATGTTATTCCGGATGATATTCTAGAATGTAGTACATCGGGACAAACAGATGAAAGTTCAGCAGAGGAGCCTGTCCCAAAGGCTGAGTCACCACAGTCTCCAGATCCGACTCCTGTTCTAAGGAGGTCATCCCGACCTCATGTTCCAAATAGGAGGTACATGAACTATATGTTACTAACCGACGCAGGTGAACCCGAATGCTATGATGAAGCATGTCGGTAGGAGATTCTGTCAATTGGGAGCTTGCAATGAAAGATGAGATGAAATCTCTTATCTCTAACTAGACATGGGAGCTAGTTAAGTTGCCCATAAGGAAGAAAGCTCTCAATAACAAATGGGTGTACGAGAATCAAAGAAGAACAAGATGGTTCAATACGATACAAAGCGAGATTGGTGGTCAAAGGTTTTCGAGCAGAAAGAAGGAGTTGACTACACGGAGATTTTTTCACCAGTTGTGAAGCTAACAACAATTCGGTCATTTTTGAGTATTGTTGCAGCGGAGGACTTGCACTTGGAGCAGTTAGATGTGAAAACTGCTTTCCTCCATGGTAACTTAGAGGAGGAAATATATATGCAAGCAACCAGACGGTTTCTCAGAGAAAGGAAAGGAGAAGATGGTGTGCACATTAAAAAAGAGTCTATATGGCTTAAAGCAAGCCCCAAGACAGTGGTATAAAAAGTTTGATGGATTTATGCAGAACAATGGCTACACGAGGTGTAATGCTGATCATTGTTGCTATTTCAAAAGGTTCGAATCTAGCTATATCATTTTGCTACTTTATGTCGATGACATGTTAGTAGCCGGCTCGGACATGGATGAAATCAAGAAGTTGAAAACGCAGCTATCGTCGAAATTTGAAATGAAGGACTTGGGTGAAGCAAAACAAATTCTAGGGATGAGAATTTGTCGAGACAAGCAAAATGGTGTTTTGCGGTTATCACAGACCAAGTATATTAATCAAATCTTGCAAAGGTTCAACATAAGCAATGCAAAGCCAGTCAGCACGCCATTAGCAAATCACTTCCGTTTATCAAAGGCTCCTAAGACAGAGGAAGAAAGAAACTTCATGGCTAAAATTCCTTATGCCTCAGCCATTGGAAGTTTGATGTACGCCATGGTTTGTACCAGACCAGATATTGCTCATGCAGTGGGAGTTGTGAGCAGATATATGACGAATCCCGGAAAGCAACATTGGGATGCAGTAAAGTGGATATTGAGATATCTACGAGGAACTATTGAGAAAAGTTTATGCTTTCAACGAGGCGAGGTGACACTACGAGGTTTCGTAGATGCAGATTTTTCAGGTGACATAGATCGCAGAAGAAGCACTACCGGTTATGTCTTTACAGTTGGTACTACTGCAGCTTAGTTAGATTTCGCAGACACAAAAGATTGTTGCGTTATCAACTACTGAAGCAGAGTATGTGGCCGTAACCGAGGCTAGCAAAGAAATGATTTGGTTACAAAATCATTGGCGCAATTAGGTTTTGACCAAGAGAAGAATGTCTTACAAAGTGATAGTCGGAGTGCGATACATCCGGCTAAGAATTCTGCATTTCATTCAAGGACCAAACATATTGGTCTACGTTATCATTTCATCGGATCACTTCTCGAGGATGAAGTGCTAAAACTTGAAAAGATCCAAGGTAGCAAGAATCCAGCCGACATGATGACAAAAACAGTAACCATTGAAAAGCTGAAGTTGTGCTCAACTTTAGTTGGTCTTCTACAATGAAGACGGAGATGACCCACATCAGATTTCACGAAGCTGCAAAGACGAAGTAAAACCAAGTTGTGAAGACAGATTGAAATCAGTCTTCAAGTGGGAGATTGTTGAGAAATTGGTCAAGGAATGTGGCTTGGTTGGTGGCCAAACTTGGTCAAGGAATGTGGCTTAGTTGGTGGCTAAGTTTTGTCAAGGATAGAGGCTATGGTTGGTGGCCTAATTTGAAGAAAAATGTCCCCTCTATTTTGCTATAAATAGAGGGGTTATTTACCTTCTTAAGATACACAAAAAAAAAACACACCAAAACAACAAAGAAAGAGAGAGATCTTTGTGAGAGAAAAAACTTCATGTTTAGAAGCTATACACGAGAGGAAAAAAGTGAGTCGAGTGATAGGCCTCTGTGTAGGCAAATAGAAATACAGTACGGTGTTTCTTGTACTCCTCATTTTGAGATTGTGATAATATATTTGGTGTGGGTCCGTGGACGTAGGCAGGTTGGCCGAACCACGTTATATCTCGGTGTTTCATTTTTGAGCTTATTTTAGCATCTTTTATTTTCTCGTCTCATATTATTATTTCGAGTCTCACAGTTCTTGGGCGGGATTAGTAGCGTTCTAATTCCCAACAAGTTTCCGCATCGGATATCATTCCTAGATCACTGGAGATGCTCTATTTATTTCAATCGGAGGTTGGAACAAGGCACATGACAGATCATAATTCATCACAGACAACACAAAATTGGTGGCCTCCTGAATCTTGATGAAGGTTTTTTGAAATTAAATAGGGACGCCTCTTTTTGCAACACATGTGCGGGATATGGTTTCGTTTTGGGAAATCATAACGGTGAGATTATTCGGTCTGGGGCAGGTCCTCTTGATAACATCATAAATGCGGAACATGCGGAAAAATCATGGCTCTCTGGAGGAGTTTGGATCATATAAGGGACTATTTGGGAAGGAATCCGGTGTGTGAAACAGATTGTTTGCGGTTGGTCCAGCAGCTTTCTCAAGGTGATCGGAGAATCTTTCCATACTTAGACGCGCTTCACTCCTATCCGAACAAAATTGGAAGTTGTTCGGTACTTTAGTGTCCGCGGATATCTAAACGGGCTGCCTGCTCATATTTTAGCAAAACTTGGTCATTCTTTTGTTTCCGAAGTTATATGGGTTCTTTCTTCACACCCACCTGCTTTTGATGTATTACACTCTGATTGGTTGGTTATTTCTTGAATGAAAGTTTCGTTCTTTTTTTAAAAAAAAAAAAAAAAAGTATTTAGGTATTAGAAAAGTATTTTCCAATAACCCATAAAAGAAAAATAATTAAGTTCAAACAGTAAAACATGAATTTATTGTTATTGAAAAATAGGAAAAATAGATGCAATAATTATATCTATATATTTTCCCCTATAAGAATTAAGAAAAGAATATTGAGTAAAGAAAGAATTTATTACCCATGAAGTGAACTGTTTAACTTTTCAAAAGTGTTTCTTCAACCCTAAAAATATTTCATGTTTCTTCTTCATAAATTATTAAAATTTTAAGGATTAAATAGGTTAATTCTTAGTTTTGTGAGGGTTTTTTTCCCTTTCTCTCTCTCTCTTTTTTCCCTCTATAATTTCATTCTAAAAACATTTAAATAAAACCTCACACAATAAATTTTAAGATTACAATTGTTAAAAAAAAAAAAAAAATTTTAAATGTCACAACCTTGCACCCACAAGTCTGTGCCGCAACTATAGGCCGGATATTATTCACAACCAACTACTTGATATTGTCTTCACTGTATCAAAAGGATACACCGAGTTAACTATGAGTACCTAAATTTATTCTTATATACCATTATACATTCACTTCTTATTTCGATGTGAGACAAAGTATCACATTAAATCTTAAAGAAATAGAAAGAATTACTACAATCCATTATGGTTGGAGACTAAAATACAGGGCAATAATGAGTGTCATTAATAGAGATCATGAGGGTAAAAGATGATTTAAAGAGTGAGCTTAGCTGTTATAATTGTCTGACAACAATAGGTTTGGAGTTTCTGTCCAAAAAATCAAAGCAAAAGAGAAGTGAGCAATAGTAGTACGTTATAAGAAATTATACAATGAGAAAGAGAGAGAGAAATGAATAATGAGGAGTGATATTTTTTACTATTGTAGGAGCTTGACCTATACGAATTCCTGAAATACTTAGATATAACATAATTCAATTCATTAAATTTTTTTGCTTCATAGTACTAATATAATTTTGCTATTTTGTGAAAAATGAGAAACAGAAAATTTTAGATAATATAAGATTATTATATAATGAAACATTAATAATCATATTATTATATAATTATTAAAATTTTAAACTTAAACGAAAAATAAAGTTATTAAATTATAAATTATCATTTATTAAATATAAAATTATTAATAAATGATAGAATATTAATTGTAGAATCAAAATACTTACTCGGTGGTAAAAAATGAAATCTTGTGTTATTGTTGCACCCCAACTTGTAGTGATGTTTTTAGATTAAAAAAAAATGTACTATTACACCAATCACATCAGTAAAATAAAATTATGTATTATTATTTATTATTTTTTTTTGTTAATAAAGAAATATTTAACTTATTGAGATTCTGTTTTGTGTTCATTCATTACCAAAATGTATTGAAGTCTTGAAATGCATAGACATTTGGTAGAATCGAAGCATATCCTTAATGATCAATTCAACCGGTGTGCTGTAATTGATGATCCAATGTGTTTTGTTGTGTATAAAGGATCAATTTCTTTCACTTTTGCATTTGAGATTTCATATCGTTTTCCATCTTTAAAACGATCTTCGAAATGCTCTATTGCTATTTCGAATAACATAGCTATAGTTGTGGTTCCCTATATAGTGATTGAAAATTTGTGGTTTAAAAATGATTCTACAAGATATATTTACTATATTATGCTTATCTTTGAATCTATTATGTAGATTTGTTGAAACTTGGTTTTCTTCGAATATTTTATTGTCCCAATTTTATCATAAACTTAAACAATTATTGTCCAATTTCTTGTTATGGGATGTTAATGTAACTTCTTTTAAAAGGGGAGATAACTTATTTTAGAATTACTTAGCAAAAAAAATAAAAAAAATACTTATTTTAGAATTATTAATATATGAATTCTTTATATATATATATATATATATTTATAATTATAATAATAAATATCTACAAAATTTATTTCAATATTTGTGATGTACCAAAAATGTAGTATTTAGAAGTTAATAGACGCCTTCAACATGGATATAAGCTGCATAACTAAGACAACTGTGTAATTTCTTTCCTATTATTAAAATACATTATTTTCATTCTTTTTTTTTTTTTTTTTTTGTAAGTAATAATAATACACTATTATCCTATTATCAATTTTATTAACCTTTTTTTTTTCCCTGATTGGCAAACACTTTTTTTGGATTAAAAAAAAAAAAAAAAGGACAAACTTATATTAGTTGAATATGAGTTTTATCTTAAACTAAAGTTTAATATTATTTGTATAAATTTATATGATTTTTTTTTTTCATAATTATCTTAAACTTGTGAGGGCAAAATCGAAATAAGACATACTTGTTGCCAAGGATTGAAATTCTCATATTTTAGAGGACTTAAAATGATATTAACGAAAAGGAAAAATTTCCCACAAGTAGCGGTGAATTAGATGCCCTCTCCACCAAGTTTCTAGCCTCCAAACCAAGACTCTTCTTCTGCTTCGAGAGAACCTGGAAAAAACAAAGAGGTACGCTTAGATGTTTTTTTTCTTTTTTCTTCATCTTTCTCCCTAATCTATGTAGAAATAATGAGTATAAATCTTATAGTTTACTTTCTTTTCTTTTCTTTTCTTTTTGGCCTTTAAAAAGATTTGTTCTTTTTTTACCTCTGTATCGAGATTTTGTGGGGTTTAACTTTTTTTTTTATAATTGAAGTTATGTTATTAGAATGAAAAGAGACGCAGGTTTCAGGGACGCAGGTTTCAGGGACGCAGGTTTCAGGGTTTCTCATTTTGATGAATTTAAGTTTTGATAATTAATTCTTTTTTGGATATGGACTTTATTTTGTATTTTAGTTTTAACGGCGTCTAAATTTGGTGCCTTTGTAATTAAGCCTGCTGATAACATTGGAAGCTTAAAGATGGCTGCTTTTGAATTCCGCGTTTCTTTTTTTGGTTGCTGAATCTATCATTTTGTTGAGTTAGGGATTGTTACTTTGGTCTTTTTAAATTGATTGAGCAGCAAAGTTTTTTTTTTTTTTTTTTGTTCTGTTTGTGTTTGTGTGATTTTGTTGACTGTTTAATAATGTTTGAAACACGAGTTACTCTGTTATTGATTTTACTTCCATATTCTGCCTGTTTGGGATATATTACCTAAGTATAATATGCTTAAAATCAAAGCACATTTATTTCTGATCTCAATTGTTCAATGCCTTGAACTGCCTTTTTTCAGAGCTTTGTAACAGTGACATAGAACTGAACTGAACTTAAGGCCACCCTCCCACCAACTTTTGTGTATTTTATCTGTTGTTTTTATCTCTCTAGAGTCTGAAAATCTTACCAGTTTCTTCCTCTAGAGGGTTGAGGGATCACGAGAACTGGGTGGAGATTGGTGGGTTTCTAGGTGGAGAAGGCGTATTGTAATTAGTTTCTTAAGAGATTTTGAGGTAATTGTAAATGGAAACATGTATTTTTTTGGAGAAGAGTTGGTGTATGGAATTGTATGTTTTTTTGGGGTTCTCTTTATTTGAGAACTTGTAGTGCACTGCATATTGTTGGTTTTTCTGTGAGCTTTGAAGATGTGTGGGTTACTGTTTTTGTTGATTTCTAGTAAAAACCAATTTAGAAGAAAACTCAATTAATGATAAATAAACTCAATATCAGAACTATTAAAATTGATTTCTTCTTAATTGCTGTCACTAGCAGTTATGATCTTTTCATCAAATTCACCAATAACTACCTCTTTATTTGCCCTAACATATGGTAAACAACCCAAGGGATTTATCCTCTTTTAAAACAAACTTATATTTACTCTCAAAGAACAGAAGCCAACAAAGTTCTTTAAATCTTAGGTAATTCATTATACATATATAGTCTTAAATATCAAGCTAGATTGATTAATTCTAAAATCTTGCTAAGGTTAAAGTCTTACACTGTCATAGCATGTCTACTAAAGGTGTATAGAATATTTGTAGCCCTAGTAAAGTATAGAACCATTGTAGTTGGACCTTGGTGCTTAACTCCCTCAGTCTAGACAAGTTTACATTAGTTCAAAACTCAATTTTGACACCAACATCTAGTGATAAATGCCAAAAACTCAAAACTTTTTTTAATATATATAAAATGTGTAATTAATTAATACATTGGTACAAAATAAATATGTATAGCTATCTATGGAGAAGAGAAGCAATGATGAGGTGCCTTGTTGTGTAAGATGTCACAAGAAGGCCTAATTATTACCAGATTCTATAGTTGTGGAATGGGATGAACACAGTTGTAGCACAACATATTACAAAACTTCATTATAACAATATATATTTGATGGTTTAGAACCATCGTATATAGCACTTATACAGCACTGCTTCAGTTGTTCTAAACCATCATACTAGTTTGGTTTTTTAGCTATTTTTCTTGAAAATTTTACAACACCTTTTTGTAAACCATTATAAATAGGGGTTGTAAATAGCCATTGCCTATTTTTTATGAACAATTTTTTAACGATAGAGTCAAAACTGTTGTTTGTATATAGTATTTATGATGCATGGGGCATTATGTACAACAGCTAGGTGGTGGTCGTATTTTCCCTTGTAGTAGTGTTTAAAGAAGTTATAAAATTGACTGCTTGAAGCTTTAAATTTTAGTTGCTCAATGTAATTTGCTTTATTTTTTTATTTTTTTATTTCAAAATATTGGCATAATCTGCAGAAGATTATAAGGGAGACTTCCCGTAAACCTGTTTAGTTAAAATTTTAATGTATGAGTTTTTTGGCTATTCAAAATCCCTTATACTAGTGCTAATACCTCTGGAGCCTTGATGGCAGCATATATTTGGTGCCCCTGATTTTATGTTATCTGATTCTCAACTTAGAACTTCTTGTTCCTTGGTCTAGATATTTCCATTTAAATTATTCCTCATATATATTATATATGTATTGAGGCTTTACAAAATTCGTATTTCAGGGAATTTTCAGAATGAGTGAATTACCTGCACAGGGCAATGCCTCTTTTATCTCATTGTCTCAGACCAGGAAAGATCAAGAGTCAGGAAATGTAGCCTCTCCGCCTGATTCAAAGCCTAAGAAGAAGATTTGTTGTGCTTGTCCTGAAACTAAGAAATTGAGGGATGAATGCATTGTCTTGCATGGTGAAGATGTATGTGGAAAATGGATTGAAGCTCACCGTAGATGCCTTAGAGCTGAAGGCTTCAATGTTTGAAATTGGTTGAAAATCAGTTTGTTATATAGATAGGGTGTACTAATGAAAACATTTTCTTTGCAAGATGACCTGGTTTTCTGTCTTGCCATACTTTTTGCTTTCTCATAATTTGTAGAGCATTAGAGGTAGTCACACTTGACCATTTTCCTTTTTGCACTGGAAAATGTGAGGATTAATTCCTGAATAAGAGAAAAGCACCATACCATTTACCATTTCTTTTGATGGATTTAGAACTGTACTGAATACAATTTCCTTCTTCTTCTTTTTTCCCCTTGAGAGAAGAACGAATATTGTCCTAACTCATGACTTGGGTTTTTTCTTCAGTCTGGACCTAATGTCTCTGTCCATGTTAATGGGTGTTTTCCTGCATGTTTTCCTCTCTGATATGGTTTGTTTATGGAAGATTATATATATGTGTGCATATATATATATAAGATCTATTTGTGTTCATTATGATTTAGGAAGAAAAACAAGCTAAAGATAGATGAAGCTTTTACATATTTGATAGATTTGTAGGGTTTTGTGGGTATTATGAAGCCAACTTTGCTGTATCTTTTATTATTATTGAACAGGCACTTGGTTTAGCTTTTCTCTTCTTGCCTTCATGTTGGCAAAATTTTGCAATATATATATATTCTAAAGAAACTTTCTTAGATTAGGTTTGAATTGGTTTTCAAAGTAAAAATTTGCCATTCATATTTGGTTTTTACAGTCATATTAGGGAGAGACAATATGGAAACATTGGAGTATTGCAATAACATAAGTTATGAAGTCATAATTGATGCAAGGAAAATAAGAGGCACAAACACTATAATTAAGTTTCAATTAGTTAACTCCACAGTCATCATGAATACTGAAGAGCTAATCATTGTTTACAGAAAAAGACTCATGACACACAAATCCAAGTGAACGGGTCTGGCCCAACTTATTTAAATACATACGTATATATTTATATATATTATGATACCAAATTGATTGAGAAGTACTCAAACTTAATGGCCACCGCAGGAGCAGTTACTGCAATTGCAGCTTGAGCCGCACTTGCAGTTGCCACCGTTCTCAGCTACCTCCATCATCATGGTCTCGGTGTAGCTGCAACACAATTAGAAAAGTTGTATGTATATATATATATATATATCCCATAAGAAAACAGTATTTTCTTGATTGTTTTCCACTGACAATTAAGAACACACATACCTGTTCTCAGTCTGGACAATGTCAAGGGTGTTTCCCTTCTTCCTGCAGTTGAGAAATTTTTATTTGTTTAGATGTTGTAGATTAAGGAAAGAAAAGTATACAATACACTAGCTCTCTCTCTCTCTACATATATATCTATAAAATTCATGCATGTCACTTCTAAATGTTACATAAGGTTTCACTTCTCTCTCATTGTATCTAACTCTATAAGCTCAATACAGACTTTGATTGTTCAATCAAAAAGAATCTTGCTAAATATATATATATATATAGTATGTATAGAATTCATGCATGTACCTAAGCTAAAATTGCGGTAATCATTGGCATATGGCAAGGATCATGAGTTTGCTTATAAAAAAAAAAACAAATAGGTATGGGAAGGAGATATGACTTACAAGCACTGGGTCTTGTCAGAGCAGTCGCAGGTTCCGCACTTGTCAGACATGGTGATGAATTAATGTTGAGGGCAACGGAATTTCTTGAAGCTTTTTTGTTGTGTTTTCGCTTATATATCTCAACCCTCCATTGTTGAGAAGCACTATTTATAGATGGGAAAAATGGCAAAAGAGGACATGAGGAATCGGAGAAAGAGGACCCCAACAAATGATGGATATTTCTTCTCTTATATTTTTTATTACATTCATATATATATATATAATATATATATATATATATATATATATATATATACACTACACATTATTAGTCATTTACAATAAATTATTTAAATAATAATAATAAAATAAAACTCTTATTATATTTATATTTATATAATAAATAAAGTAACAAAACTTTTATTATGCAGAATGTATTTTGAATATTACACACGTACAATAACGATTTGTAAGCGTATAAAGAAAGTAATAAGGAGATCTACGCTAAAAGTACACACGACTCATAAAAAAGTTTGAAGAAATCTTAATAATGAGAGAGTCTAATTCTACATTTGTATTAAAAGTTGTAAAACTTTTCTCCATCTAGAAATTAGACTCTATAAAATACAATTCAAATAAAATTTGAGTTAATTGAATTAATAGTTTTGAATATTGTATAGTTTAATATATATATATAAATATATAGTTATATATATATAGTTATATAAAGAAAGTAAGAAGGAATCTGAGCCCAAGAAAAGCACACGCCTCTTAAGAAAAGTTTGAAGGAATCTTAATATTGGGAGGGTGCCTGGCTTTGTATCCTCCTCTCAAGTCTCTTTTTGCAAAGAGAAAGCACCTTTTAGTTTTATGGGACCAATTATACTGTTTTACCATCTATTATTCTTCCATATCCAAATTTGGCCTTTGGCGGGCCATATATGATAATAATACCAAGAAATAAAGAGAATAATCAATGAAAAATAAAAGAATTTCATGGCACACGTGACTTGGAAATAAGCTCTCTTGACTTAATTAAAATTAATGATTCGAACATTAACTCATATATGTAGTTATTTAAAATTTGACGCTAAAAATTTCAGTCGCAATGGGATAAAAGAAAATTGTGATCTTCAATTTTTAATAGTAATAAGGAAAATATTTTTTTAAAAGCAAAGAATTTCTCATTAAAATATGCTACTTTCAAGAAGCATCACATCTCATATCTGTCTTTTTTTTTTCCAAAAAAGCCACTATTTATTATGAAGAAAACTTCATAAATTTGAATATTTTCTTCTACGCTTAAAGTTTTGTAATTTTATTCTTCATTTTTTAAATATCTTTCACTTCTCTTTCTCTTTCGCGTGATATATTTTTTTGAGTAACGATTTGTAAGAGTTAAAGGTGATGATATATCTTCACATTTATTATAAAACACTTCTTCTAAAAAAAAAAATCTCTCTCTAAAATTTTTTCTCTCTCCAAGCTACAATATGCACGGGTGACATGACTACCGGAGTTTGCAATCCTCCGGCAAGGATGCGACTCACCGCAATACGAAGAAACCCAAGCATGATACAACAGGGGGAGGGGAATCAAGTAATATGGAAACAGAACATGTGGAACAGCAAACGGAGGAGCAAGGTCCTTCATCACCAACAACCCGGGCCTCGAGACTTTATTCGGAAACAAAGGCACAAGAGTCGTACTCTCACCATTTTTATATGGGAGAGGATGACGAGGAACGCTATCCTGGAGTGGATGAACTTTTTATGACCAAAGAAGACAGTGAGGAACAACCCCCCAAGTACGGACCAAGGGTGGAGATATCCAAAGAAAAATATCTCAGCCTCTTTAAGTCATGGCGAGGTGCTCTAATACTAAAGTTATTGGGGAGAACAGTTAATTACAGAGTACTGGACCAGAGGGTATCCGAACTGTGACAACTGGAGATGGGCCACGAACTTACCAACTTGACGGATGGGTACTACATTGTTCGTTTTTTCTGCAGAAATGACTACCTACGTGTCCTGGAAGGTGGTCCGTGGATCATATTGGGACATTATTTGACGGTCTCTAAATGGCGTCCGATGTTTCGTCCCTCAACCGAGACGATTTCTACCACCCTTGTTTGGGTACGTTTTCCTTCAATCATGTCGGAGCTGCTCGAGGAAGAAATCCTCTCTTCTATGGGAGACATGATTGGTCGAACGGTCCGTGCGGATTCTACGTCTTTAACCGGCTTGAGAGCGAAATTTGGTCGCGTATGTGTAGAGATTGATCTATCAGCACCTTTAATTCCTTCCTTAACGATCTTGGACCTAGCACAACCTGTGGAATATGAGGGTTTACATTTAATATGTTTTGGGTGTGGTAAATATGGTCATAAATTGGAAGAGTGTTCCGCATTGAATGAGGATGAAGTCAAGGCGGATACGCAGCCGTCTTCCCAACCGTCACCGACAATCGCGGTTGAACCGGTCCCATAGACATCTTTGTATGGTCCATGGATGTTGCCTAGCTATGCTAGATGGAAGGCAGCACACAATAAAACCGCACACCAGCGCCGACAGTCTGGGGAGCATCGGGATCGACATCAATCGGATACCCTAGTGAGAACTGGACATACGACACCATACCGGGCCCATTGTACAACTGGGCCACGAAATAATCAGGACAGAGGGGGACATGATGGGCCGTTATTGGGGCCTCAATCTCGGTACAGTGTCCTAAATGAAGTGGAGGAACCCGCTGAACTGGAGATGACCATAGCCAGTTTAAAACAAAAAATTCAGGCTTTACAAGGCCCAGGAGCCAGACAATTGGGTAAAGCCCATACTTCCAACTCCAAGTCAAAGGGGCAGGTTATTACTTACCCGACCCGTGGGAAATCAAGTACCAAGACCGCTTCAGGTGGAGTTTGGGTGGGTAGAAATAAATGGGTTTCTAAATTTGACCCACGGACTTCCAATTCCAAGGCCTTGCAGATTAGTCACTCGGCAAATCATGTGCAAGGAGGAACTTTGGATTTGTCCAGAACTTCGACTCACCATGGTTCGTCGGAGCAGTGTATGGAAATTGACAAAATAAAGACAAGTACCGTTAGACCGCCCACTATACCCGGCAAAGGGAAAGGCGTTGCAATGGAGATCGAGGCTCCTCCGAGACTCGGCTCTTAATGAAGTGCCCAAAAATTATAGCATGGAACTGCAGAGGTGTCGGTTCCAAGTATGCTTTGAGACACCTCCTTTTATTGTTACGAAGTCATTCTCCGGATATACTTATTTTGATGGAGACCAGAGTTTCGAGTTCTTCTATTCCTGTTTTTCTGGCGAGTTCACATTTGGGCAAGTTTGTGGTTTCGGAAGCAGTAGGTTATGCTGGGGGCATTTGGGTGCTTTGGGACAGCTCTAAATTGGATTTGGAATTGATTTCTTTGGATGACCAAATTGTAACAGTTGTTGTTCATCAATTGGGGATTTCATCATGGTTGTTGTCTGCGATTTATGCCTCTCCTTTGAGAAGGTTCAGGCAGTCTTTATGGCAGTACCTAATTAATTTAGGTGATTTAATTAATGTCCCTTGGTTGTTGGTAGGTGACTTTAACCAAGTCACTTGCTCGGAGGAGAAAAAGGGTGGGAGGCCGGTGAGACAGAGTCGAGTGGCACCTTTTGTACAGATGCTTAATCACCGTGCTTTGATGGATTTGGGATTCTCGGGATATCGTTTCACCTGGACTAATATGAGAAAGGGTTCCGATAATATACAAGAAAGGTTGGATCGTGCCATCTGTAACAGGCGGTGGCTGATGAAGTTTGGAAACTGTAGGGTCACGCATTTACCGAGGAGCAGATCGAATCATAATCCCTTCTATTACATGATTCGGTTACCGGGTCTTAGGCAGTACAGCAAAAGCCGTTCCGGGTTCAGGCAACATGGTTTAGACATCCGTGTTTCGAACAGTTCTTGACCGATTGCTGGACGGCCACGACGGACGGTGAGATTCTCCTAACTCTGAAACGGGTGGAGCAATCTCTAAGGCGTTGGAATGTGCAGGTTTTCGGAAATATCTTTGATCGTAAATTTCGATGCCTTGCTCGTATTGCGGGAGTGCAACGCAAATTAGAAGGATATCGTTCCACGCACTTGGAAAACTTGGAGGAGCGATTAAGGAAGGAGTTAGATGAGATCCTTTTGCATGAGGAAATCTTTTGGAGACAGAAATCTAGGATATCTTGGCTGAAGGAATGAGAAAGGAACACGAGGTTTTTCCACACCTCGACTCTCATTCGGAGAAGGCGAAATCACATTGGGCGACTACAACTTGAAGATAGAACGTGGTGTGATAACCCGGCTGTCTTGCAGGGTATGGCCAACGACTTCTACAAACAGTTGTATACCTCTGAACCGTGTAGTCCCTATGAGAGTGGAGAATGGGCGTTCCCAGTTTTGTCTCGGGAAGATAGAAGATGGTTGAACCAGTCGGTTACACCAGAGGAGATCTTCTTGGCGGTGAAACATATGAGCCCTTACAAGGCACCGGGGCCCGATGGGTTCCCTCCTTGTTTCTTCCGGAAGTATTGGCATATTGTAGGCGAGAAGGTGATCAAGGTTGTTCAGTCTATGTTCGCTAGTGGTTCACCGCCTCCCCAACTTAATGAATCCATTATATGCCTTATTCCAAAAGACGCAGCTCCGGCTCAACTAAACCAATTTCAGCCAATTTCTCTTTGTAATGTGCTACTCAAAATAGTCACAAAGATACTTGCAAATCGCCTTAAGGCTGTTATGCCAAAGTTAGTAGGTCCGTACCAATTTCATAGCAGGAAGGTCCACTACAGATAATATCGTGGTAGCTCAAGAGTTGATTCATTCTTTAAACTCTAGACGGGGTCGGAAAGGTGCTCTAATACTCAAGGTTGATCTTGAAAAAGCCTATGACAGGGTTGATTGGAGTTTTCTAGATGAGGTGCTTTGAAAGTTACGGGTTTTAACCCTTTTTTGATGAGGCTGATTCGGGAATGTATCACATCTACGTCATTGGCAGTCTGTTGGAATGGGGAGGTGCTGAATTCTTTTAGGCCATCTAGGGGTCTCCGACAGGGTGATCCTCTATCACCATACCTTTTTGTCTTGTGTATGGAAGTGTTAAGCCAGAGAATTTCTAAGGCTATTGAGAAGGGAGAATGGACTGCCGTTAAGCCATCTTGGGGTGGCCCAACTATCTCTCATGTTTTCTTTGTTGATGATCTTCTGTTGTTCGGAGAAGCGTCGTTTTCACAAGCCCGTTTGATGGAATATATTTTAGCCGACTTTTGTGGGTTCTCGGGCCAGCGAGTGAGTAGGAGTAAGTCTAGGATTTGGTTTTCTAGGAATACTCCAAGCTATCTCCAACACTCCATTTGTTCGACTTTCAGTGTAAAGGCTACCACGAGTTTAGCCACTTACCCGGGAGATCCATTGATCCATTGGAGAGTCAAGAAGGGTATATTTCAGTACATCACCGATAAAATGCAGAGGAAACTAGCAGGATGGAAACTTAAATCTATGTCACGTGCTGCAAGATTAGTACTTGTTAAGGCAACATTGTCAGCCATTCCAAATTTCCAATCTACCCGATGCAGACTGCTATACTTCCAAATTCTGTTGTAAGGAAGTTGAATAGCTTGTGCTGCAATTTCTTTTGGGGCGAGTCCGACGGCAAGCGCTCTCTCCACACGGTGGCTTGGGGCAAAATATGCAAACCTTGGAAGGAAGGAGGCTTGGGTTTAGCATCGTTAAAAGCTACGAATGAAGCCCTTGTTGCTAAGTTGGTTTGGAACTTAGTCCGGCAGAAAGAGGATCTTCCCACCCAAATTTTTAATTGCAAATATGGGGGATGGACAGCTTTGATTCAGGGGAATAGTAGACCAAGGTGTTCACTCCTCCGGAGGAGTATAAAATATTTGGCTAGGTGGTTTATAAGAGGTCTTAATTGGGAAATTGGCAATGGAAAGACAACCCTTTTCTGGCGGGATGTTTGGTTGAATGGGATGCAGCTAACAACTTGGGCCACTGCTGAGATTCCAGAGGCACAACAGGGCCTTAAGGTTCATGAGTTTTGGAACACACAGACAGCAAGTTGGCTGCTGGATCTTTTGAGTGAATTACTGCCTCCTAACATACTGGCTCAATTAGGATCGTTGCCACGGTTAAATACGGAACAGAGTGATCCCTTTTGGAAGGCGGATGTTAACGGTAGATTCTCAGTATCTTCAGCTAGGCGATGGGTGTTGGGGGATGCTGAGACTCCACAACATAATTTGTGGTCAAGAATATGGGATTTTAAGGGTCCTACTCGTGCTTCCCTGAATATGTGGATGCTTCTACATGATGCTTTACCGATTGCAGACCTCCTTTGGCGGAGGAGAATTATTCCGAATCCCGAATGCTCTTGGTGCAAGCACGATTGCCAGACGTCCTTACATCTTTTACGAGACTGCTCCTTGGCTCGAGCTGTTTGGTTGATCATTTTTTAGGAAAATTACTGGCCGGATTTTTTCACTTCGGTGGATATTGTTTCTTGGGTCAAGCTGAACCTAGATGGGAGTAGTATTTTTGGTAGTTTTTGGCCTGTTATTTTTAGACAGGTTGTACATGATCTTTGGTTTAACCACAATGCTGGTAGATTTAGTTCGTTACACTTTTTAGAAGACCCGAATGCCTTCGTTAAGAGAAGTTTCTTGCGTGTTGTAGAACTCCTCTCAAAGGCATAGGGTCTTTTTTTTCCCCCCTTTTTTTGGTGGGTGGTTGTACGTTGATGTACATTCTTCTTCCGATTTCTTTTGAAATACAGACACGGTTTCAGACCAAAAAAATGTGATATATCTTCTCTTTCCATTTATTTATCAGTTCTTTTTTCTTCTTTTATCTTTCACAATGCACTTTGAATATTACACATAGTGCATTTTTAACCCAAGATGATATAATCATCTTGGGTGTGTTAGTTCTTTTCTCTTCTTTTAGAAAAAATTGTTAAACTTGGTCGTTTAGATATCGATCCTTTTGTTCGATTTTTGTCTTATTTTTAAGCATATTATGAAATTTTTGATACCTCCAAGATGAATTAGGTTGTTGTTGAAGGAAGAAGACATCCTATGCAAATGAGTTTTGTGATTGGGAGTTCGAATATTTAAGATTTAGATAAGATTTTTGTTGTGTTATTTTATGTCTTGTTATTTGTATATTTAGTTATCTCCGACTAAACTAAATTTTTTAAGTTGAGTATTTTATATACACCTAATTTTAGGGGTTGATGTTTGTTCTATTACCATTTATGTTATGTTTTCTTTTAATGAAATTTTACTTATATATATAAATTTTAAAAAAAAAAAGAAAAAAAGGCTATTTGCCCTACGTCAAAGCTTAAGATTGAAAATTCAGATTTTTATAATTGAAAGAGAAAAATGATGAACTTAAGAGTAGAATGTTGTGGATAGAGTGAGAGAAAGAGGATTATAGGATTCAATGTTTATTTGATATTTTGATATTTCACAAATTAAAAAAATAAATAAATAAATAAATAAAAAGTTAATTCATTTGCCATAAGATCTTATTTTATCGGCAGTAATTTTTAGTATCTTGGCAGGCCAAACCTAAAAGCCAATTAACATTACTCAATAGTATAATGTAGATGCATAAATTGAGGCATCCATAGGCACAGGCGGAGGCTCTTCAGACTTCTACATCTAATAGGCAATTTTCACGGGACATGAAAAATAATGTAATGGGCATATTGATCTCAACCGGACAAAATTAAATTGCATGGTAGAAGCAGAAAGTTGAAGACTTAAAAGCTTACACGGCAAAATTCGCAGGCTAGAATCCGGGAAAAAGTTGGACTATACTTTCACACGTAAAGAGGCAATCCAAGGGAACAAAGAAACTCCTATTGATGGAAGGGAATTTTACTTTATTGAATTTGATGGTGACCTGCAATCGAAGGCAGTGCCAGTGAACGATTCCTCCATTTCCAAACCTGATCTTGAAAAGTGTACCTTGGATCATGAACCATAAAGAGAAAACCACAAAACTAAGCAGATGATCGGAGCTTATGCAAATTAAAGTCGTATTTATACAAGTCATCAAGGCAAGCGAGAGAGGGAGAGGGAGTCATTCACAAACAAATCGATGTTTTTAAGTCACTATGAAAATCAAGTTTCAACACCTCAATTGCACCTCAGAAGTACCAAAACCTGGTGCCACTCTATAGATGGAAAATTAAAATCTTATAAACAAATACAAGGGAATTGTACAAAACTGCTGTGAACCTCATCCAAAGAACACCATATACCATTACACAACAAAGTCTTGATCTTGATATTGAATTACGTCTTGAAGGCAATCAAAGAAATGATTAATATTGATCTTTTGCTTGCCCGTATAAATTGCTTCTGCTTCTCCTCCATGTTCACCTTGAGCAGCCATTTCAATTACTGTGTAGAGCTTCTTGATGGGCACCTGCTCAGCATCACAAACAATAAGAATAAATTAGTTACACACACACCTAACTCGATACATTTTCATTCTAGCCAAGATTCCTGTAGTATTATAAATAGCATTTAGTCAACAGTAATTCAAACATTGGCTGATCCTTTTTTTAAAACCATGATTAATAGCATCTTTTTTTGTTTACAGCACAAAATTAAATGAACTATGGGGAACAAAGTATAAATGGTTTTTTCTGTAAATAGTAGCATTCTTTTTTCAGATATAGTGATTTGTGTTCCTTTTGTTATTGCTCTTGAGGAGCATATTCAAAGGAAGGTCTCTTACATCATTTAATGCCTCAGCAGCTGCATCCACATCAGAATCTGAGAAAACATTAAGTTGTTCCAACACCTGCAGCAAATTTAGAAAAAAAAAAAAAAAAAAAAAAAACCATAATGATCTGTCAGATTAAGCAGAATGAAAAGAAATAAGATCAATTGAGACACCCAAGATATCAGCTGATCCCTCACCACTGGTGGAAGGAGTGAAACAGAATTTCCCTCTAATACCATTAAAAATTCTAAAAGAAAGGGATCAAGTATGAGCCCAGCCACTCAAAATGTCTAGGTGGGGCAAGATATATAATCTCTTGCCCTGGAGTTCCAAAAAAAGGGGATATTATCTGATCACAAAACCTGTTGCAGCCATGTTCACTAAAAATAGTCCTTGTACAAGCAAAATGACTAAGGGAATTTGATGAAGTTATGATAAATATTGAACAATAGAAACAAAACAATGATTCACCTTTCTGGCATCTTCCTTCCCCAAGGTAGGAACATGGTATGTAACAGAGAAGGAATCACAGATACCGACCATCTTTAAGAAATTAAGCTCACTTGTTGTACCAATCACAAGAACATTTTTCCCCTGGAATAAAGAATATTTGAAGCGAGGAATCAATTTCAAAAGAAAATAAACTTCAGATGCTACTGAAATTGGAAGCCAGATGACTCCCATCTAGTTATGTATTCTAATAGAAAGTCAGATCTATTCTTTATAATAGTATTGAAGTAGTTAAGAAAATATAGAAGAACAATAATATAGCATAACTGAGGACTTAGCAGTTGTTATGTTACCTTTGGAGGATTCCGCTTAAGGAGCACCATTAGTGTCTGAGAAATTAAATTAGAAAATCGAGGACCAATCGCAACATATTCCAATAACCTGCTTGTACATAAAAAGGATCACTCATATAAAATGAAGCACAAAACATTAAAAGGCCTACATATCTATACAACTTAAAACTACCTCTCAATATCATCAAGTATGACAACGCTGAGTGGCGATTTATAAGCATCCTCAAACACCTGTAAGAAAATAGCACAAGTTAACCATATTGCATTTTAGATTATATTTCCACTGGCCTAAAAATCTTGTCAAAAATTTCTCTGCTGTTCCAAAGTACTTTTCATCTCTTTAATCAATAAGAAATTTATAATTTTATTTTCAAAGGTACCTTTACTTAACCTTTCGATTCACATATTCTCATTAAATGATTAAAAGTATTTTCAAAGATGTAATAGTTATTTTATATTATGTTTTTATAACATTAGAAATTAAAAATCTTTTGTTGCATACTTTTATGTATAATTTTTGAGAAAGGAATTACATTTTAGATATGCATACATTCAAATATCCCTTAGGTGAAGAATTATTTTTTTGTCTTACCCACACACAGAACTGTAGGCCAAATGCAATAGGGCATCATTAGGTTACAGGGGTTGACTACACTCACCAAGATACATAATGTTAAGTTATCAGTCGTTCAATTAAATACATATATGTAGTTAATGCATGAAGTTACATATGTTTGTTTAAGTGTGAGCAATTCAAGGTAACAGTAAAGCTAATTATCCTCATGAGAGGGAGATGGCAAAAAATATTCAACGAAAGAGTTACAGAAGACACAAAAGCTCAGAATGTAATTTCATCCTTAGACATTCTTAAAACTTAAGGAAGTATGAACATGTAATGGTATAAAGAAGGAAAGGCAGATATATAAGAAACCTTGACAATCTTTGCACATTTACTGCTCTCACTGAGCCCAATCATTGATTCAGCTGAAATCTACGAGTCAAAAGAAGAATTTGAAACAGAAATATGTTAATGTTGAAGAAAGTAAATCAAGCTAATCAATGCAAAATATGAGTCACAAATCAGTCACTTACGATCTTGACATAAGGAAAATCGCTTTCAATACCAATAGTTGCGGCTGTTGCAGTCTTTCCACTGTGTAATTGATTCAAAGTATTGATCATAAAAAGATTAGAAAATTAGGTTTAGGGAAATAATACAAAAATAATAGCATGAAAATGAGCAAATAAAAGAAAGAAAAAAGCATTATACCTGCCACTTGGGCCTTCAAGAAGACAGGTGACAAGTGGGCTTCCCTTGCTAACTTTAACTTGTTCTGCCAACAGCATAGTTCTTCTGTAAATGTGAGCATGGCGCTTTCCACATTCCACTATGCCATTGATTCTGCAAGACATTTCAAGTCAATTAAACAGAGTTATTTTGTGTCAAATTAGTACCTAATTGTTCTTCAGATATGGAAACTACACCACTCAATACAGCTAACCAGACTGTAGATGGGATAGGCCTGAAGCGCACAGATTTACCAAGGCAAATACTGAATAATGTTTAATCACAAGAATGAAATTCTTCCTGAGGCATTTAGTTTTAAAATCTTCTCATCCCAAAAATATGCATTCATCATCCACAGTATATGTTGAAAACAAATAAGAAGAAATTGAAGTATAAATTTTGTATGCAGGTTTATGATTCTGACTGGATTTTAAGAAACAAAATAAAACCTTTGAAACAAGCATAAGCAACAAAATTGCAACACAAAGACGAACATTAAAATGATTAAAACCTAATTATCAAGAATGTTGAATTACAAAGGAAAAAAAGAGGAAAACTAGCAATAAAATTGATCCTACCTGCAACGCTCAAGGTCATCAGTAGAAGCTCCAAATGCAGGAATAACTTCAGCAAGGGCATGAAGAAAATCATCCATTGTTACTCTTATACTTTCCTCATCAACAGGTTTAGTTAGATCCTCAAGACTTAGTTGCCGATTCAAAGCAAATGAAACTGCACTTTTCACAACACCCTCAAGCTCGGCCCCACTGTAGTTTTTTGTACGAGCAGCTGCAATTAGAAGGAAAAGGGGCATTATTTTCCATTTAAAAGATGGTCTTTAACCCACATAAAGACGTTAAAGAGAATAAGTGAACACTCACTAATATAGCAATGCCCAAGTAACACAAAACATAACCAAAGAATGTAGCATTACTATTACGGAACATTGTAGATAGAAATATATCAAGCTTATTAAAAAAATTTTAGAAATAGAAAATTAGAAGAAAAGTGCAATGAAGGACTAGTAGGCGCAAAAGCTGGCAGCCTCCCCCACCCTCCAGCACCCTAAGAAAAACAAAAAATTTAAATAAAAAAAAAAAAAAAAAAAAAAAAAAAATAATTTGTTTTATAAATTAAGAAAAAATGTCCTTGAATCTACCTTCATGAATATGTTAGTGTATTAAAAATGCCTTTATGAACTAGAGGAATGTGGATATTAGCCTCACAAAAATGCCCACTCAAAATGGACCACATGTGGATGCAGAGAATGGCATGTTCATAAAGGCATTAAGACATACCTAGCTCCTGTAAGTTGACATCTGGACTGAGAAAAGAATTCTCTTTCATCTTGTTTGTATGGATCTGAAGAATCTGTAAACGACCATTTTCATCTGGAAGACTTATCTCCACTTGAACCTCAAGACGACCAGGTCTAAAGTCAAAGTTAAATTAACATCAATGTTTAGGGAATGTTAAGCAAGGTCTCCCTGTTTTCTAATAAAAGGGACAATATATAAGCTTTAACCTGTCTCTCACAAATACAGCCCTACAATAAACAATCACAAATAATATGAAATCAACTATTACCTTAAAAGTGCTTCATCAATCAAATCTTTCCTGTTAGTCATGCCAATGAGCAGAACATTATTCAGAGACTCCACACCATCGATCTAAGATTCAAAAAATATCCTGAGAATCAGTTTGCTTTCCAAATCATTGTTCATATGATATCATGAACATTCTAAAAGGTAAAAAGTTCAGTTCTTTAGCCAACCTTAGTGAGCAGCTGGTTAACAATGCTATCATGTACTCCAGTTCCATCTCGAGTTGAACCTCTCGCCTGCAAATGTGAACCAAAAAATTCATTCCATTGTTGAAAACAGACCAGAACGGTATAATAAATGTCCAACAGAATCACAACGCAAGAAATCATGCACCTACATTCTTTATCGCCCAATACCAAAAATTTCAGTACTAATCACACAAGTATTATTCAACTCAGAAGTTATCAGAAGTATCTGCATCTAATTAAACTTCCAGAATGGGATTTTATACATGCAAGAATATGTAAGATACATAGATAAATATCCCAACAATTTATGAGAACCCACACTAATATTGAAGAATCTTACCTTGCAAATTGCATCAATTTCATCAAAGATGATAACATGCAAATCGCTATCATCACCTGAAGAACAATCACGAGGGAAAAAAAATGAACAGTTAAAACTGATAGGAGATTAGATGAATTATTCTCATAATAATCCTTGTACCTCGGGTTCTTTGATCTTGTTCAGCATCAGCAAATAGATCCCTCACATTCTTCTCAGTTTCACCCACAAATTTGCTCAAAACCTCAGGTCCATTTACGACCTGGATTCCAAAGAATTATTAGTTAGCTTCAAATTACTTTTCTGCAAACATAATCAGTAGAATAATTCAAGGAATTACTTAGCTTAAATCAACAATATCAAGAAAGGCCAAAAAGGAGCTTGCTAGCATTAGCAATGATAACCTCACAGATAAATTAAAGCAAAAAATCAGCTATCAAAGAGACAAATCATTAAGAAATTAATTAAACATGTCTACCTAAAAGAAGAACAATGAGGACACATATAACGTCGGGCAAGAATATTCTTGAGAACTTAAACAAGACAAGCCTGATTAGACTCTACAATGAATTAGAACCACTTTAAGTCTCAGCCAACTGAATTTAAACATTGAAAACTCTAGAGGAAAGCTCTGAACTTCAAATGCAGGATGTTAAATCATATGATTTTATTTGCACATTTAGAGGAGTCACAAGCTGTCCCTGAAATTTCAGTCTCTCAACTATTTCTTCAGCATCAGTATCCATCCCGCTCGCAAAGCTTTTATATGATAAGAAGCCTTGTAGTAAAAAATCTTTTGCAAATTATTTTGGAAGAAGAAGCCGAGGAGACTGTGGTCTGAAGTCCTAGACAGATTATGAAATGGTACTCCCTCCATCCAAAATAAGTGTCCTACTTTCTCAGTCCTAATAAAGCAAGTTTTAATATTCTTTTTCAAAATATACATACATTTAAACCATGAACTTTAATAACATAACTTTTTTCAAAATTACTATCACTAATACTAAATGAAATTATTTCCAATATTGCCTTTTGTTAACTTCAAATAAGAAATTCAAAGCAATTTCAAATTTTTACATTTCCATTGTAAAGAGAGAGAGAGTTATGAAGGAAATAGAATAAATTAGAGTGTGCCATTTTTAGAATAATCAAAAAAGGTATGATAGACATTTTGTCTTAAAATGCCAAAAAACTTTCCAATTCCTTAGTATATGTGAAATATAAATTAGGACAAATAATTTTAGATGGATGGAGTACTTTGGTAAAGTTTATCTAATTTCATTCCTCTAATCCCATACTGGGTGAAGGTCTACTGAAGAAAATTATTTTTCAGAGAGTTCAACGATGGAGGGAAAAATAAAAAAGGGAAAACGAAAAAAAAAGATTCCCTAAGACTTCCACACGATATCAGAAACAATAATTTCAGATAGCTGGGGAAGGAGAGAAAATGATGTAAAAACTTGGAAACAGTTGATACATTCATGGGTAAGCCATCTTGGCTTCACAAACTCCAAGTCATAAATGGAGGAGAAGAAGGGAAAAAAAAGAAGTAACGAAAGTATATAATACAAATTTGCTAGTTGGACAAGTTGGTAGGTAATATTGAAGATTTATTCCATGATGCCCAAAGTGAGCCAGATATGGAACAGTAGAAATAGAAAGATTATTTTAGATATAAAATGGCATACAGTAACGGAAAAAAGAAAAAAGAGAAAAGAGGGAAAAAAAAAAAAAAAGGAAGAGGCCAAAGAGCTATAAATTCTGATCAGCAACCCACTTGAAGCCCATTGTTTTCTAAATATTAGGAAATAAAGCCAACTTGCACTCAAATAAACTCAAGTAAGGATAACAGTATTATTTTCAAAAGATGGAGAAACACAAAATTAAGAGCTTAAAAGCACATGAACAACAGATATTTACGTATTTACCTTCGGTTCCTTCCCATTTAAAATTTTTCCAATTTGACGAGCCATCAATGTCTTTCCAGTGCCAGGAGGTCCATATAGCAGCATTCCTTTAACATGCATAATACCCAATCTGGAAATAAAATCAGTATGAAGATTTATACACCATTAGTACACAATCTCAAATGCCAAAAAATGTCAACTTGAAGAAGGAAACACTTACTTGGAGGTCACATGTGGAGGAAAAACCCTGGAAGCAAAAGCCCTTCGAAATATATCCGCAAATTCTTCACTTAAACCACCTATACCCAGTGATTGAAGGTTGAACTCTTTCTGCCGAAAGATGTTGCTGCTAGCAGACTCTCGCTGGTTGACTATCTGGGTAAAATGTTAAAACATGCAAGATGGTAATATATTTGCTTATACAAACAAGCACTATCATGTAAAAGAAAGCTATTATTCTTCAAAAATAAGAGAGAGTTCAACCTTTATTCCACTAGAGTTTGATGCTGCAAACACAATGTATGTATCGGCACAAATCATCCCTCTCTCAATACCATGTGATCTTTCTTGCCCTTCTACAGTAGCTTGAGTGACAGTGAAAACATAATTATTTCCATGATACTCAAATGTCCCCCTTTGCCCGCTCGTCATAACCTGCATATAACACTCCAATCACTGAACAAACTTTTTTTATTTGGCACTTGCAAGCCAATATGTAACGTCAGTTGACAGATTGAGCATGTCTAGCTGTACAAAACATAACCTCTTTTAAATTTATTTAAAGAAAAAAAATCACTCCAAAGCTGAATGGCAGAGGAAGATCTGAAAAAGAAAATTAAATTCCATAATTACTTATACATGACCGCACACCCCTTCAAATTACAGTCATTAGGAACAATAAGACAGATAAAGAATGTCATCCACAACAATTCAACACCCCCCCCCCCAATCTCGATTTTTTATTTTTATTCTCCAGGGTATTTATTCTCCATGAAAGATAATATGATGAAAATATAAATGTTAAAATGATACTACAGATGTAAATTGTAGATTGTCATACAAATCACTCTTAAATTGTAAAGGTAAAAAAGAAAACATTTTGGATCAAAGTAAAAAAGGAACTGCATCAACACAATAATTAGTAAACCTAAAGCTCTTCCCAAGTCTCCATCTCCAAGTAATTGCATAGGAAGGGCAATGTATTTACTCAATTCCCTTTTTTTCCCCGAGAAACATTTTACATAGCATGACCCATGTTTGGAATATGCTATATCACAATTTTCAGCGTGAAACATGCTCTTGCAGAACTCCTAAATATTTGTGCCAATGTTCCTATGTTAAGAACCTTATAACTTTTTCTTTTCTTTTCTTTTCTTTGGGAAAGGAGGAGTATATTCAGCAAGCTCAGTGTATACAAATAAAATATTTAACTAGACATAGTTTGTCATTTGGTAGAGTCAGAAAAAACTAATGATCCATAAGTATCCCACCAAAGAAGAATCAACTTAAATAATTATATTTAATCTCCATTGAGAGACAAGGAAGAATGATGCAATCCTGCACACCATTAGAAATGCAAAAAGTTCCCAAAGTACATACAGTTCCTACAAGCCAACTACTTGCATCAGCTCAATTTGAACTGATAATTTCCAAACGGCTTATCATTCCATCATATATTTTTAGAGACAAGAAATATTTGTATCAAGACTTCCTGAATGCAGTAGCAATGCTGATATGAACACCCATCATTCCCCCTCCAGAGAAATTGAAGAACAGAAAGGATTGCAGTCCAAACCTGGCTCATGAATCTCTTCTTTATCTGTTGAGAAAGAAGTACGGCATCCACCTGCCAAAGGCCATTGTAGTTGAAGTAAATGAAAATTATGCAAATAAACCACCAATGCAAAGGAAAATGGACATCAGATACCATTTTGATAAAGGTGTTTGAAAAAATCCTACTTTCATGTATGTATTACAAAAATTTCTACAACACCAAATAATAAAGAAGATTATAAGTAGGACTATTACATGTTCCTCTTTAGTTCCCTTCTTCACAAACTCCAACTCAAAGGTGAGCAAAACAAGGTTGAAATTTTCAGGTGGCACAAATCTGCATTAAAAGAAAATTAAAAGTTAAAAAGAAGAAGATGAAGAGAGAGAGGAAAAAAAAAAGAGAGAGAGAGAGAGAGAAAAGCATTCATAACCATGTGTTGAGTCCCCAATAGATACCTGGTTACGGGTATTGATTCTCCAGTAGAAACCTTCACATGCCGCCGTTGAATAGCATTGAGACCAACGTGACCATTGGGGATGCCATCATGGCTTGTATGATTTAGTCAAGGTAACTTATATTTGAATATTACCAGAGAATCTCACACAATGCCTGAGTGGCTCACTAAATTCCATTAGAAACTTACTTACCATTTGACAAGAGCAGCTACTTACCAAAAAAAAAAGAAAAACAAAAGCAGCTGGGGGAGGAAAATAACTCGATGCTAAATTTATTTACAAACTTTTTTAATTTCTTTTGTCAAGAAAAGCCAGCAGAAGAAGGGACGATGGTGCTTAGAATAAGTTTGATCATGCGATTTGGTAAGTTCTCCTAATAAGCCTATTAGACTGCATCATCAAGCTTTAAATCAAAAGAAAATCATGTAAAACTTCAAGTTCGAAACCACTAACATATCCTCATGGTAGTAACCAACCTCCTAATTCTTTGCATTTTTCGATGGTTTAGAAAAATGTGTCCATCACAAGTATCTCCAAAATTTGAGCTCAATGACTAAACTTTTAACTCTACATTGAATTGAATTATCTATCACTGACTTAGGAGTCACGTTCAGGTAGGCAATACAAGATCCATCCAATGAATACAAATGAAATTTTATAATATTATGTTATGTTAAAACTTAATCATCAATCAAAAAAAAATGCTACTAATCCTGGCTTTAAACAGAAAATCAGTAACTAATTTCATAACTACTTGTAGTTATCTAGAACATTTTAGAAAATTCTAAATATACTGATGATACATCCAAAGTTGAGACTATTATGCATCGTTTTTCCAGACTTTAAAAACAACAATGCAAACACCTCCCAAAATTCCAATACTTCAAAACTCAATATAGCTTCATAATTTCTTAGGGCTATCTATAATTCTAAAACTACAATGCCTCATGATCCTTTCCCAATTTATCAAATTTGTGCAACAAAAAATATAAAAAAAAAAAATAAAGTAACAAAGAACAACTAGAAAGAGTAAGAGGAATGTACTGGAGGTACCGAGAAAATCCTAAAAGTAAAATCGAATGAAAAGGATATTCAATACAGAGAATAACATCTCCAAATTGAGCGTAAGCGAGTCTGGATCCAGGAATAATGAAGTTTCTGATATCTGAGAGAGAACAATAAGCGCAGTTAGTGCCAGCGAGATCTCGACCAGGCGTGTTGGTGACGATCATCGATAATGGTCCCTGCATCGACCGTCCTGCCATTTTTTTTGCTCTGAGCTCGAGATTTCGTATTCGTGAATAAAATTGAGAGGAGTAGAATCGGTTTATCTCTGATCCTTTTTCTTACTAGTCCTAATAATTTATCTTTGCTTTTACTTCTCGACGAAGAAAATGGACAGAGAGAAAGGACAATAGCAGTTTGCGCTCTAGTGACGGTTGATTTAGGCCAATGTCTGACGGAGACGTTGCACAACGACACCGTCTCTTCGTATAATAGGTCTAGAGAAATGGAGCAAAAATTCCAACGAAAAAGGGAACCCCTTGCTTTTTTTCTCCCTTTACTTCAAAATATTAAAATTTTTTTGCCTGATAATAGATTACTTGTTTATTAAATAAAAGTCCGAAACAATTTATTCAATAACGTGTTAAACTTATCTAAATGCATAGTAAAGTGTGATAATTATTGAATTTATGACACAAATTAGCATTAAATTTTCTATATAATGTACACATCATTATATATATATATATATATATATGAGTTTATTTAACCCACAAAACTTACAATTTTATTAAATCAAATTTTTTTTATTAAAATTACAATTTTATGAAAAATTAAAAGACCACCAAATCACTCATTAAATATCGTAAGAATAGAAAATATAACATTTCTGTATTTTATTTTCAATAAAATTATAATTTATATATCAAATTAAATTTACATGTGTCAGTTATTTTTTATTTTATTGATATATTGTATGATGTTGTCATGGACTAAAATTTTAAAATTACAACAATATCCTCTAACTTTTTTCCCAAAGCCTAGTGCATCCAAATAATCGAAAATAAATATAAATTTTTTATTTTTTACATAATTAAAAATAAATCATTGAAAAATAAATTCATTTAAATATATTCAATTAATAAAACTTAAATTATAATAACACATATACTAATTTAAATTTAATATCACTCTACTAATTTTTGATAGATCTATCATCCTCGAATTCATATTCATACTTAACAATTTATCATCTACAAACAGGAATGACTATATAACTCAATAAATAAAAACTTTCTCTTCTAAAAATGTAAGTATAATTAAAAGTAAGTAAATAATTTTTTTTTTGAAATTTTATTGAAATGATAGAATATATTTTATTAAACAATATTAAAACTTGTGTTTGTTCTTATTTATAAGATTATAATGATTTTTGTTATGATATTATTGTGATTTCTTTAATCTTCTTTTCTTTTTGTCTCGGTCTCATTTTATGCTTAATGATTTTTAATTTTATTTTTTTAACTTCTTAGAGTTTTTTATTTTATTTTTCTTAATTTTCACATCCTCTTTATTTATCACAATTATTATTAACCTTTTCATTTTTTTAGAAAAAAAAATTATCTAATAATAATTAGAAAAACTTAATTTATTATATATATATTTTTGTATTTTTCTTTCTTTTTTCTTCTTGAGTTATTTAATTTATTTTTATTAAAAAATAATAATCTAATAATAGAATTTCAAAAACTTATTTTTATTTTTGTATTTTTTTCTTAGGTCAAAATAAAAAGAATAACGAAGTTTAAAATCATATAGTTGTATTGCAATGTGGAAGGGTCTGGAATATACTCCGGAACATCGAAATCAACAGTTAGTCATTGAGACAGACTGCAAGGGTTTGGTTCATGACCAGCTTGGAGCTGTGGGAAAAACCTCTCGATAGCAGGTGCTTGATCAGTTTAGTATGAGTACTATCTATTTCTGCCCGCGAGTGACCAATAATATTGCTCAAAAATTGGTTAGGATTGGTTTTAATCTTCTCTTCCCACTAATGTAATTTGGTTACACAACTCTCGTCCTCGTGATGTATTAGAAGAGTTGCAATCTGATTGGTTGTATTGTTCTTAAAGTTTCTGATGCAATGTTATTTGTTTTGGTTCTCAAAAAATTAAAATATTTATCTTCATATAATATTTTTTAGGGTAAATTGGCCAAATTCATCATTTAAATTATAAATTTTTTGTGATTTCATCCCTTTTTTTTTTTTTTTAAAATTTCATCTCTTATTTTATAAATTTTGGCCCAATTTCATCCTTTCCGTTAATTTTTTTGTCAAGACCGTTAGTCAACAGTTATATTTAATAAAAATTTTTTTTATCAGGGGTAAAAATGTCATTTTACTGTTTTTTTTTTTTAAAAAAAAAAAAAAAAAAAAAAACCCAAAATCAAAAATTTCCAGATACCACCCTCCTGCTTTAATTTGCTTAACAACTCAAGCAATTTAGTCTGAGTGGCAGCAGGAAATTGCTGTAATCCAGTCCACTCTCTCACAATTTGAGACGTCATTGATAGCTGCAATGCCAGTCCAATTAAAATTGAAATTAGACCCGAAGATGTAAAAAAATTTGCCCAATAATCCCAAATAAATGCACACTTAAAAGCTCCACCACTGATCCCAATCCTCTCAACCCTAATCAACAATTATGGGCTTCAAAGTTAATCAACAACCCATTTACAACCTTTTAATGCAAAGAATTACGTTGACAGAAAAGAAGGAAAAAAGGAAAGAACAGACCAAACCCCCAAACAAACCCAAAGCAATTCCACTACACCAATTGCTATAACAAATGAACAAAAAAGTGGTAAACCCAAAAACTGAACAGAATATAGGAGATAGAAAAACTCACGAATCCGGTTTACCTGAAAATGGAGAAACTTAAGAATTTAGTACCAAAAACTCTCGAGCAGGAAATTGGAGAGAGCACTCCAAGTACTCTTCTTTCTACCGCTTCTTCTCTCCTGGATTTCTTCCAGAATCTGCCTCTTTTCACCAGAATCTGCGCGCTGCCGTATTAGGCGCGAACGACGGTTTACTATCGACGGCGTCGCTAATGATGGGAGTTGGAGCTGTCCGGTCAGACGCTAAGACCGGTGAGGGTGGTTTCTGGAAAAATTTTGATTTTGGTTTTTTTTTCTTCTTTTTTAAAGAAAAAACAGTAAAATGACATTTTTACCCCTAATAAAATAATTTTTATTAAATATAACAGTTGACTAATAGTTTGACAAAAAAAATTAACAGAAATGATCAAATTGGTCAAAATTTATAAAATAAAGATGAAATTTTCCAAAAAAAAAGAAAATTGGATGAAATCGCAAAAAAAATTATAATGTAAGAGCCAATTTACCTATTTTTTAGTTTAACATATTTAAATTTTAAATATTAATCAATATGTAATACCTCGTCCCTAATTTTAGTATTCATTAATTTATTAAATAAATACTCTATATATTTTATTATTGGTCTAATTAAATATATTAAAGATATTAGGGGACTAAATCATAAATAGTTAATAGTTGTTTATAACCTACTATATTTTAATATTCTGAAAATCATTAATGAGATAGAAATCAAATAAGGAGGCGGCGATGAGAAAAACAAACGAGGGTTAACGAGAAGATCCAAATAGTAATGTTTATGAGAAGATCTCATTTACTTTCATATATTTTTGTACTTATATAGTTCTTGAATTTCTATTCAATATTTTGTTTTAACTATATTATAATTTTAACTTCAAAAAATATTTTAAGTATTTTTAAATATTAAAATTAAAATTTTATAGATGATAAAAAGAGTTATTAATTATTATTTTATTAAAAATAATTAAATATATTTTTCAATAACATTTATATATATACTTACATTAATTAAAATGAAAACATTTTTTTTCATTATTCAATGTATTATGTATTATATATAGTTATATATTTTTAATAATTGAATAATTTGTATATATATATATTTTTAACTCATTTGTATATATATATATATATATTAAATTAATAAATTAGTTTAATTTTTTTTTCTATAAAAGTACTTTAAATTAAAGTTATGAAAATATTGGTAGATTGTTTTAAAAGTTACTTAAATATAAATTAAATTGATGAAAAATAAATTTTGAGTAATTTAGATAGTAATAATTGAAATTGAAATATTTTGAATTTAAATATATATATATTTTAAGTTTATAATTTTTGGATATTAATAAATATATTTTCAATTAAATTTTATCAAACATATTTTGAAATTGGTTCAGAAAAAATTTAATTAAATATTTTTAGATTTTTTAAAAAGTGATTGTGTCAAAACTGGAATCCGGGCCTAGTTCATGGCGTAAATTAAAAAATTGAAGACATAACACACCAACATCCTCTATTTTTTTTTTTTAATGATGCAAAGCCTCAATCATCCCATCAATTAAATATTTATATGTCAAGAAGGTGTAGTTCAATTGGTAAGCTCCCTCACTTATGACATGAGAGGTCATGAGTTCGAGACATGATATAAGTTAGAATTTTTCAAAAAAATAAATAAATTAAATACTTATATAAATTTCTTATTTCTAAAAAAAATAAAATAATTCAATATCCAATAAAAAATAAAATCATCTACATATATTAAACCATTAATTAACAAAACTTATAATATTTTAATATAATTCCGTCAATAAATACTTCTAATTGAAATAGTCTCAACAATGATCATCCAACATTATATATATTCATTTTCATTATTTGTCTTCAAAAAATAAAATGTTTCAAAATACTTTATTATATCAAAGTAATTCAAAATATTTCAGTTTCTAGATATAAATCAGTATCTCACAAAATATATAAAATATTAAAAATTGATTATAAATTCATTTTTAATTCAATATGACTTTCAGAAATTATTCTAAATCAATTTAAAAAGATATTTTTATTAAATTCAAAATAAACTATTAAAAAGATAATTCCAATAATTATTTCAAATATATATATAAAAAAATGATAACGTAATCAAAATAATTCACTTTCAACAATAAGTTGAAAAAATAATAAAACTAACATTATTTCAAATATATATATTCAAAAAAAATTCAAAATAATCAATCAATACTTTCACAACAAGAATAATATATATATATATATATATATATATATATATATAAAAAATAAATAATCAAAAATATATACGTCAAACTAATAATATGTATTTAATGTTAGACTCGAATCCGAGGATTTTTTTTGACTTGATCTCAATCCAATAAATTTTGACTTCTCTGATAATCGTGGGCTTGATCTCGGAACTTCGCTGCTTCTTATAAAACTATGGGCGATCCACTAGGGTTTTCCACTTCACTTGATATTAATGACTATTAGTTTGTTATATTTCATTCATCAACAGTAAAATATTTCAATACCTTTAATATATATTTAAATATATAATTTAATTTAATTATATATATATATATTTATATTTAAGTATACAAATAAAATTTTGGTATCTACAATATACATGGAAAGAAAAATATTATTAAAATACATATTCAATTATAGTTTAAGAAAATAATCAAAATAATTAATAATGAATTTAAACTCTTTCCACTACCTATTAAATTATAATTTAAATATTTTAAAAATATTCATATTCAAATTGTAATATCATTAAAATAGATTATGAAATCCAAATTTTACAGTTTTAAAATACTATATTCAAAACTATAATATCATTTAAAAATTATCAAATCCAAAACCTAAAACTACTCAAAATTCGAAATTCTCTAACATCATCAAAACATAACCTAATTGAAATTTAAAAATCATATTAATACAAAATTATCTAAAAATAAATAGATAAATGTAAATTTTGTGGTAAAGAAAATTATATAAGCATAAACAATAAATCAATCAAATTTTATACAATTATAGCGTTAAATAAAAAAAAAAGTCTGAATCAAGATCATTAGAAATACTAATTTACGTAATCATTCCCAATTCATATAATTTAACAAAAACAAAAATTGAGAGAAGGAATCATCCTTACTTTCCTCGAATTCGAAAAGTTATGTACGATATGATTCCTATCTTTTCTCCTCAATCAACTATTAGGTTTCAACTTAAACAAAATTATTTATAAATTTATCAATATTAAATAATATATTTTAATTAAATCAAAAATAAAATATATATTATTTACATAATAAATTAATAACTCTTTTTTATTTTTTATTATTTTAATTTAGGGGGTTTGACTAGAATTTATGTGAAAAAAAAAAAAAAATTTCTTTCATATTACACTCCTCCCTAAATACAGTCTAAGTTTTGGTATTAGAAGAGAAGAAATATTTATTAAAATTTTCTAACTTAAGTTCTTATTTATCATTATTATTATTATTTATTTATTTATTTATTATCTTTTTATATATTCTATATTTGGCCATTTTTTATTTAAAATAATAAGATTTTGTTCTATATTTAAGTTATTTTTTGTTATAAGTAAAAAATTGAAGGTATCAATAAATTAGAAATAAGTAATTATAAAACTAAAATTTTAAAAATAAAAAGAGTAATAATAAATGTCAAGAAAGAGGATATTCCCTACTCAACTATATTGATGCTTATTTTTATTTTGGCTAAAAATAACTATTTACTAAATACCAAAATTCATATTAAAAAAGAAGAAAAAACTTTTAAATACAATTTTTAGCAAAATAAAATTTTAAAAAACAAAATTATATAAATAATTTATTATGTAATAAAATAATAATAATAATAATTAATAACAAAATTTATAATATTTAATTATAACAAAATTGAATAAAAATGATTTGACTTATGAGATTAACACGTTTAAAATATTTAAAATTCTTTTTTTCTTTAAAAAATCTTAAAATATAAAAATTTTTAATCATAAAATCCATTAATATATCATTTTCTGGGGTCAACCTTGAAAATTTTCGTTTGTTAGTCATATCTACCGCTAATTAATTTAATTAAAATATTTTATTTAAATAATTAAGAAATTGAACTGAAATTCAAATGGCAGATTAGATTTTATATTAGTAAATATGGTTTAGATTCGGATTCGGATTCGGATTCGGATTCGGATTCTTAGAAAGCAAATTTTACCCACCCAGATCCGTTTATAACTGAATCCCGGATTTGAGCGATTCCTTTGTTACCAAGTCAGAGATTATCAAAAAAAAAGTCAGAGATTTTTCCTCCCCAATTACAGGCATAATATTATTACTTCATCCGCCACAAATTTATAAATATATATATTTTTTCTCCAATTATTCTATTTACTAAATATTTCCATATTTTCCCGTTAAACTTGTTCTCTATGATAATTTCAATTTTATATAAAAAAAATTGGTTTATTTTTCTTACTTTTTTTTAATAATAAAATTCTATATTATATTTTTTAATCAAGATATTTTAATATTTAGTTCTTAATAAATAAAATAATTAGGTTATTTGTTTTATTTTAATGACAAAAATCAAAATATTCTTAATTTTTAATTTTTATAAATTTTTAATTCTTACTTTTTTATCATTGAAGTAATAAAATTTATATATATATCTTAAAGAATAAGTTTCCTCCAAAAAAAAAAAAAAAGTCACATGGTTAATTTGAACATTTAACATCACAAATTTTGAATTCATGTAATACATAGTAAACCAAGATAAAGTATTATTTATAATATCTATAAAAACTTTTTTTAAAAAATTTAATTTCCATTAGAATTTTATGTAAATTTATTTTCTTTAAATCTCTTTAAAAATATTAACCCTTATCCCTTCTTGTAACAAAGACTTCACAAAAAAAAAAAATGTATATATATAAAATAAAATTTATGGGTAATTATTTTAACGAATAAAATAAAGTAATTTTTTTTATACCTCTGAATATGAGTGAAATCGAGACGAATAATACAAAGTAAGTTTTGTCTTGAATTTATCTTCACAGTAAAAATTTTAAAATGGAGAAAAGTATATTTTTTTGCTTTATCGCACAGGTGTCTTGAGTGAGTCCCGTCACCGAGGTGGCGACACATTCAAGTCATTCTACGCCCAGACTAATCCTGCTCGTTGATTTGTAAACATCTCATTGGGTGAGATAGCTGACCAGAAAATTTAACATTTTTCCATATCCAAACCAAAATTTAAAACTTAGATCATTGATTAAGGGAGGAAAAACTTACAGTTCCACACATGCCACTAATTGGAGAAAGTATATTTACTTGCTGCCCAAGCATATAAAAACCTCAAATTTTTTTTTTTTTTTTAAAAGATAAATGCAATAAATGTTTATCCGCTGCCTACGTGGCCTACATGCAGTCATGGGTCCCATACCCCCCACAAATATTGTCTCGTAGTGGATTATTCCATCAACGGCTCTGATGATACCCTCACCCCAGCACTGAACAGCTCATCCAACGGCTCATAACTTTCTAATGGTCAAACCGTAATATATATCAATTTCGAAGGGGCATTCTTTAATGGGGACCTCTAGGTGCCATTGTAACCTACTGGGATTTTTGTAATTTTATTTTATTTTATTATATGTATCTATATATATTTTTTTGATAAATATTATATGTATCTATATATATATATATATATAAAATAAAGTATTAAATATTACTACTACTATATTTTTTTACAGTAGGCGCGCGCGAAGTCACACTGATGACTGAACATTCCGGCGTTTTTCAGGAAAGTTTCTTTCTCTCTCTTATTTTGTATATTTGGAAATTGAATTAGTCTTTTCGTTTATTTGGGAGTGTCCTTGATGCAGATTGAACCGAGAAATCGAGTTTTTACAGTGTGTAATTTATAGATCATTGATGGAATTCATATGGTAATCAAGAACTGGAAGCAAGCCCTAATTTTTTCTTCTGGGAGTTTTTTTCGTTGATCAATGGAGTCACCGCCACCGCTCGCCTATTATCTCTCCCAGAAATCGAAGTACTTTTCATTGTTTATCCTTTAATTCTTTTTATATATGTATATGTTTTTTTTTTGTTTGATTTTTCCGAGAAGTGGCGCAGGAAAAGAGTGTTTCCGGGGAGCAGTTCATCGTGTATGGAAGCGGAAGTGGTGGAAATTGCGCCGCCGATGAGTCGGAGTTCGATGTCCAAATCGAAATTGCAATCGCAGTCCCTTAAACAAAAGGAGGTGAGATAAATTGACAGGTTCTTGTGGACGGAAAAAAAAAGTTGCTTTTAGGTTGTGAAAAAAATTAATGGGTTCCTTCTTCCTGTAGTAACAAAAAGAAAAATGTTTGTTTTTGATTAATTCTTGCTTATGTTTTCTGTGAAAAAGGGCTTTAAATTATTGTCTGTGTGGCAAAACGAAAGAAGCAACCTGGTTTTTCGAATTTGAAAAACAAAAATGAATTTTCATGCTCTAATGTGCCTTTCTTGCACTTCATATGTCAAAATTTATTTGAAAATGTTCTTTCGAAAACTTATGAAGGATTAAAAAAAAAAAAAGAAAAGAAAAGACTTTTTTTTTGTTGCTTAATTGCAATCATGGATTTCTCAAATGAGGATGGGATGATTTCTAGACTCTTATTTTGCAATGTCTTTTGAAAAATATGCGTGATCTCGCAATTTCCCCTACAACTTTCATTTCTATTTTTATGATTCTGGTTTCTTTTTAATTTTTTCTTTCATAGTTTTGTTCATTGATGTTATGGTATATAATTGCCTTTTGAATTAATCCTTTGAAGGTATATTGCCCTGAAATAATTGATATTGACATGGATGATGATTCTGATGACATCATGCTAATTTCTGGGGAGGCTGACACAAATGGAAAAGGAAAGGTAGTTGAAATTTTATTTGCTTTGTAATTTCTAAGTGACTGTTGGCTTTTGGGCTGGTTAATGGCTATGAAGCTTATGTGGATTTGGCAGATCCAGAACCATTACAGCCTGCTTGATGTTTCTATGCACGTTTCCATATGTAATCTGATTAAGAGAAAACATTGAAGGAACTTCCTGTATATGCAGTGTTGAACCTCAAAGTTGATTTATTAATATTATTATTTTTTCTGTTATAATATGAAAAAATTATAAATAAAAGAAACTACTTGAAGTGAATCCAAAAATTGCTGAGGAGATTTTCATGGCAAAAAATGTGAATCAGTTGTTTACTAATGACACAACAAATTTTTTATGTCTTTTATATCATAATTCTTGCAAGAAGACAAATGATATTTCCAATTCCTTTAGTGATGGTTACTCTAAGCTTTCTTAGGCTCTCCTTTTTATTCCTACTGTCATGGAATTCATATCCTTGCTTTTATATAATACCTCTTTCCCTGTTGCAGGAAACATTATCCAGTGTTTCTACAGGCCCTAGTAACAAAACTAGTCATGTGCCTGAGGATGCAGTGATGTTTTCTGAAGAAACTCATGCTGAAGGATCGCATAATTTGGTCGATGCAGATGAGGTTGATTCTGATATGGACATGTTTTATGATGATCTGCTGAATGATGACCGGTATTCTATGTTGCAATCACATTTTGACCAACTAGATATACCTCCTGGAGTTGAGGTCCCGATTCCTTGGCTAATGGATGAAGAACAGACTAAAACGAAGTTTGCTATAGCAAGTACGTCTACTCATTCTGCCTCTGATACTCGGCTCAATCTTTCAGGTTCTTCTCCTTCGATGGAGGAATTTCCTTTGTTGCCATTGGAATTTGAACAATCAAATCAGAAACCAGCTTCAGGTGGTTGTTTAACTATCAGGGACCAATTAGAGGGATCTGAGCACTCTCAGAAGTTGATCCCATCTTCAAAATGGTCATATGGAGAACGTTCTGAGGCCAAGAAGAAGTTTCTTGCCTACAGGCGATCAAAAGTCAGCAAAGATGCTTTAAATTCCCCCAATCTCCCAAAAATTGAATCACTTAAGTCACTGCACCTTCATGAGTCATCACTTAGTAAAAGAAAGTCGCAGAATTGGCACAATATGGCTGAACGTAGTTTGCAGAAACAATTTCCTACTGGTGCAGATCATGCTCCTAGATTTGTGAATCCTATTGGTAACAGTGCCTTGTATGATGTAGGACTGAATGCTGGGGTAACTGGAACTGTAGTAAAGACAAACTTTGTGTTGCCAACCACTGATCCAAATACATATGGAAACTCTGCAATCGGTATTCCTTTTCCATCAGGACTTTTTGATCCAACATGGTCCATACCTGCCATCTCTGAGCAAGAAATGCCCTTTGGCTCCTGGATCCCTATTGAGACTCCAAAGGCCCCAAGTTTTACTGGAAGTTCTTCAAATTCATCGGGTGCAACTCAAATAGAGTATGGAAATCCTGATGAAGTTTTAAAGAAATTTGATCTTTTCAAAAAATTTGATACTGTTCAAGATTATTCTGGCCACTACTATGCTCAGAATGGCTCTTCAATGAAGCAGGTAAGGTTTCATTCATAAACAATTTTGAATTCTGCTTGTTTTTCTATTTTTTCTAATGAAGGGGCACTTATGACCCTGATGCAGCCATCAAAAGGTTGGGCAAAAAAAATACAGGATGAGTGGAGGATTCTTGAAAAAGATTTACCTGGTAATTTCTACAAATTTCTTGTTCTCTTGTGCTGTATATTCTCTTTCTCAATTCAGCCGTTCTGCAAGAATAATAAGGCTACTTTGGACTTTTATGAATTATGGCCTGGCTGTTTCTCTTTTCTTTGTCTTTTTTATTTTTACGAATATTGATTTATGAGTGGGCCACCATTCTTCTGTAACAGAGACAATATTTGTTAGAGTCTATGAATCAAGGATGGATCTTTTGAGGGCAGTAATAATTGGTGCTGAAGGGACTCCGTATCATGATGGTCTCTTTTTCTTTGATTTGTTTTTCCCCAGCACTTATCCTAATGTTCCACCGGTATGGTTCTTAGATTTCTATTATTTTGTCAACCTGCATTCATTATTGTGCATTTGTGTAATACCATAACTTCGGTTTTTTCACTTTTGGCAGCTGGTCCACTACCATTCTGGGGGCCTTCGGATCAATCCAAATTTATACAACTGTGGGAAAGTATGCTTGAGCCTTCTCAACACCTGGAGTGGCAGTCAGAAAGAGAAGTGGATTCCTGGTGTATCAACCACATTACAAGTCCTGGTCTCTATTCAGGGGCTAATTCTGAATGCAAAGCCTTTTTTCAATGAGCCCGGATATGCAAACATGGGTGGCACACCTAAGGGAGAAAAGAGTTCACTTCAGTACAACGAGAACGCATTCATTTTGTCTCTCAAAACAATGGTTTATACAATAAAGAGACCACCAAAGGTAACTTGATTTCGTCTTTAGTCCTTTCTATTTTCTGTGAGGGTTTCTTATACACATCACTTGGTATGGATTGAGCAGCATATACATTGTTACTTGTACCAATTAGTTAATAGAAGTTATAGTTGAACTTTGATGTGTGTATTCCAAATGGTTTCATGCCCAATCTTGTCAGACCTGTACTACTTTTTACAGGGTCCCTTTTTTTTCCCTTTAATTTTTATGGGTGGGACAGGAAAGAAGAGAGAGTCATAGGATTAAAGATTCTTCATTTGTATTTTGATTGTTCAGTGATGTAATTAAGCTCAAAGATAGCTCTATGTTCTTTGATATCTGGTGATCGATTTCAACTCTTTCTTACTGCAGTATTTTGAAGATTTTGTGGCGGGGCATTTTTTGAAGCATGCTCATGATATCTTGGTGGCATGTAAAGCCTACAGTGACGGGGCTCAAGTAGGTTGTCTTGTCAAAGGGGGTGTCCAGGATGTTGATGAGGGTGACAAGAGCTGCTCGCAGCATTTTAAAGACAGTTTGGCAGGGTACATGAAAACTGTTGTTGATGCATTTACTCAAGTCGGGGTGAAGGATTGTGATAAATTTCTTCCTTTAAAACAGAAGACAGGCCAGCAGCCGTTGTCATGCCCACCAATTTATTCCGAATATATTTACCCTGATTATAATTATTATTGAGTTAGTCGAGAAAGGAAATTTTGGGTATATAACTGTTTTTAGTCCATTTAAGATGTTCTCAGCTTTAAATGGACTTAAAATTTATAGAGCCATTTCAGTAATATGACATTCAGCTGCCCTCATTTGTAGTTTTGGTAATAAATGTACATATTTCTGATTTGGGCTTTGACAATGTAATATACCTGCTAATTCCAACTGTATAGATTGGCCTTTCTATTTTCTTTTATTGATGAGCAGTATAACTAGCATATGTTTTCAAATTTTCCAGGGCAGTAGATATGCTTGGTTTGTTTCTCACTTGTAGCTGGGGTATAATAATACTATTGTCACCTTGTAATTGTTGCAGGAGCAGATTTGGTATCATTAACTTGCTTCTGGTGGGATCATCTGTGCTTATTATGTTTTTGGGGGGTTATTTTCTCTATTTCTAGAAGTGGTTTATCCTTAATATAACACTCTTTATGTATTTACAGAAAATGATATATCCATCTAAATTAAAACTTCAGTATCACTGTTAACTGTTAGCATCCGGTATCCTCCCATATGGACCGACTAAATTCGGATCGGATTCGGCATGGGGTGCGCTCGCAGAACTTTTACTCGAGGGTGAGGACTTGACCCAAAATTTTTTTAATGTGACACTAATTATCTCAGCAGATTTGAACCCTCCACCATCCTACCCTTTTTTTATCTTTATTGAAGACTTTTGCATCCTTAATTTGGCATTATTTTCTGTGTTTGTGGTGGAAAATTTTCCCACTCCCATTTTTTTATGCATATTGGAGGGCCAGAAGAGTTTTCAGCCTTATTTGTGTTTGTCTGTCTTTTTGGATATAAATTTAATCCAAGTCTTCGTTGACCGGGAACCAATTTTCTTCTGTTCACATGCTTAATTAGGGGAAGACCAAGACTTGGTAAGGGACAGTGGAAGACCAAGACTTGGAAAATCAACACCTTCCTTCTTTTCCTTGGTATATCAATTACAAACCTACATGTTTATCTTCCGTTTGAAGAAGTGCTGAACAGACAAAGCAATGACATCTTCATCTTCTTCTTCCAGAGTTTGTCCTTCATTGCTTTTCATTTTGTTCAGCTTCTTTTGCAGAACATATGGATATGGTGGCTATTATTCAAACATTTCCTACAATGATCACTGTGCTTCTGTCGTCCCTGAATCTAACTCAACCGTTCGTGCTCAAGTCGACGACTTACAAGCTCTTGAGAAATGGACAAGTTACTATACAGGCGGCGAAGATATCTTTGGAAGAATATCATCATCATCGTCGTCATCCGCTTCTGCTCAGAACATTTCTAATTATAGTCGCTCTCTAACATTCTATACTACCCGGAATGTGTATGAAACTATCACCCCCGGAGTCTACAAAATTGAGGCTTACCTGAAGTTCCAGTCACCTGTACTTTCTGGATTTAGTAACTATTCGACCTTGGATTTGTATAGAAACAATAACTCCCGATCTTCTCGCCGTCGCAGAGGACAATTGGTATTTCTCTTCAATGGGTTCTGGTCGGCATCTACTCGAAAACTGTGCATGGTTGGATCGGCTTCTCGGCAATCAGAAGCAGGCGGCCGATTGGTTGAACTTGAAGCTGTTCTTAAGCTCAAGTATGCTCCTGAGAAGTCAACTATCTTCACAAGTGTTGTCAATGGAAAACTTGAAAGCTTGAGTCCTCCCAAGGATTCTACCTACTTTCATCCGATGAAGATAGTTTCATTCCCCTTGATTAGAGGATATAATTTCACACTGGTCTCAAAGGATGGAGGAGGGTGTCTTGGAGTTGGAGGAGTCAATAATGCTCAATCCCTTGATCTGAAGTCAAGAAGAATATGCTCATATTTATCTGGACAAACTCTTGATTTTGTTTTGGATTATGCTCCCGGTTGCAATGTCGATTCAAACACTTGTAGTCCTCTCCAGATCCAAGGGGATGTTCCTTACTTACCTCGTATGATTTCCTTGTCTGTAACTCAGTGCTTTGTGGAGGAAGAAAAGCTAAGGTACATAATAAGATTTCCAAACAACGGCGATAGTTGGTATAACTACCCTCTTGATCCGAGGACAACATTGATTGGAGAAGGATCATGGCAAAGGAAGAAAAATCAGATGTGCATCGTGGCCTGCAGAATCCTAAACCCGAGCACTAGTTCTTCCGGTGATGCTAGTGTTGGGGATTGTTCAATAAGGATGTGTTTCAGATTCCCTTCTGTGCTAACTATTAACAGCACTAGTGTAATAGTTGGAGAAATTTGGACTAACAACACTGTTAATAGTCCTGGGTACTTCAAGAAGATTATGTACAAAAGTGTAGGTGACTATGAATATTTGAGGTTTTCAGGGTTGAAATATGAGTATAGTGAAGTTACCAAGGCAAGAGAATCATGCTCCGCGAAAGAACCTGCAAGGAGAGGTGGTGGGAAATACCCAAAGGGCAATTCTAATGACATGAGATTTCAGCTGTCAATTAAACATTCTGGCGAGCGTGTTGGTTGGGCCGATGCAAAACCCATTGCAGTTGGTGATGATATTTATGAAGGAAACATAATGATCATTTCAGATTGGGAAGAAGGAGTAGGTCATTTTGATCCTGTAATCGATGAAGATGAAGGACATGTGAATTCCACAAGCCTGATGAACATCAGTTACAACATCAACTTGAACGGTTTTCTTGACTTCAAGACTCAGTTTTCTTCTCTGAATTATTCACTGAATCCCAAAGGTTCACTTGAGATTACTGCTGAAGGGGAGTATGATGCTGAAAGAGGTCTAATTTGCATGGTGGGTTGTAGACAACTATATTCATATTCATATTCTAACAATAACCATAACGCCTTCAGACAGTCTCTGGATTGTGAGATCCTTGTGAATTTTAAGTTTCCTTCTCAGGATTCAAGTGAAAATAGTTACATTGAAGGAAGCATTCAAAGCAGGCGGCCAAAGACTGACCCTCTTTACTTTGAATTGAACATCTCTTCCTACTATTACTCTGTTTCGCAAGCAGAGGAATTGATATGGAGGATGGATTTGGAGATCATCATGGTTCTAATCTCGAACTCACTCGCCTGCATATTTGTGGTACTCCAGATCTTCCATGTCAGAAAGAATCCCGAAAAGCTCCCATTCATTTCAATTGCCATGCTAACCATACTCTCCCTGGGTCATTTCATCCCTCTAGTCGTAAATTTTGAAGCCCTGATCTTAAAGAATCAGTATCAGCACAATGTGATATTCAGAGGCAGTGGATGGCTTGAAGTGAATGAGATGAGTGTAAGGCTAGTTACAATGATAGCCTTTCTCCTTCTTTCTCGTCTTCTACAATTGGCATGGAATTCAAGATTGGCAGATGGAATTGGAAATGTTAACTGCCATTCATGGACAGCAGAAAAACGAGTTTTGTTCTTTTCTTTGCCACTATACATTGCAGGTGGATTGATCACCATACTTGTGAGCTTGAGCTTGAAGAAGAATGATTATCAACAAGGGATTGTTGATCTTCAACAGGAATCTATTACTACAACCACTTTAGAATATCTGAGATCGTATTCGGGCTTGATTGTCGATGGATTCCTGTTACCTCAAATCCTTCTGAACATGTTCCAGAATTCAAAACAGAGTGCTCTGTCAAAACCATTTTACCTAGGAACTACATTAGTCCGGTTGTTGCCCCATGGATATGATCTCTACAGAATTCACACCTTTGTTCACCGGGATTTCAAAGGATCGTACATCTATGCAAATCCTGATGCAGATTTTTACTCTATTGCATGGGATGTCATTATTCTCGGTGGCTGTATTCTGTTTGCTGTGATCATATGGATGCAGCAGCGCTTCGGGGGTCGATGTATACTTCCAGGGAAACTTAAATAACTGGAGTTGTAGCTGTGAAATATATTAGTTGTGGAGATTCTTCTTCCTGCTGTGAATCTTGAAACCTAATTTTTAGTGTTTTTAAGGCTTTGACAGCAATAAGTTTGTACTAAATTAAGATAGGGAAAAAAAAATAATATATATATATATAAAGAAAAAATACACAATTGTAAGAGAGATACACTTTATGATTGATGAATAATTTATGATGTCTACTTATAATTAGGTCATTTTTTTTAAAGGCGATTACAAAAAAAAAAAAAAAAAATCCATTTTTAAATATAAGAAAAGTAGTGTGAAAAATTTCACCCTAGCGTACTTCAAAGTTTTAAAAAAAATTTAAATGAGACGGTTGACTCTTTTTGTTCTTTGCATGACACGTGTCCCCAAAAAACCCTCTAGAACCGGGGTCTCCAATTCTTAAACCCTAGCCGCTCGCTAAACCTTTTTGGCTTGGTATTTAAGTCTTCAATCTTCTTCATACTTTCAATCGATTCTACAGAACTGAAAAATGAATTCCGCTGCTTCAAGGCTTGTTACATTCAACAACAAAGCATCCCTTCAAAATCTCATCCAAAGGCACCTACTCCGCCACTCTGCCGTCGCCGATGTCTCCGTCACGCAGTTGCTTAATAAAGTAACAGAGCCTCGATTGTCTAGCCATTTTAGCTCTGAGAATCGGACGCCATACCTTCTAAATACGCTCCAGACTCATTCGTTCGATGCGTCTGATTCTGAAGCCATGAAGAAGTACTCCTTTGGTCGTGACCTTTCAATGATCATGTTTGGTCAATCCGGTATTAATCAATCTGAAAATGTGAAGATTCATGTTCGCCGACGTGATGATACTGATGATGACGGCGACGACGATGATTCCGATAACTATTCTGATGACTATCCTACCACGGATTCTGATTGATGGATGATGATAATTAGAAAGCGCAAATTCGAAAATAATTTACAGTTTTTACCTTTGGTGCTTTGATCAAAATACTATTTTTACTGTTTCTTTCTTTCTCTCTCTCTCTCTCTTTGAAATTTTATTTTTCCCTTATGCAGAAAAAAGAAAGGAAAAACATAATTATTTCTTCATTTTCTTGGAGCTTTTAATTTATTATTTATTATTTATTTTTAATTTTAAAGTGGTTCGAAAATTTTAATTTGTCAATTTATTTAGAATTTTGTGATAATGATATTTAGCAAATTAGCAAGTTTTATTTTAACATTAGTTAATAAAAAATATAATTCATTACTTTAACTTATTTAATTCGTTTATTTTATTAAGTTAATATAATTTTTTTTAAGAAAAAAATTTTATTAGTAAAAAAGTAATTTAAAAACTCAAAAGATTAAAAAAAAAAATGTAATCTAATGGCGGAATTTAGCAGTTTACTTTACTAAGTTTAAATAAATATGATTTTTTTTTCTCCTTGAAATTAGATCTTTGGTCGCACAAATGTAATTCAGTACTTTAACTTATTTAATTCGTTTATTTCTTAAAGTAAAAAAGCAATTTAGAAACTTAAAAAGATAAAAAAAGTTGAAAATGTTATATAACTATACTTAACAAAAGGAAATTAGAACAAAATGTAAGATAAAGATCAAATGAAAGAGAACATTCTTCTTCTTGTATATTATATGTGTTATATACACATATACATACAAACATAACTCTTCTAGTGAAGCTTTAAAGCTATGGACATACAAATATAATGAAATTCATAAAACTCCCACTTTTGGATGTGCATTGTACAAGAAATATGCCTCATTAAAACCTTACTAGAGAAAAACCCAGTGGGAAAAAACCCTAGTGAAGGAAAAAGAGTACATCGTTCCTTGTACACTTCCCCCGATCATTACACAATATCTTTGTACCGGCGCGTTCCAATATTACGGACCAATCTTTCAAATATTGAAGTCGGTAATGCCGTTGTGAAGAAGTCTTCAAAATTATTACTTGAACGGATTTGTTGTACATTAATATCACCATTTTTCTGAAGATCATGCGCGAAGAGGAATTTTGGTGAAATATGTTTTATACGATCTTGTTTGATATATCATTCCTATAATTGAACTATACATGTCGGGTTATCTTCATAAAATATTATTGTGTGATATGCTTGCTTCATGGATTGCTATAATCTTTGCATGATACAAAGAAGTAGCGCAACTAGTGTATGTTTGAAATGACAGTACCTCCACATATAAAAACATAGTCTGTTCGAAATCTCGAAGGTATCAAAAGACATGTTTAATTCCGTTCCAATTTCCTCTAGTTGGACATGAACTAAACCTTGCTAATAAATTAATAGCAAAAGCTATATCAAGTCTTGTATTATTAGCAAGATATATTAGTTCACCTATTGCACTAAAATATGGTACTTCAGGACCAAGAACTTCTTCATTATCCTTATGTGGTCGAAAATTATCATTTTTCACATCAAGTGATCGAACAACCATTGGGGTACTCAATGGATGTGCTTTGTCCATGTAAAATCTTTTAAGGACCTTTTTAGTATAATTTGATTGATGAACAAAATTTCAATTTCATCTTTCAAGTGCTTGATCTGCAAGCCGAGACAAAATTTTGTTTTTCCGAGATCTTTCATCTCAAATTCTTTCTTCAAAGAATTTACTGATCTTAAAATCTCTTATGGAGTTCCAATTTTCAACATATACAACAATTGTAGCAAATCCCGATTTTTCTTTCTTAACAAATACACATGGACAAATTCGGTTATTTTGATAACCTTCTTTCAATAAATATTCACTAAGACGATTGTACCACATTCGTCTAGATTGTTTTAAACCATACAAATATCTTTGTAATTTTATTGAATATAATTCTCGATAATTTGATTTATATGCTTCAAACATTTTAAATCTTTCAGGGATTTTCATATAGATATCACTATCAAGTGAGCCATATAGATAGACTGTTATTACATCCACAAAATGCATATCAAGTTTCTCATTAGCTGCCAGACTAAGGAGATAACGAAAAATAATTGTATCCACCATAAGAAAATAAGTGACCTCATGATCAATTATAAGTCTTTGAGAAAAATCTTGTGCAACAAGACGTGCTTTATAACTCACAATTTCATTTTTCTCATTTCTTTTCCCCACAAATACCCATTTATACCCTACAAGTTTGACATCTTCAGGTGTCCGGGTTATGAGTTTAAAAACTTCACTTTTTGCATCTTTTCATTTCAGCTAATCACTTCTACGTCGATATTCATCAACGAACGTATGCTCGTTATAATCATTTTCATTTTTAATATTTGACGTCACATTATATACAAAATACTATAGATAGTTATTTCTTCTCGGTTCAATCTTTTCCCCATTGAGACATAATTTATTGTGAGATCTCATCATTCTTTACTTATCAAATATATTTATTTTCTTAAGGTACCCGAACTTCTTCGAAGTTATTTCATTTATTATGTCTCTTGATTCTTCTAGAGTATCAATCCCGGGTTCATTATTAACATTTGCTCCCTTCTTTTTACGAGGATTTTTATCTTTTGAACCAATTGGTCTACCACGTTTCGACGTGCTATAGACTCATTTGCTATTTCATTTATAGATTGTCCTGCTGAGACATCAATCTATATAGGAGCATTTTCAGTTGGTATATGTGACTTAGGTCGGTAAATGCATCTGACAGTTAATTTGTTATACTTTGCAAGTGTATTATTTTTTGAACTTCAAGTTCACATTGATTTGTACGAGCATCAAGATGTTGCAAAGTATTCCATGTAATATTTTTACCAACCTTGTTATTCTTTTTCTCCCCCTAATCTCTGGAACATTGATTCATCAAAATGACAATCGACATATTGTGTCGTAAAAAGACCTCCCGTCATAGGTTCAAAATATAGAAGGAGAAACAAACACAACATATATTCCCAATTTGTTTTAAAGAACCCATTGTGTGTTGTGGTGGAGTTATAGGAATATAAACCGCACATCTAAAAATGAGAAATATTTAGCTTCCGACCGTAAGCTAATTGCAATGGAAAATATTTATAAAAACTTGTTAGTCTAACATATACAAGTGCTACTGCAGGAAAAATTGCATGACCCCAAGCTGAGACGGTTAGTTTAATTTTCATAATCATATGTCTAACTATCAATTGAAGTCTTTTAATAAAAGATTCAGCTAACTCATTTTGTGTATAAACATAAGCTACAAGATGTTCAACACTCATACCAATTGACTTACAATAACCATTGAAAGCCTCAAATGAGAATTCACCAAAGCATTATCCGGACATATTGATTTAATTGTATAATCTGAAAATTGTGCTCGAAATATAATAATTTGAGCAAACAATCTTGCAAACTTCAGGTTGCAAATTAATAATAAGCTTACATGAGACCATCTACTAGACGCGTCTATTAAAATCATAAAATATCAAAATGGTCTCCATGAAGGGTGAATTAATCCACATATATCACCTTGAATTCTTTCTAAAAATGTTGGAAATTCAATTTCAACTTTAACTGGTGATGACTTAATAATCAATTTTCCTTGAGAACAAGTAGCACATGTAAATTCTTTTGATTGAAAAATTTCAGGTTTTTCAATGAGTGCCCATGAGAATTTTCAATAATTTTTCACATCATACTTGAACCGGGATGCCCTAACCGGTCATATCAAATAGTATACATTTTTGAATCAATAAACTTCTTGTTTATTGAATGTATTTCAATTGCATTTATTCTTGTGTAGTACAAGTCAAAAGAAATCATATTTAATTTTTCTAATATGATTTTCTTACTCGAAACAATGCTTGTAATATGAAGGTACTCATCATTTCCTTCATTTATAGTCTCCACATGATATTCGTTAAGACGGATATATTTAAAACTTAACAAATTTCTTTGAAACTTTGATGAAAATAAAACATTGTTTATCTTCAATTTTGTTCCATTGGGTAACATCATAATCGCTCTTCAGGAGCTTTCAATTATTCTCGTACTACCCGAAATTGTGGTAACATATAAATCACTCATTTTTATTGCAATTGAATATTTTTATTTTTAAGGATAACGTAACGTGGATAACGTGAGTTATTGCACTGTCAACAAGACATATATATTTATCCATATTCCTTAAAATAATAAAAATAAAAATATTATAATTAAATAAAATAATAAGATAAATAAGAATAGAATAAATTCTTTCTACACAAATATGTATATGAAGTTTAGGTGGTTTAATATGCAAAACACCACATAAGTTTCTAGGATCAAACTTAGGCATCTCCCAAAAAATAAAATAAAACAGTATATATAAATATATTACATACAAAGCATCATTATATATACAGAATATATATAAAAATAACGGTAGTGTATGTATGTGTATATATAATTTAGTATAACTAGAATATATATAAAACAGTTCAGTATATATACATATATTAGTACTAGATCGAACAAGATAAATGTAAGCATAGAACAATATAGTATATATATACATACAAAACAACAGTATATATATAATTTCCACATAGCAAAGCAGTAGCATATATATCAATATATAACAATAAATTCAACAGTAGCATATATATATATATATATATATATATATATATATATATATAAAATATATATATATATATATAAAATAGTATACTATATGAATTGTATAACACAAAAATAAAAGATTTTCATTTGACAATAGTATGAGTATGAACATTCATACATTATTCTTTTTTTTTTTGATGACGGGGGAACCCGCAGCCGCTACTCTTCAAGTGCGCTCTGGGTAAACCCCCGGGCTTGCGTAGTAGCCTGCAAACCACGCCAGCCAAATAAACTACACTAGGTAAACCTTGTGTAACAGGCTCGACCAAAGAAGGCGTTTGACAGGATTCGAACCCGGGACCTTGAGGTCCCGGACAACCCACCACACCAACTTGGCCACCCCTTGCGGGGTACATTCATACATTATTCTTTCTCCCACTTCTAGTGGTTATAAGTATTTTGCACTTTATCATATGTATATATCCATATCAACGACCATTACCACGAATATAAACATGACCTTCTTTTGGCATCATTTACCATAAACACAAATATGACTTCTTCTAAGATCATGAATAACATTCTCTTCGAGAAATGAATTAAAATATGTTGGTCAACTTTCTTAATTTTGTTCAAGTAGAGAATTTCTTTTCTCTAAGATGACAAAATTTATTCATTCATGGATTAAAATCCCGTAATCTTTTGTGGATTCAATCAAATTCTGCATGCTTTCGGGATAAATGACCATCTTCATGTGGTCTTAAATAATATTCCCAATGATTAAATATGTTACATCGATGGTGTCTTTGGACCCATCATAACTAGATGAATCTCAAGATCTAATTTCCATGAAACGATTCCATCTAGTAACTTCAAGAATTACAAATTCATGCTTAATAAGAATTAACATTAGAAGAAATAACATACCTATTATTCTCGAAGTCTAACTTCAAACAATATATTAAACCGGTAGAACCTCGTGCTGATAACGTGTTATATAACTATAGTTAACAAAAGGAAATTAGAACAAAATGTAAGATAGAGATCAAAGGGAAGAGAGCATTCTTCTTCTTGTATATTTCATATATATTGTACCAAATCATATAGGCAACCCTCTATTTATATGGATGATATATGTGTAACCTATATACACATATACATACAAACATAACTCTTCATAATTGTAAAGAAGTTACATAAGTTATTACATGAAGGTTATATGGAGGTAGTGGAGGTAGTGGAGGTAGTGGAAGTAGTGGAGCTTTAAAGTTATGAACATACAAATATAATGGAATTCATAAAAGAAAATTATTATTATTATTTTTACTCCTTGAAATTAGATCTTTTTGTTGCAAAATAAATAATGGTCACATTGTGATTAAAAAAGGTAAACCATCCAACTTGCACTCAAACTATTTTTTTTTTTTCTGAAAAGGGGATTATATATTGAAAATATAATGAGAATTGTACAACTACAATAGAAGCACCAAAACAGACAAACAACCTAACTACCCAATTGGGTTTCATTCTACCTAGAAGTTACATAAAGTATCTCCAGAGTCTTCTTTAGAATTGATCTAGTGACATGGACTACGCCTGGATGTCTCGCTGCTTGGAAAATCACCAAATTTCTCTGTCGCGAGCTCCAACAGTGCTTGCCTGAAGATATACTTCCAGTTCCTACGAAACCTGTTTAGGGTCTTCCAGTACATTTAGTGCTATCCAGTCCTTAGTATTCATACATGACCAAAATTCTGTTTCCACGCTAGAAAGAGGGAGAAGAATCTGCCACACTCATTGGGCAATACTGCGGTCACAGATAACATGGATAGTGGAATCGGATCTATTTCCGCACACCGTACAGCTCGGGTTGTCCACCGCTTTACGAAACCAGAGGAACTCTCTTGTCTTCAAACGATCATGAGCAACTTGCCACAGTAGCATAGACCCTTGCTTAGGACCTCGAAAATCCCGGATCTTCCGCCAGCAGAAGCTATCTTCCGGCTCCTCACGTCCCTCCACCAAAGAGTATGCTGATTTTGTAGAAAATTCACCTTTTGAGGATAGTCTCCACCAGGGGTATGGTTGCTCCGATAAGCTAAGATCAACAAGACCCTTTTCCAACAACCTGAAACCATATAAGATATTCTTCCAACTGCTAGAGGTTGTTGCCTTGGTCTCCTGTTGTGCCCAGTCCCGAATGGAACCATATTTTCCAGTTAAAACCTTCGACTACAATGATTGAGGGTTCTTTAGGTGCCTCCATGCCAATTTAGCCAACATCACCGAGTTAGCATCCTCCAATGGTCTTAATCCCAGCCCTCCTTTGGCTTTCGGACGACAAACCATAGACCATGATATGGGATGTATGGAAGGGCCATTATCAGTATCTCCCCACAGGAAATCACGACTAATCTTTTCTAGATTCTCCCGCTTGCGGTCGGGAATCTTGCATGATTGCATAATATAGATAGGAACAGCGGCCATGACAGATTGAATTAGGATCACCCTAGCAGCTCTTGACAAAAATTTCTGCTTCCAACCACCTAACCGATTATGTACCTTATCAACCAGATAGTTGTAGGTTCCGCTTGTAATCCTTCCATGTATGAGAGGCACTCCTAGGTACTTACCCAAATCTTGGGTAGATGGGATTCCAAAATTATTTGAGATATCATGAGTGACCTGTCTTGGGGTGTTGGGGGAGAACCATATCCTCGATTTCCCGATATTAACCAACTGCCCGGATTCTCCGCAAAAAGCTTGCAACATATTGTACATCGGATCGGCTTGTTTTCGGGATGCCTCGCAAAATGGAAGGAGGTCATCTGCGAAGAACAAGTGTGACACCGAGGGTCCTGCGCGTGCCGGTTTGCAAGCTTTCCACTCACCCCCTCGTGATCGCAGCCTATAATAGATTGACCCAATACTTCCATGCAGAGTACAAATAGATACGGTGATAATGGATCACCTTGTCGAAGTCCCCGTCCAGGCTGGAAACTGTCTAAACGGTCCCCATTCCATATGACCGAGATATTGGTGGAGCTGAGACTACCCATGATTACCTTGATCGGATGGTCCTGAAAACCCACTTTCTGTAGAACACACTCGAGAAACCTCCAGTCGACCCGATCGTAAGCCTTCTCAAGATCTATTTTGATAGCCATGGCACCCTTCTTACCCTTCTTCTGTCGCAATGAGTGTAGGGCTTCTTGTGCTATTATGATATTATCCGTTGTTTGTCTACCCGGGATAAAGCTCGCTTGTTCCAAGCCTGTTAGATCTCCAATCATTGGCTTCAAACGATTTGCGATTACCTTACTGATAATTTTAATGACTACATTGCTCAAGCAAATGGGTCTAAACTGGGTAATATTCTCCGGGTGTCTTTGTCTTGGGTAGTAGGCGATGACCGCTGATTTAGTGTCGGTGATACTACATCGGTGATGAACACTTCCTTAACGGAGTGCGTTCCGAGTTCCCGGCCCAATGCCGGTGTTGTTGCGGAAGCCCATCCGGACCGGGTGCTTTGTGAGCCCGGGGTTTCTTTTGCCCGACTTGATTTCATAGTCTGTAATCTCCCGATTTAACCACCATAGAGAACTCCATTTGAGCTTTGGGAAGTTCCATCTATCTAGGTAACAAACGACTTGTGTGTCACGCTAGTATAAGGGAGGCATAGAACGAAGCGCGCTAATGTTCTCAACTCATCTCAAGTCGGTACACCACGTTCCGTCATCCCGTTTCACCGCTGAATTTTGTTCCTCCTTCTCCGTTCGATGACGCTTGCATGGAAAAACTTTGTATTGCGCTCCCCATTAACAATTCATTTGGCACGAGCTTTTTGCTTCCAGTATGTTTCTTCTTGGATCGGGATCTCATCCAATTCCCTCATTAGACGACGCTCCAGTTTCTCCAACGATTTCGGGTGATGCCCATCCAACTGTTTTTGAACTCCGAGCAAACGGGCCTTGCATATGGCTTTCCTTCCGAAAATATTCCTGAAGGTTTGTTGATTCCACAACATGATCCGCTGTTTAAACAACTCCATAGTTTGGTGCAAATTTCCCGGTTCCTTCCTCCAAAAGCTCTCCACGATGAAGTAAATTCTGGATGATGGAACCAGGATTCCGTAAAAAAACGCTTATCTCCCTGTTGCCATTGTTGCCTGTTACCACACAAAAATAATGGATGGTGGTCCGACTGTAGGCGAGCCAAGTGTCTAATGGTAGCACCCTCGAAACTCGGTTGCCACCTTGCATTACACCATGCTCTATCGATTCTTTCCCGGATGTTCGCCGCTCCTTTCTACAGTTAGTCCAGGTGAATTGTGGACCCCGGAATCCCATGTCAAGAAGTTGGCAGCTGTTTACAGTGTCCCGTAGTGCCTCTGCCATGGCCCGATTCACTGGCCGACCTCCATATTTATCGGCTGCAATAATAGGTTGATTAAAATCACCAATTAGTAGCCACGGTATCTTGATAAGATGACCCATCTGTCGCATATACTGCCATAATTCCCCTCGTATATGACTATGAGGCGATGCATACACAAAGTAAAGCGGCCACCCTTCCGGATTATTTACTCTAATCATGACAGCATCATCATCGATCATTAGTGCGAGATCTCCTCAACAGAGGCCGATCACAATTCCATAACAACCAGATGCCACCATCGAATCCCGATGCCTCCACTGTAAGCATGTGAGTGAAAGGCGTCCGGGGAAAAAAAACAAAACTTTGGTTCTTGTGAACCCTAGGTCCCAAAAGAGCCAAAATTCCTGGTTTATACATATCTATCATACCTTTGAGATGCAACAAAGTAAGAGATGATCCCGCCCCCCGACAATTCCACACTATTGTGTTAATCATTAGACAAATCAATTTAGTTTAGGAGAAGGAGAGGCCTCCTCCATTGTTACCTCACTGTCTGGCAGACTGGTCGCTGCATTATGATGTACCCGAGCTGACTGGGTTGGTCTCGAGTCCGGCGGGTCGGGTGGGCTAGGATCCGCCTCCATTGAACTGGATCCTTTGGTTGGGGATTCAGTTGGATTTTGGCTAGTCACCGGTTGCTTCGGGTCCAGTGGGTCTTTTTGGATTACTACTGTGGCTGGGCTGCACTTGGGTACAATCTAAGAGCGGTCCTCCATGTTTTTATTTGTGAGGACCCTTGATGGACCAGGTCTATTATCTTGCCTTGGTGGGTTTTGGGTTGCAAGTGTATTTTTTGCATGTGGGCCTCCAACACTGCCTGCTTTCTTTGAGGGGACTTTTTTGGGTTTTTGGCCCATTGGCGCCTTCTCCATCCTAGCCTTCGTATATCAATCGGATTACGTTCACCAGAGCTGTTGGTCAATCGTCTGGGATTTGGTATATCCCCGATTTGCTGTTTTAGTGTCTCAATGACCTGAGCCCCTTCTTCGCCGTCCAGCCAGTTGTCAAGAACAAAAACCTCGATTTGTTACCTCTATAATCGTCGCTTGCGCCCCGAACCGGCCTACCCCAGGGAGCGTTTTTCGCCTCACCTCGAACAGTGAATTGATCCGGAGGAACTTGACGTACCCGACCCATTTGGTTGTGTGGTTCCCTTTCGGACTCGATCCGCCTGAAGTTCCCTCTCCACCTGAATGTTCGGTCTATGATTTGCCTCCGACGACATGCTCTTCTTACTCATCCTCTGTTGAAGTTGTTGCTTTGTCGTCGGCGTACATGCGCCGGTAACATCCAAGGCACAAACTGGCTGGTCGGAGTATTTTCCTGAGGCGAGGTTCCGCCAACATGTTTCCCACCCGACTCTTCTCTGTGCCTGGTTTCGGCTTCAAGAGAGCACAAGTCTCTGGGTTGTGACCATGCCGCCACAATGGAAGCAAATTTTGTACAACCATTCGTACTCAACAACAAATTTCCTTCCTAAAGCCAGCACTGTCGGGGGCAGTAGCTGGTTCAGGTCCAACTCAATGCATATTCGAGCAAAACGACCTCTAACTACGTCTGCGGTTGTAGTATCCACCCGGATTGCCCGACCCACCGAGTTACCCACCATGAGGAGTTGGTCATCGGTGAAACATTCCACCGGGAGTTTCGGAATCCTTATCCATACCGGAGTTGTGTGAATAGTTTCCTTAGACGAATTGAAGTTCGGACGCCATTTGGATATCGTAAGATAATGACTCATAATGGTCCAGGGGCCTCCCTCCAACACTTTGATGTAATCCGCAGCTGAGTAGAAACGAGCAATAAGATAACCATTGTCTATGTCAACTAGTTCGCACCCATCCTCCAGTTGCCACAACCGTTTGATACGAGGTTCCAACAGCCTGAAGCTCAATGATCTGCCTAAAACTTTAATGATCAAGGCCCGACGCCATGGTTTCCAGGACTTACGATAAACTTCCCAAGGAATGTCTACAATCGGACATAGTTCCCCTTCAACAATAACATCTTGATCAACAAGGACTTCCGCCATACCCAAATCGTCAGTAAAGTCTTCTTCACCCTCACCAGTGTAGATCTCTCGCTTTTTTATTTTGCCGTGGACTACGTCCGCAAACGACGATCCACCCCATGTAAAAGTGAATGCAGGAACTTCCGTGTCCATAGTTTGCATGTATTCTGGCGAGCCATCATTTTCGTCGTCCCATTTATGTTTTTTCACACTCCGGTGCACTTGGTCGCGTCCTTCGGTGGATAGAGGAGCTTCCTGAGCTTCTGCCATCCTAATCCTTTCTTGATTCTCTCTCCAGTAGCTTTCCTTATGTCGGACAGAAAATGGTGAATCAATGTTCGATGGGGAATTTCATTAAACACTTTGTGTGCAAATTTCAAAGACCCCGAATTTTGGGGATTGCCTGAAACTCCAGACCACTATTCACGAGTCTGCAATACCAGCCAAAAAGAAGCAGCCAAATTCAATCAAACAGATTCAAGCACAAGAAACACTTGAAATCATAAGTCTCGTTTATGCTCGCTCGGTTCGGCAGTTGGCACTGATGCAACTTTATGTTAAACATGTGTTGAGTGGGTTCACTCAAACTATTTTCAATTATGCGGTTTTGCACCTTAATTTTTTTTTTTCACTCCAACTTTAAAAAGTCACTTCTTTTGCCCTTCCTTTTAAAAATTCCGTCCAACTTCGGATTCTGTCTATTTTTCAAGAGTATTTTCATTTTTTTTTCTTTTAGAATTAATTGTTTTAGGATATTTTTCTTTTTTATGAATTTAGGGGGTATTTTTGTCTTTTCATTTAAGAGTATTTTTAATTTTTTTAGGAATATTTCTATGTTTTATGAATTTTTAAAAAACATTAAAATTCTTTTTTATGTAATCACTAGAAATTGAACATATAACTTCAAGATTGTTTACCATACAATCTACCATTAAGCTAGATAACTTTTGTTTTCATAAAGAGATAAAATTTAAAATAAATGTTAAAAAATATACCAGCAAATTTTCGGATATGAGATTCTAATTTCCACCCATAAGTCCACCCCCAAACTTCCAAATCCGAGATTCTAATTTCCACCCATAAGTCCACCCCAAATTTCCTTCATCCGAGATTCTAATTCCCCAACAATTTTCATCGAATAAAGTAGGGATAAGAGGATGAAGAAATCGACACAGAAATTGTTGTTGACCAAAGCTCTTCCACTTTCTCCCATGGTTGCTTTTGTCTTTTCCTTTTGAATAATTTTTCTTTTTGTTCTTTTTTTCCCCCTTACAGAAAAGTTTTAATCTTTCAAACTTTCTTTGATGAAAACCGATGAGTTCTTCACCTTTTTGCATTCCGTACACTGATGGGTTTACACAATCAACCAATTTTATATTTTTGGGAGAAAACGAGGAGAAGATAATGTCAGTAATGGTGGTCGGAGGTGGTGGTGAGGAGGAGGAAGAGGAGAAGAAGAAGGGGGAAGAGTAGAAACGAGAAACCCATCTCAAAAAAAAAAATAAATAAAAGAAAAGAAAAGAAAAAAGAAAATTGGTTGACGATGGGAAGGAAATTGAAAGTGAGTTATCGCTAATGGTGGTCGAAGGTGGCGGTGAGGAAGAGGAGAAGAAGGGGAAGAATAAAAATAAGAAACTCATTTCAAAAAAGAAAAAGAAATAGTGAAGTGGAGAGATTAACTATATATTTAAATTACTTCAAATATTAACAACCAATGATGTCTAATTTAGTGGTGATTTTTGCGAGACTATTACGTGTGAAGACGCAAGTTTGACTCCTTTTGATTACAAAAATTAAAGTTTTTTTTCCTACCAGCATAATAAAATATTTCTAAGGTGAAAAGACAAAAATACCCCTGAAAAATGGACGAAAATTAAAGACAGACGGAATTTTTGGATGGAAAGACAAAAGAAGTGACTTTTTAAAGTTAGAGTGTAAAAAAAATGAAAAAAAAATTCAGGTACAAAACTACATAATTGAAAATAGTTTAAGTGCAAGTTGAATGGTTTGCCTTAAAAAAAAAAACAAAATAATGCTCACATTGTTAATAGGGTTGACAGTGGGCATGCTGACGTTTTCACTTTTTAGAAATAATAAAATTGTTAAATTGAATTGTCTCTAGCCAAACAAAGACGCTAAATATGATTTTTCTTTTTAATATAATTATTAATTACAATAATGATACTTTTAAATATTTTAAAATAAAATATTTCTTTATTAATTGTATATTTGATTTGTGATTTAATATATATTTCTTTTGAAATTTCAAATTTGAATATTATCATCAACACAAATTTTTTAATCACATCTTAAATAAACCCTAGTTTATTTTATATTGCGGTGACAAATATGTAGATTAAAAAGGTAAAGTTGAAAGTTGAGAATTCATTCTATCAAAATAGTAAAAATAATAATTTTTAAATAATTATTTATTGTATATAATAGGACAATTGAAAATGTTATATTCCTAATAATATTCATTATGGAAGAACATTGATAGTGAGGTTTTGTTTGGTGTTCAAGTGATTTTTTCTGAAAGTGTTCATCATGAAAAACTTATATTTACATTTATGGGTTTGAATATTCTGTTATTCTTATAGATGGATAGATTTCAAAATCTATTAGAAAGAGTAAATTTAAAATAAACTAGTAAGCAGAATGGTATACAAACCTAGAATGCACATGCATGTATAGTACAAAGTTTGAATCTAAATTTTGTTAGAGCTATAATTATAGATTATGTGAAAATTAAGTAATAATCTAATAGATTTATTTATAAAAAGTCTTTACGAGGGAGGTTGAATAAAATATCAAAACGGGTAGTCTAAAAACTTCTTCAATAAATTTCTAATGACAGAACCTCTTTATGGCCACATCTCAAGTTCAAAGAGAGTTTATATGTTATCCAAGCGGTTAAAATGTTTTATTTATTTCATGTCTATGTTGATTAATGTTTGATACCTACATTGAAAAGATGATGAATTTTAAATTCTTCATAAATATGTAGGATAACTTGTAAAAGAGAGATAATAAAATATTCATTAAAAGATTTATACTAAGTTATGTAATTAATAAAAGTAAAGAATGAGATATATATATATATATATATATATTACTTTCTTAACATTTTAAGACAATTATCATTACGATCATATCCAAATAGTGCAGCTTCGAGACTCACAATTGCTCATAGAGGCGAAACTTGGAACGTACATAGAAAATTTAGCAGGCAGGGAATACACCGCAATCTTCCGGACAGTTCCCGACTCAAAATTGTAAGCAAACACTCCTCCAAAACAATGCTCCCATAGTAATTCTCCTTTTTCCACAGTCATTACCTTACAAATACCTAAATACGGATGATCAAAGGCCCGTCTATCAACCTTAAATTCACAAACATCAATTATAACTTTGTGGATTTTAATCCATTTTCGTCGATGTTTATTTTTAGTCGAATCTATCATCTTCCAGATATTGAGGACGAGACAATCAAAAACTGGAAATTCTTGGTGAATAAAAGATAGATTATCATGTATGTTGACAATATGCATATTCTTATGCTTATTCACCATACAATCATTAACAAAATGTGGCTTCGGATGTGGCAGATACATGAACTTCTCCGCCTCAATATTGAAAGCTATGATCAGATATGTACACACCGGCGACGGCATTTCTGCCTTCCAATAAATATATTCATTATTTATTACCACCGGAGAACTATAACAACAGCTGTCAAATATAGGCTTTATTATAGCTCTGTGGCAGAATGGTAAATAACTCAAATTAAGTATTTCATATTCAATAAATTCTCTTTTTATTTGCACAATAACACAATATTGTTTTAACCCTGGGTTAAAAAATAATGCCATAATTGAAAATTTATGTCTGCTCCTTATCATCACAGTTTCCCCTGTAACTGGATTATAGATCATATTAACCAAAGTTTTCCCTGCTTCTGTCCTTTCTGTACCATACATGACGACAAATCCGTCCTGACAATAATCGATACGATATTTCATAAAACAATTCCGAAATTCGCGATTTAAATTTGGATTACCTCTGAGAAATATTTGTCCTCCTCTTTCTGGTGGTTGTTCCCATTTATCTATTATCGAAAATTGACCCACTCCGTCGCCGCGCTTCAAAAAAATAATCACTGAAGAAGAAGAAGAAGAATCGCGTTCCTTTGATCTAATCAAATGCGAGTTATGAAAATGTTTCGTCCGAATTAAATCCTTCCATCTTCTGCAGACGCTCCGAAGCTTTAACACAAGATGGGCTGGAATTCTGGTAAGAATATCTATGACTATGTCTTCTGGAATATATAGTTTCACCATCACTGGAATTTTTAATCTTTTTCGAAGATGGTGGACACTTTTTGAATACTGTATTGAGTTTGGAGAAAAAAGACCGTGTATCTATTTCTAGTACTTGTAAGGAGGGTATTAGTAAACCCTAATTACAATACCAATTTTGACCCTTCCCTCCCACATAAAAATTAATATAAAATTTTGATATATCTTTTAATATAGGGAGAAAGAATATAAAGTAATTTTATTTATTTATTCTCTTGTACAAGATATATATATTTATAGGGATCTATAAAAAAAAAAATATATATATATTTATAGGGATAAAACTCTAAACAAAGTAGGGAATAAAATCGTAAATAAACTAGGAATATAAAACTTCAGTTTAGATAAACTAGGAAATAAGATAATAAAGAAGTCTAGACGGTATATAAAGTATACGATACTTTAATGGATATACACATATTTAAATGTTTATAGTTAATTAAGTTCTTTTTTTTTAAAAAAAAAAAAACCTCTTAAATAATTAACATTTAAAAATATTTTATTTATGATAACAATATATTAGTGTAGATAATAATTTTTTTTTTTTCTGTAAAATCAAAATTATAAGAAATATGATAATTGAATACAACAATTATATAATAATAAATTACAAGAGTCCAATCTCTATGCACAATTTGATTTCTTCTTCCGAGGGTTTAAGATTTTGTCTCGGAATAAGTTCCAAAAACAATTGGAGACATATATCATATCAATTTTGTATATAGATATATATAAATCTTAAATTAATTATTTGAGTTTATTTGGATTTAAATCAAGATAAATATGCTTCAAATTCACATTTATATCAAAATAATATATATATATATATAATATTATGTATATATAAAAAATATATTAGAGTTCAAATTTAAGTTATAGTAGGACACTTCATAGACTTTTTTAGTCTATAAAAAGGTCGCCTCCATCATTAACTTTTGTTCGGAACTTGTCAAATAGTAAGTTCACCTTGGTAGATTCTTCTTATCAAATTCGTTAAGAACTCCAAGAAAATTCTTCTCTTTTTTTTTTTTTTTTAAAAAAACCTTATTTTTAATCTTTTTTTTTTTCTTTTCTCGCTTGTTTCAAGAAAACCTCTTTTTTATTTTATTTTTTTTTCTCGAAGCAGTATCAAAAGATTTTTTTTTTTACAGTTTCATTTTATTATTATTTTTTAAAATAATATTTTTTTTTCCAGTAACAATAGATATCGGAGATGTCGATTCACCTTTTCCATATATTGCTATTCATAATCGTCGCAGCGAGTCTCGTGTCAAGTCATTAAACTTAAGAGTACATGAAGCTGTGTTTGGTCCGTATACTCCTTCGTTTCTCGGATCTGTGAACTACCATGATGCTGCTTGAATGGTCTTCTACTGCGACTCGCAACATTCGTTCCTCGTCCTCACATTAGAAAAGTAAACATGTTACTCTCTACCACCCATGAAGCAGATTCTCGAGAATGTTCACAAGAATGATCACAAGAATGTTCACAAGAATGATCACAAAAATGTTCACAAAAATGTTCACAAAAATGTTCACAAGAATGTTCACAAGAATGATCACTAGAATGATCACAAGAATGATCACAAGAATGATCACAAGAATGTTCACAAGAATGATCACAAGAATGTTCACAAGAATATTCACAAGAATTTTCTCTTCCCTTTACCACCAAAAAACCTGGAGAAGTCCTCATCGTCGCCATCAACGTTGTTGTTCATCGTCGCAAACAAAGTTGTTGTTTATCCATGCAAGCAAAGTTGTTGTTTATCGCCGCCATCAGCATTGTTGTCTATCGCCTCAGCATTGCAATTTACCATCTTCGTCAACAACTTTGCATTTTACCATCGTCGTCAACAACTTTGCATCTTACCATCGTCGTCAACAACTTTCCATCTTATCATCGTCGTCAACAACTTTGCAACTTATCATCGTCATCAACAACTTTGCATCTTACCATCGTCTTCAACAACTTTGCGGCTTATCATTGTCGTCCACAACTTTGCAGCTTACCATTGTCGTCCACAACTTTGCAACTTGCCATCGTCTCATTGTAAGTTCATTATTATCAACTGACCAACATATCTAATGCATGGTAAGATTGAATCACCATCAACTTAAAGAAGTCGTCAATTTCAACTTCAATAAAAATTCATCAACTTCATCAATTTTAACTTGAACGATGATTTATCAACTTCATCAACATGTAGATTTAATGCCTTCATCATCAACTTTTCAACAACAACAACTATGTTGGCACCAACAATAAGAAGTCAACAATTGCGTAGATATTGAAAGTTTGGAGAAGCCACCATCAACTTTGTCAACACCTTGAACCCATTAATGTGATCAACAATTGATTGGAGGAGATCTCTTCCGCTTGAAAAAGTACTTGTCAACTTTGCACCTTCGTTGCTTTGAATAAGTTATAATCGTCTATTTCAACGTCAATCTTCATCAACTTCAATCAAATCCTAGACTTTTTTTGTGATTAGACAACTTTATAGACAGATTAATTTCATACCCCTTATTTTTTTATTAATCTTGTAAACATATATTGTTTAAAATAATTGAAATTAATAAAATTTCTCTTTTTTCACAACTTTGTCTTGCAATTTTTTTTTTACTTCTACTATTTTTTTTACTGCAGTATTTCCTAATTTTTTTTAACAGCTTTTTCCTGTGTTTTTTTCTGCAGTTTTTTGTACTTCTATTATTTACTGCTTTTCTAGCAGTACTTTGATGTATTTTTTTACTGCAAATTTCTACAATTTTTTTTTTGCTTTTTTTAGCAGCCTTTTTTTTTATATATAGAATTGCAGTTATTTTTTAATTACTACAATTGTTCATGCGCTTTTTTTTGTGTTTTTTTTTTCTTTTGCCTCTTTTTTTTCAGCAGCTTTTTACTATGTTTTTTTTTGTTCTTTCTTTTCAATATTTACTTTTTTTTTCTATGTAGTCTTTTTTTTCTGCTTTTTTTTCTGCAGTAATTTTTTTACTGCAGTTATTTACTGCTTTTTTTTAGCAGTACTTTGCTACATTTTTTTTTTTTTTTTAGTACTGTAATTTTTCTTTACCCTTGTGCAACGTTTTTTTTTTTTCTTGGCGAATCATTTTTTTTTTTTTGCTATGACTGAACTTAGAATTTATCTAAGTTGCCTACATATCCTGCAAAGGAATCAAGTCGAACGTAGTTCAAAGTTGCGGTTTAAACTCATGCATCAAAGGAGTAACATGCGGTTTCGTGTGTCAAAGAGCATTTTCATATTGACATATGAATTTGTAAACAGTTTACGCTCATGTCAATGAGTCTTCTTTAACTTTGTAGACAGTTTACACTCGTGTCAAGGAGTCTTCTTTAACTTTGCAGCGGTGTTACACTCGTATCAAAGAGTCTTCTTCAACTTTGCGGATTTTTTTTACACTCGTATCAAAGAGTCTTCTTCAACTTTACAGAAAGTTTACACTCGTATCAAGGAGTCTTCTTTAACTTTGCAGACAGTTTACACTCATGTCAAGGAGTTTTCTTCAACTTTGCAGACAGTTTACACTTGTATCATAGAGTCTTCTTCAACTTTGCAGACAGTTTATACTCGTATCAAGGAGTCTTCTTCAACTTTGCAGATAGTTTACACTCGTGTCAAGGAGGCTTCTTCGAATTTGTAGATAGTTTAGACTCATATCAAGAAGTAACATGCGGTTTAACATTGTACGTCAAGGAGGAACGCCGATGATTTGATTCAAGCATCGTCAACATTTGAAGTTGACTCTTCATCTTCAGATGATTCTAAGGAAATGTTGCCCCTATTTTGATGTTGTTGTTGTTCAACATGAATTTCAAACTTTTGATTGACGATAATACTTAGCTTCATATCTCGTCCGTGTGTAGCTAATTCTTCAAATGTTTTTGGTTGAATTCCTTTCAAAATGTATTGAAGGCTCCATTGCATTCCTTGGATGCACATCTCGATCGCAGATTTTTGACATAATTGATCTCTGCAATTCGGATTCAAACTTCTTCATCGATTGATGTAATCAACAACTGGTTCATCCTTCCATTGCTTCGTATGACTTAACTCAAGCATGCTTCTTGTCCGTCGAGTCTTTGAGAAGCGATTCAAAAACTCAACTTCAAGTTGGTTCCAACTGTCGATTGATGCAGAAGGTAAGTTAGTATACCAGTCGAATGCACTTTCTTTGAGGGATCGAACAAACTGTTTGACTAGAAGATCTCCTTTTGTGTCGGCGATGTTACATGTTTCGATGAAGTGAGCAATATGTTGCTTGAGATTGCCTCTTCCATCAAACTGCTGCAATTCTGGAGGAAGATATCCTTCAGGCATCTTCAAACCAAAGCAATCCTCCGCGGATATGACTTTGAATACCCAAAGGATGATTTTGATTTTCCTACATATTTATCGGTTATCATACCTGTAATGAAATTCCTTAATTCATTTGTCAGAATGAGTCTATCGGCAGAAATATGAATTGTTCGTTCTTCTTCATTTGTTTTGGATCCATCAACCACTTGAGATTGTTTTTCAAGCATATTGACGGCCCCAAAATCATTTGGTTCTTCTTTTCGCTTTGAGTTAACATCTTTTCGTGCAGTCTCAACGAACCTTTGCATTGTCGGAGTAGACTTACCATTGCTTGCTCACCAATTGGGCAATGATGCGTTCTTGCTTCGCCAATTGTGATGTGAGGTCCTCCACCAATTTTGTCAAGTTTGTCAATTGTTCTTCTATGGTTGACGCGTTTGACATCATATCGGACATGACATAGGTATTTGCAGCGGAATCTTCAAGGCCATCATTGGTATTCTTTTGATCTTGTTGGACATTACCCGAAGAATCCGCAAAGAAATCTTTATTTTTTTATTCCGGTTTGTTTGCATCGACCTTGTTTTCCAAGCATTGTAAGTGTCATTTGAACCATTCCACCTTGGTTAATAGATTAATTAAGTTTATACATATCCAAATAATATTTTAATAGTTTTCGAACTTTTTTAAGTTTTAAATATTATTTAACTATATATATATATATATTCTCCGTGATCATTATGTATATATGTTGTGTTTTGGATTTGGATATCCATTACATTTGGTGTGTAATATGTCTCCTTGTTCCGACAATTTCATAAAATTACTCTTCTGAGTTTTATTATTATAATTTTATTCACGTTAACCTAATTAAATTCCTTTATATAATTTTCTTTGTTTTTTTATAATTATATATAATTAAATTTTAATAATAAAATAATAAATATTATTCATAAGAATACAATGTTTTGATGTAACACTATTTTGTTATTTACAACACACCTTCATTAATTAGACTCTTAATTTTAACTTTGCAAGTCAACATTTCTGAAAATTTGAGGACTATTTCATTTTTTAATTTTATTTAAATTTAAAATACCAAAATCGTAAGTTTAATTGTCAAGTTTATATATATCTATTACATAAAATTACAAGTTTTTAATATATATAGGAAATGATAAATAGATGCAATTTTTTTCTAAAACAAAAGTTTATTATCACTTAGTAAAAATACACTTTGATCATCTTCCCTTTTTACTTAAAATAGAAACAAAATGAAACTTGTAAAAAATATTTAAGTTAGAATTTTTTTTTGTTAAAATATTCACAATTTCTTTATATTGTTAAAAAAATCTCGTAATGACAACCATGATTTAGTACATAATATCAAACAAACCATACAAAATCTTATACATTGGAGTATAAAATTTTTTGGAGACATATGTCAATGAAAAATATCTAGAAACAAAACATTTTTTTTTTTTTAAATCTCCAGGAGCTACTATTATTATTTTTTTTTTCCCCCAAAAATCAACTATCTACATAAGGAAAATTAATAAAATATTATGTTTAAAAATTTATCCCATACAAAACATTTCGTGTTTTGAACAGGAAGAAATAGTCAAACATATCATAATTTTTTTCATTAGGAATATATGATACTTAAACTAGAAATAGAAAAAGCTTTTGATTGTTTGTAGTGGTCATTCATTCAAAGTATTCTAAGTTATTTTCATTTTTCTCATAAAATTTATGGTTTAATTCTTCAATATATTTCTACAAATTATTAATTAGTGGAAAAAAAAAAAAAAAAAAGAGGGCAATAAAATTATCATTAATATCTAGTGAAAATAAAATTTTATGTTAAAAAAATTTGACCAAAATTTTAAAGTTTTTTTTTTTTTTTTTTTTTTTGGTAAATAAAATTTTAAAGTATTTTAATTATATATGCCCTCGCAGACGAATAAGACTGTAGATTATAAACGGTTCAAATTGCAGACAACTAATCGTCGGAATCCACTCTGAGTTCGCCCGCCGCCAATGGAAACGGCGGAGTCTATTCACTACGAAACCCTAAGCCCTCTTGCCTCAACGGAGTCAAACCATTCTTACGTGGTTCTCCGTAACGAAATTTCTCTGTCAGCTGTTCAATCTTCCTTGGATGGAACTGCTGCCCCTGATTATTTCTCTCTCGATGTCGATGGAGAGGATGATAAAGCTACTCCAATTCTCTCCGCCACTTCTCCGGTTGCGACGCCCGTTAAAGAGCCAGTGAGAACGCTTGAAGGCAATTGGTTTCGTGGCAATTCAAGGGTCAAAAGCCCAATGCTTCAGCTTCACAAAGGTTTTAATATAATTTTATCGTTAACTAGTTTAAATTCCAGAGTGAGAGATAGAAAGTGGAAGTTACTTTTTTTTAGTGTTTTTTTTTTTTAATCTCTGTGTGCATTGGATCATTTTACTCGGACTTTGGTTTCATGTTTAATTCGTTGAAAGATGTTCGATGGCATCAAGAAGTTATCAATGTCTTTTTAGCTGTCATATGCACCTGTCTTTTTTTGGTTGGTAAATTTGGGATTTGTGATATTGTTGGGGTTTATCTTCTCACACTGATCAATTGATGTGCGAGTTGGACTCACGCCTAGATTATTCTATGGCTTTCTGTTATTTTGTAATGAATTTATGAAAAACATAGATTATGGATCTGCATTTAAAGAAATGCCTTTCCTTGTATATGAGTTTTCTTATCTTAATATCTTAAATCCGATGTGGCATTTTTTTAGTCATGGAGAAGAAAGATGCTCTTGTTCTTTTGGTATGCATAACTGGACTTGACAATTCTTTCTTAATTTTCTGCATGTTACAGAGATACTAGATTTTTGTGAATTCCTATCTCCAACTCCAGAGGAGGAGGCATCTCGCAAAGAAGCCATAGAATCTGTTGTTAAAGTGATTAAACATATTTGGCCAAGCAGCCAGGTCTGTCTCTAATTTTCTGTATGTTGCAGATAACCTTGGAAAGCATAGAACACAGAATATGTTTTCTGTCTGCATAATTATCCACATTTTTTGACCGTGCAGGTAGAAGTTTTTGGTTCATTCAAAACAGGCCTTTACCTTCCAACAAGTGATATTGATGTAATCTCTCTACTTCCACTTTGTTTGTATTTCTTACTTTTCCCATTAAAAATAAAACGTCAATGAACTGTTATGATTTTTTCATATGCATATCCTCCATCTTGGATATTGGCATGATATCTTCCTATGCTACAAAATGCAGGGCTTTATGTTGAGTTTCTGATCTTTCTTTTCAAGTTTTTAGATTATCTCAAGGTTCTTACCCTGTTTCTTTGGGGGGGTGGGGGTGGGGGGTGTTGGGGGATGCTCGTCACATTACAAATCAAAATGTTCTTTTTTTTTTTTTTTTTTCCCCCTTTTTCTTTCTTAATAGTATTTTTAGTGGAAGTATAGAGCATTTAAGGCATGAGAAGAAAAATATGAAATCAATAGGGAGAACTATTCAATTGTGATAGTTTATATATTCTTGTAATTCGTTATGATATTGGGAGAATAGAGAGAAAAGGCATCAGAATGGAACCTTACTGAAAGAATAAATATAGTACGATATCTTGATTCCCTCTAGTTATTACAATTAAATGAAAAGCTGAACCTATATTCCTGATTCAGCTTTCGGAATAACATATCACCTTCTCTGGAAGCTGGTTTGCATCTAGGCTTAATTTCATGATAAAATAGCCTTAATGGAAGAGAAATGTGGACTTAATTTTGTTCAAATCTTTTGGTGATATGAATTTATGGACATAGGCTTATTATCAGCTTAGTACTACAAAGATGTAGTACTACAATAAATCTTGACCTTATCCTTGATCTTGTAAACCTCAGCTTAGTTCAGGTTGCATGCCAAATGTGGTTGTCAAGTGTAGACAGTCTTAATGCAACTGACTAAAACTGAAATTCTATTTTTATATGATGTTTTTTCCTTACAGTTCCATTCAAAGAAATGATAAATGCATTCTAGTTGTAGCTCCCCGCACCCCCATGGCATTCCTTACTGGTGGATACGCACTTGATTTGATCTTTAGATTATGTGAATTGAAACTTATAATAGTGTAATTGACTCATTTTTTGGGTGTTAGATTGTGATATTGGGGTCAGATATCCAGAATCCACAAATAGGCTTGCATGCTCTATCAAAGCTCCTGTTGCAAAATCGAGTTGGGAAAAAAATTCAGGTGTTATTACTATGAATTTTGAATTTGTAACATTTTGGTCTAACTTTTTTGATAATGACCTTTTTCAATCCTTTTCTGCTGATCCTTTTAACAAAAAATATATATTAGGTGATTGCAAAGGCTCGTGTTCCTATTATCAAATTTATTGAGAAAAAGAGTGGTATTGCCTTTGATATCAGGTACAAGGTTCACAGTTTTGCTACTGACTAGTTTTTTATATTTGCTACCAATATGTGTGTTTTGGCTGCTAGGTTGTCTCAAACTCTTTCTTCTTTACTAAGTTAATGTATTGGGGTCCATTTGTATTTTTTTTTTTTTTTTTTTTTATCTTTGGACAAAATTACTTTATTGAACTTTGACCAATTTTACTTTAACTGTGTTTATTAAGTTATATTATTTAACTACAGAAATTTCTGAATTCACTTTCTCCTCAAAAAAAAAAAAAAAAAAAAAAAATACTGAAATTTCAAATTGAAATGTTCAAATGTAAAACATAGATGTAATTTTATTTCCAACTAAAATTTAGATATAATTTATTCTTGAAAGAAAAAACAAATTAAAACTTTATCCAAATGGATCCTTAGTTATGGTTCATTTTTACTATGTTGATTGAATCAGTAAGTTTGCTGCTTTAATTTCTATTCTCTAAAGGTACTACTCCAGTAAGTATTATCCTCAAGTTTTATTGCCTTTAGGTATAGAAGAGAGCAAAGCAATTGGAATTCAGTCTTAATTTTCCTTTGTGCTTGATTGCTTTTAATAATTTTCCTAGGATTTGAAAGAATAGGCCTTCCTTTTTCATGCTTTTTTTTTATTATTATTTTTATTGTTATAATTGGCAACATGTTTCGCTTTTGGCGTTCCTTCGTAGATCTCCGGATTTCACCCCTACACACGAAATTCCACTCTCCTCTGTCTCACTCAAGTGAATTGGTTCATCTTTTTGGTTTCTCTGCTCATATTCTTTATATTTATATTATATATATATAATGATATTGTTCTGGTAACTTCATAAAGTCTTGGGGTGCATTTGTCATGAATTTTTCTTTTTTGAAAACTTTTATCCTTTAAATTCTTGAACAATCTTCTTTCTATTAAAATTTTAATGTTAGCTATAGAAATTTGAAATTTGAAATTTGAAATTTAAATGTTCAAATTTGAAAAATACATCTAATTAAAATTTCCGCTAAAATCTAATACAATATTTTTGAGTTAAAAAAAAAGCTCGTCGAGATGGGCCCTTGTTTTTCTCATGATAATTACATTTTCGAGCAATCCATATGTATGCACAAAACTATTGATTGCTAAATATTGTAATGTTCCTATGAAGATCAATCATTTTTTTTTCCAGAGACACTTAACCAGTTTCTATGTGGCTTAGAACATTTTTTTTAATACTATATCTTGTGGTTTAGTTAGATCATGGCTAAGAGATTTTGTTTTCCATCTCTTCATTATTCATTGTGATTAGTTTTTTGATTTTCTTTGTCAATGATTGATTCGCAGTTTTGATATGGAAAATGGACCTAAAGCTGCTGAGTTTATAAAGGTTTGCCGATCCGTAGATTATATTAAGCAGTAACTCCTTGGTGCCTTTACTGACAAATGTGTTTCAATTGTGATTAGGATGCTGTATCTCAATGGGCCCCACTTCGACCATTGTGTTTAATTTTGAAAATTTTCCTACAGCAACGAGAGCTGAATGAGGTGGTGATATATTTCTTCAGAATTCCAATTAATGAGTGCAGGATTATTTATCTTATAAAGGTCATAATTCTTTACTTTCTGTTGAAGTATATTTTTTCTTGATCATTGTAGGTATACACTGGTGGAATTGGATCTTATGCACTGCTTGTCATGCTTATAGCAATGTTACAGGTAACAAGGACGAATCTAGATTGCATGCTTATTTGTTAACTTCATATGCATAATTTCTTTTGTTTAACGTTACCTCAAAAAAGGATATACTGGGATTTAGTGGAGAAGTTTTTTAGTGTGATTGTTCAGATCTGCCCTCTGTTGGTTTGCTGACTAGCACCTTTCTCCATCAAAGAAAGTACCACCTACAGTGATGGATAAAAAAAAATCATTTCTTTCCTTTTACCATCTATTATTCTGACAAAAAAGAAATCCATCAGTCTGGAAAATACGAGTTTTTTAAGGTTATGAATTTTACAATGCTGGATTTATCATGTCTTTGGTTTGGTTTGTGTTGCCTCTTGTATCCTTTGGTGTGTAAGAATGTGGAGATAAAAAGTCCTGAATGAATTAATTATCATCTGGTTTAATGATAATTTTTTGCAATGTGGATGAACTTTTAGAGTCTTAAATTGCTTTTATGCAAGCTTCAGAAAGTATTTCTTTATGCTATTCTTTACGCTTAGACTTTAAAACCACTGCATTTCATTTCATGATCTCATGCAGAATTACCAGATCGACCACACTTCTCCAGAGCATAATTTGGGTGTTCTCTTGGTATGTTTACAGCTGCAACATGTATAATTTTACAGACCACACTTTATCCATTGATTGTATCTTTTGCTGGTTCATCTTTCTTCTTTGTAATCAGGGAGCTTTATTTTACCAGATGAAGATGAGAAGTATATTGAATTAAGAAGTGAACTGATTAACATTTTCAGTACTATAAAGACATTTTTTTAATCTTTCGTACTGGACCTGCATCTTTAATCACTGAAGTAACTAAAGGAAAATGGACATATAGATCTGTTCTCTTCCCGTTTTCCCCAAAAGTAAGAAGTTCAGTACACAATGAGTCTTGAACTTCTTGCCTGTATTTCTCTTGATCATGATATGATTAAATTGAGCTTGATAATTGGTATATGTTATTCCAATTGTATTGTTCTCATTCAGCAGTAGATAATTACATTTGTAGATGAATTACAGTTTTGACTGCGTACTGCTTCTCAATGATCAGGTGAATTTTTTCGACATATATGGGCGCAAGCTAAACACTGCTGATGTTGGTATATCCTGCAATGGAGGAGGAACCTTTTTCCTAAAGAGCATGAAAGGGTCTGCAGTCCTAAGCTGCTTGCTTATGTCTTTCTTGTACATTGCGTTTGCCTGTAATTTATTTTGAATCCTCCTTTCCAAATATTCAGGTTTTATGTTCCAGGAAAGCAATATATGATTTCAATTGAGGATCCACAGGTATTTATTTAATTTGCATATGTGATTTATCTGATTCAATTCTTTGAGGTTCTATATTAGATATAGACATAAATTACTGATAATAATTACTATATCATAAAAAAGGTTTATTGAAAATAGACAATGATATTATCCCACTGCTTTACATATCTATGACTGATTGTTGAAAGTGGAGAAACACAGTTTGTGCCCCCATTTCCCTTTATTACTTGTGGAAGAGAGTCATTGTGGTAACTGAACATGAGATTCTATTGCCTTTGTGACTGCAATTCACATAATGTATTCATTGATATTTTAATCTCTTTTTTTGTTACTATATAGGCACCAGAGAATGATATCGGGAAGAGTTCCTTCAATTATTTTCAGGTTTTTGTTTTTCCTTCTTAATATATGCCTTTTTTTCCCCCTTTTCTTGAAAAACAAATAAAATAGTCGAGTAAATTTCTCAAGGAATCTCCTGTGCTTTATGCATTTTCCTCCAGATACTAGATTTCAAAATTGTTTGGCTACATTATGCTATTTCTGCATTTTCTTTGCCTGGGAATATATGTATTGATCACATGTGCCTTGTATTGATAAGAGTGACTTGCTAAACCGAGGGAATTTGAGTCAACAGGGGGCAAGTTATGAATCAGAGGAAGTCCAAATTTAGTAGCCTGCAATTTTTGATCTTGTATGAGATCTATTATGATGAAAAAGTTGGCTTTATAAATATGCTTAAGGTGGGAGTTGGTATAAGATGATTCAGACTTACGTACAGTGAATTTAAGTGGAGTTATTATACTATAGTGAATTAGGGGTTATCTCTGGTACCTTCATAAAACCAATGAGAACTCTGATCTATGGGGATTCCAAACTTTTGCTTATACTCAGCCTCAGCACCACCGTATCCTTTTGTTCTGTGTGTATTGGGAGCCCTCCTAAATAATCTTTAAAATTGTTGAGGTCCCTTAAAAAGAAAAAATAATATATCTTTTTGGAGGAATTCTTATGAATAATACTTTTACAGTAAATCCCTCCCCTCTCCAAAACGAATGATTTTCTTTTAGTTACTGCCCTCTCCAAAATTTCATTTTTAATTTTTAACATCGTCCTCTTGTAAATATGTCTTCCTATAGTTTGCCCCTCCAAGATAGAATCTTGTGTTTGGCAAGAGGTCTATGGATAACCAAGGTATGGATTATTTGAATTATTCAATAGGAGAATGGTGATTACAATGCTTTTTTTCTCTCTACTTGATGCTCTTTCACCCTACTCAGACAGATATGGTATTCAATTATAGCAATAGTCTAGGGCGAAAGGTAGCCTTACTGATACAATGAGTTAGGTTCCTTATATGTAGCCTTCTTGCTTGCCATTTAATATGAAGGCCACATGGGAGATAACCCCTTGCTTTTGATTTTTTGGGCTCCTGCTTATCATCTCCTGCAGGTCATTAATGTCAGATATCTGACTTAGTGATGGATCTGGAAGTTTGATTAATAGATCCTTGGTTTACTTTACAAAGTTAGTGAGAAACTCAGTTGTTTGCTTTTACAGGTTAGATCTGCTTTTTCAACGGCTTTCGGTGCCCTGACAGATACGAAGGCTATCTCAGGCCTTGGCCCCAAAAGGAGTATTCTTGGTACCATAATTCGACCAGATGCAGCACTATTGGAACGGAAAGGAGGTTCTAATGGGGATACAACATTTGAGGAATTGCTTCCAGGTTCTGGAGACCCAATACCTCTTATGGGAGACTACCAAGAGCTATACTGTAATTGGCGACTTGATGACGAGAACGATGAACCACTTCCCCGTAATAATGCAATTTTCATGAATCCTGATTCAGAGTCCCCTGCAAAGAAGAGGAAAAAATCAAAGGAGATGAAGGCTAGCAAGAAGACGAGAGAAAATGGAGATATTGATAGTATTATCAGACATGAAAAAAGTGGGTCAAGAAATGAGAAATCAAATCAGTGTCATGGGAGATCTCATCATCGTAATGGTAGTTACAGTAATGGGTACAATAACCACCATGGTCGGGTATCATCAACATCTAATGGTCGTAATGGCAATAGATACAGCCGCCAGGGAAGGGTATCATCACCATGGGGTCAGGGTTGGCAAAACTAAGCTGATTTCCATTCTACTATTATGTTCTGCTGAAAAGTTGGCCAGTGACGATGAGCCCCAAAAACTGTAAAACTGCTGCCGATTATGTGGCATCATCTTTCCTGCATTTTCTGGTGTGATTATGGCAATGAAAGCCATTTGAAACTGGATTCTTCAATTAAAGATTAAGATTCGAAGCACTTATGTGGTCTAACTGGCAGTGCCGCTTTTCTCGTGGATATAACTTTTGGGGCTTGTTGAACTACGAACGTGTGTCCTTTGCAAATGTGAAGGAGCTTCTGTTGTAATAGCCGTGTTCGTGTATTGTGCTGACGGCTTTAGATACTTCCAAGATAGACAGGTAGAACATTTACAAGTTGTAATCAATTACCCAATTTTGGTTTAGGAATAGGTTTCGAGTATTCTTTGGCACAATCAGCTTTATAAGTTTTTTTTTTTTTTTAAAATTTTATTTAATTAATTTATTTTTTTGATCGTAAAGGAGATATATAATAAAAGAGAAAGAGTACAAAAGAAAAGTAAGGCATATTAGGCTTTATACAAGCCTTATACAAAAGATGGACATAAAACATTCCAATAAAAGAAAATGGATCGGAACAAAAATTAATTAATCATTCAAAACAAATTGATCCAATAATTAAGAAAAATAACGCCCTAAACATTAATGGGTAAAGAATCCAAAACCATTCAAGAAATGAACTCGTAACTACCATGAAAGTGAGACTGTCGTCAGAAGACAAAAACCACGAAAGAAATGGAAGAAGAGAATCACAGAACTGCCTCCATCTCCTTGCAAGAGAGGAGATGGAGAGCACTGCCCTCTTCTCTATTTTTTTTTTTCAACCTATAGTAAAAGATTCTTACACCAAAAGCTAGGGATCCTTTCTCTCTAGACTGTATGTAGAGCATTTATTGATTCCGGGACGCATTTATTGATGATGGAGGTTGACGTGGAGAATGTTTGGGTGCGACAATCCGATTATGCAACAGGGTGAAAAGGGCATTTTATCTAGAGGAGGATGCAAGCGGGAGTGCTTGGATCATCACGAAAGGAAATCTGCTTGACAGAAAAGAAAGGGGACATCGCCAAAAGTGGATGGAGAGCCAACCTTTAGGGAGCAATGTGAACAAGGATGGTAAAATAGGTTCAAGAATGACCATCCGGCACAATTGTAGCAATAGGGAGGTAAACAAAAAGAAAAGTTGGCACAGGAAATAGTTGTGAAGCGCGGTATCTTTGGCGGTAAGGTTGGATTGAGTTCTAGTTTGAATAGGGATTTAGTGATGACAGGGGGTAGCAATGGAGGTTGAGTAGTCTTCATCCCATCTGTAAGCATGTCTTGTCCATCAATTATGATGTGGAACTCCGGGGGCAAGTTCCAAAAACTTATGGAGATATTTTTTTTTTATAATGTTAAAAGTTATGTACCGTCCATAGTGATTCTTGTTGAGACTAGTTGATAGTAAGTATGTACATGATATGTTGATTAAATTAGATTTTACAAACTTTGTGTGTTCCGAGGCTCAAGATTTTTCAAAAGGAATTTGAATTTTGTGGAATGGGACTAAATTAATGTGGAACTATGATTGTGAATGACCAATTATAAATCCGTTTGTGAAATATGGAAGTGGTTCTTCTTGGTTACTTTTTGCTATATAAGTATCCCCTAAACTAATTTTTTGTTTATGATTTGTATTTGATTCTCTTGGTGTGTATTGTGAGTATCTCCTGGCTACTTGTGGGTGACTTTAATCAAGTTATTGATTGCTCGGAAAAGAGGGGTGGTAGATAGTCTAATTGTGCTATAGGGCTTTGGGTCGAGTGGTGGACAAGTTGAATTGATTGATTTGAGCTTTGTAGGTCCAAGGTTTACATGGTCAAACTTGAGGAACATGCTGGTAAATATTCAAGAAAGGCTTGATCGTGAATTTTGCAACCAGTTATGAATGGAACTATTTCCATATAATATGGTAGCCTATTTACCTCGGACACATTTGGATCACCTATTCATTCTAATACAACTGCGAGTAGCACAACACAGTTCCAAGAGGTAGTATGTACGACTTGGGAGGGAGTGGATGGTGAGTAGTACAAGTATGGATAGATTACGAAATTTGACCACTTACTAGAATCGTCATGTTTTTGGGCTCATAATCTGGATGAAGAAGGCATATATGGCAAGCCTTATAGGCATCCAACGTAAATTAGGGGAGAGGCCTTTGGCTTACTTGATGGAATTAGAATTGAAACTTAGGGTTGAGTTTGACATTATTCTTCAACAGGAGGAGTAATTGTGGAGATAGAAATCGAGGGTATTATTGCTTAAAGGTGGAGAACAAAATACTTGCTATTTTTACACATCCTCATTATTCAATGGAAGAGAAGTAGAGTGATGCGACTAAAAAATGGAAACAGGGATTGGAGTGAGGATCCCCGGATCCTAAAAATAATGGCTACTGAATTTTATGAGAACTTGTATACCAAAGAACAATGCAAATCGTGTTCTCCATCCGAATGAAATTTCCCAACAGTCTCGCATTCGAAAATTTTTTGAATAAGGTTTTGGTGGAGGAAGTTAAGAAGGCGATGTTCTAGATGGGCATATGTAAGGCTCCGGGCCCAGATGGGTTCTCATTAGGTTTCTACCAGTGCTATTGGGATATGTAGGCTTGTTAGTGACTACTTTCATCCAATAGGTATTTCAGACTAGTCAGCTGCCTGCTAGGGTGAACAAGGCTCTTATTTGTCTCATTCCGAAGGTTGAGAACTCAAAAGCCCTCACCCAATTTCACATGATATCACTATGTAACGTGATAGCCAAAGTGATTTCCAAAATCTTAGCAAATCGATTGTAGCCAGTTATGGAGAACTTATGGGACCTTTCCAAGCAATTTTCATCCTTGGGAGGTTGGCTTAAGATAATATTATCCCGACACAAGAATTACTTCATACTTTGAAAGGCAAGCAAGGGAAGCGTTGTGGGATGATCGTGAAGGTTGATTTGGAGAAGGCCTATGACAAAGTCAATTGGGTGTTTTTGGGAGAAGTGCTGAATTTATTGGTTTTAATAGTCATTTCAAAGCCCTAATTGTGAATATCATCACGACGACAGAGTTAGTCATATGTTGGAATGGGGAGAGCCTACTATAATTGGCGGGATTTTAGAATTACGCAGTTGTTGTCAAACCGACCAAAATTAATTCAATTAGATCAATGAACAATATATGATGTTCACTAAATCGTTTCCCTAAGAAATCTAATCAAAATCAATTAATAATAAATTGAAAACAATAAGGGGGTTGATATTAGGAAATTGTAAAAATAATAAACTAATAAGAAAAACACAAGTATTAGATTTAGAATTTCAATCAAAGGGTAATGTTTCAATTCAAGTTCTTCCTCGTTCCTTAATGAATTTCCGGATTTTAAAATCAATTCCTTGATTAAATACTAAATGAAATTTCTAATTAGCATTTGTATCACCTACTAACAATTAGCTAGAATTTGATTAAACAACAAAAAGATATCCTAGAAAATCGTCCAATCAATCGTTTCAAGTTTAATCTAAGATTCGTGATAATGTCAAGGCAATTCGTGAACCCACAATACTGTCAAAATTGAAATCAATCATAAATAATAAAATTCCAATTCAATTCAATCAATAATCATCAAAAGAATTTAGTAAAACCTCATCAACATTCAATCAATCTATCTAAACATTGAATTGTGTTAAAAGTAATGAATTTAAAATTGGAAATTAGTCTAAAACTCAGAATTTGTGTGGATTATGAACTCGAAACTTGTCTTGAAGTCATCCCATGAATTGAATCGAAGCTTAGGCGGCCATCGCCTCCTCCATCTCTCTTCTCTCTCTAAATCTCAAAATTTGCTAAGAATGAATTGTGGCAGCTGCCTTATTTATAAAGTTTTTTCCCCCTAATTTCTCTTAAAATCTAATAAACTAATAACTCCTTGAAAATAAAGAAAAAATAAATAAATAACTAAAATCCTAATTAAAATAATAATAAAGATGGGATCCCTTGAATTTATCTTCAAATATCAATTATCTAAATAATCTTGGGAATTGTTGATAGTCATCCGTTCAAATTTTGACTTTTTCTATAAAAGACCTTGTAAATTGATGATTAAAATTTGTCTTTGAGCCAAATTTTGCTCGATCCTTAACTTTCCACCACTATCATCAAAATAAACATAAATTTCACAAATTAGCTCAATATCTAATCAAAACGTTAGAGAATTAAATATAATAATTATGAAAATCTATGACTTATCAATCATTCGGACCATCCCGAGGACTCCGTTAGGGGACCCTCTCTCACTATACATTTTTGTGCTTTGTATGAAGACGTTGAGCAATCGAATTTTGACTTTAGTTTTATTGAGGCAATAGAGACCGATTCGTCAAACGAGGATCGAGAACTCCATATCAAAATGATTCTTTTTTGATGATCTCCTACTCATGGGAGAAGTGTCCTTCTCACAGGCGCAAGTGATGAAACACATATTGGAAGAGTTTTGTGTGAAATCAAGGAGTGCTTGAATCGAAGTAAGTTGACTGAAGAGCGGCCAAAATCCTCCTTATTCAAACAACTCTAATGAGCCTAATGATGTATGTTATGCATGCAGTTGTTGTACCCAGAAGGATTGTGGATGAAGTGGAAAGGTTGTGTCGACAGTTTTGGTGGGGTGAGAGCAATGGAGAAAAATGTATGCACATGATTAATGGAGGACTGTTTGTACACCAAAGATGGAGGGTGGTTTGGGTAATACCAAAGCTACAACATGTGAATACTGCCTTCATGGAAAAATTAGGCTGCATGTGGTTGAAAGAACCAAGCTCACTCAGTAGTATAATACTTGAAAGTAAATATGGAGGGTGGACAATTCCAATTGGAGCCCCAACAGAAGGGAAGCAAACCACAAGTATGGAAGGACATTTTCAAGGCCCAATGGGTGATTAAAATAGGGACTAAATGGAAGGTGAGGATGGGGAATAATACCTATTTTTTTGGGGGGGTTGCTGCTAGACAGGCCTTTGAGAGATTTAGTATAGTAGCTTTTGCTTGACAATAGTTTGAAGCTGAAGGTGAAGGGAAATTGGTGTCCCAATTCAGGTTGGCAATTGGATCATTTGAGAGGATACCTCGGTGGAGAGTTGTTGCATAGAATCTATACAATGTGGTTAAGTCTAGAGGGGAGTGGAGAGGTGGATATATTATAGTGGCAAGCTTCCAACCGTGGTAGCTTCTCCATGGAGTTAGCAAAACACCTTGTTCGTCAAGAACCGGAAAACCCTCCGGATAAACTATGGCCAACGATCTAGAAGTTCGAATGTCCGAAATGTGCCTCACTAACCTTGTGATCACTGGTGCATGACATTCTCCCAACCAATGTGATGCTATGTGCGAGAAAAGTTTGATTGTCATCAGAGTATACTTGGTGTCAAAGCCAAAGCAAATTGATATTCATGTTCTACAAGACTACTCGTTGACTCAGAAAGTATGGAGAGCAGTTTACCGAGATCTCTTTGGGACCGCTTTTGTAAAGAAATTACGAGGAAAGAATGTTTAAGATGTAATATTTTTGTGAATCAAGCAGGTACCCCCTAGCCGAAATATTGGAATTACATATTCCGTTAAACGATTCATGAAATTTGGCATGATTACATGAGTTGGACACATGATAGTCTTCTTTTGTACAATCCAGAAAACTTGGCAACGAGATGCCTTTGTTACTCTTTGGAGACACTCACTGTTTGATGTTGTGATACGTAGATTTGTATAGCTAATTGGGCACATGATATTCTTCTTTTGTACAATCCACAAAACTTGGCAACGAGATGCCTTTGTTACTTTTTGGAGATACTCACTGTTTGATGTTGTGATACGTAAATTTGTATACCTAATTGCTTACTTGTTTGGAGTATATAATGATATATACAGATTCCTAATTCAACCACCAAAAAAAATATATATATATATATATATTCTCACACTTTGTCCCACTCATTCCGAGTCTTGATACTACTACCTATTAAAAACCAAACTCAAAATCTTCTTCAACAAGCAAATTGGCTATTCTTAGAAGTGATGAATAGATTTTTGGAAGGAAGAAGTCTTTATTTATTTATTTTGTTTTTTGTCTTTTATATTATTTTTTTTAATTGATTTGATTCTTTTATCATATTTTGATTAATATTTAATTAGTTTAAAATTTTGTAATTAATCTTAACTTGTTTATTCATAATGAGAAATTAATCTTTTTCTTTTTAACTTCTCAAAATATCCGACTGGCTGGCTTAGGTTGTTTAGTTTTAATTCTTAATCTCCTATGTTGTTTGATGAATTTGAAAGGAAATTGAATTGGATCTTAGATTTGTTAGATAAATATTACTTATTCGTAACTTATGGAAAATTAATAGAGGACTAACTTGTAGATTGAAAAATTAATTATTGATAAAGCTAAAGGTAATTTTGAGATAGATATTTTTTTTAATAGTTATGAGATTGAATGATTAACTTTTTTTTTTTTTTTTTTTAATTGTGACTAAAAAAATTAAATAATTATTCAAAAATAAGAAAGATCAAAATTATAAAATATGGATTAAATAAGCTAATTTTTCATTTTACAAATTTGTATAACTATTGTAAACCAATCCCCAAATATAACGTATCATCTCTATCCTTTATAAACAAATAGTATACAGCAGCGGTCAAAATAAGCTGGTTTAAAATTTTGGGCTATAAATTCAGGACTAGCCTAATTAAAATGAAGATTAATTTAAATATGAATTTGATTTAAAGATATCATGATTTAGGATCATCTAGAAAAAAAAAAAAAAAACACGAAAAACCAGTAATAGAAGGAACAAATAAAAGAAAAGAAAATATACATGGACAAAGGTGGATCTCTACTCTTCCAGCACAAATTTGGGATTCGTTCTGTGAAAAATCTGATCGGGAAGGTGAATAATTGCTAAATATTTTTTTCTTGAACGAATCCAATGACGATTTGTGCTCCGTCGTCATCGAGTCAAAATTCCAGAGCATGGCTTATTCACAGCGTTCTCGTTGGGGCTGCTGTAACTGCTGCATTAGGTGCACAAGCTTATATTCATATCCGCCGACGGAGAAAATTTCGCTCCCGTGTTGTTGGAATCATACCTGCTCGTTTTGCTTCCTCTCGTTTCCCTGGCAAGCCTCTCGTTCAGATCCTCGGAAAACCCATGATTCAGGTGCATTTGTAGAACCCTATTAAGACCTCGGCATTTCAATTTTCATTTTTTTTTTTAATATTATTATTCTTTTCTCATTTCTCGAATTTATGTTTTTAATTGGGAAGTTAATTTGTGTGAATTATAAGATGAAGTCTTCCATTGAGAATGAACTAAGGTAGTGAAACTAAATTGGAAAGGATATTCTTCTAGATTTAGTGTTTTTGTTATCTGAGAGTTTATATGTACTGAATTACAGAGAACATGGGAAAGGGCAAAACTGGCTTCATCCTTGGATCGTGTTGGTACGAGTTTATCTTCTTTGATATGCTTGTGTATGTGTCTAATTTATAGTTAATTGACATGGGGGCTCTAATTATTGTGTAGTTGTGGCAACGGATGATGAGAAGATTGCTGAATGCTGCCGAGGATTTGGCGCTGATGTGGTTATGACGTCAGAATCATGCCAAAATGGTAAACTTTTGATCTGTTTGCTTAATTCTTTTGTTTGGTTCTTCCCCTGTTTTTTACTTGTAAAATTCGAGCGTTTAGATCTTGTTGTAGCTAATAGCTAATTTATCATTATCACCATAGGTACTGAGCGCTGCAAGGAAGCTCTTGAAAAGTTGGAAAAGGAGTATGATGTTGTTGTTAATATTCAAGGAGATGAACCTCTTATTGAACCTGAAATAATTGATGGAATTGTCAAAGCACTGAGGGTAATGTTGTCATTAAAATTAAAAGGATATTTTGTCATTTTTTCTTCCTCTTTTTTCAGCATGATCTATAAGCTCTGGTTAAAATGAAAGCCTAGAATGATGCTCTGTGTATTTTACTGATTTCATGCATTTGAAGAATATTGGATTTTTAATCTGTTTGTGAAACAAAATTTCCATCAAGATCTTTCTTGAAAATGGATATTGAATATTGGAGGAAATGGATGAGAACCCTGTAGATTTAGAATGCAGACCATTAACCCTTGAGTCTCATCTAGCTTTTCATCATATTTCGTAGTTAAAAACGAATGTTGCTGTTGCTTCTATTAGATTCAATGATACCTGCAACATTAACTAGTAAATGGTGAGAAAAGCATTCTTTGTTTTGATATGGAATAAGTCATGGAGAATTTTCCGTAAACTGCAGAATTTCTAACCAGAACTTGCCTTTCGGAATTATAAGTTTCTCTGGCTGATATTAAAGCATTCTATGGTTGATTTAGGCTGCACCAGATGCAGTTTTTAGCACTGCAGTGACTTCCTTGAAGCCTGATGATGCATTTGATACGAATCGGGTAAAATGTGTGATGGATAATCGTGGTTATGCTGTCTATTTCTCACGAGGGCTGATCCCATTTAACAAGTTTGTACTCTCTATTTTACCCCTGCTGCATTTTTATTCATCTCTTATGGATGGTAGAATAACTGTTCTCTTTGCTTTTTGTAACAGGTCAGGAAAAGTGAATCCTAACTTCCCTTACTTGCTTCATCTTGGGATTCAGGTATTCAAATGAAACCACTTCTATTACCTGTATGTTCACTACTATGACCATGAGGAATACAAGTAATGTGTTTTTTCTGTCCTCCCAGAGCTATGACACTACGTTCCTGAAAGTATATCCAGAACTGGCTTCAACCCCACTGCAACTTGAAGAAGATCTTGAGCAACTGAAGGTTCTTGAGAATGGATACAAGATGAAGGTATGCCCGGAGACTTTTCCACACTTTTGAGTGTTCTATTTCTATTCTCTTTTTGTTATTGACCAATTTAAAATGGGGAAGGGAAATTAATTTTCTGTCTTGTACATTTCCTTCTCTCTCTCTCACTGGTGGCACTTGAAGAGTTGAAAGCCCAAATTCTTCCTTTATTATCTAATTCTTTGGTGAATTTCGTCTATATTCTCCTGATAACTTCATGATAGTCACTTTGTGTTTGTCATGATTAATTCTATAGAAAAGGATTCACATGTGACAAGATCTTCCTAATGCTACAACAAGAACAAGATTTACATGAAGTAGCATAGAAATGAAACTGGCAGGAACTGTTTTGTTAATGATCTTTTCCTCATGTGTGAATTTGTTTCTCACATTTATCTCTATTAAATCGTGTGCTGTTATCTGATGAGTCCTCAAAAGGCAGATAAACACCTTACTTTCAAGATCTTGAAAGGTGTATAACAAAATTGTGCAACCAAAGAAGAAGAAATTGCTTGAAGAAGCTATAACTAGTTACTTTCTTATTTGATTTGTATGGGTCCCTAAGATAAGTCATTTCATGCCTACTTTCACGTTTTTGGAACAGGTGATAAAAGTTGATCATGAAGCTCATGGGGTAGATGCCCCTGAAGATGTAGAGAAAATAGAACGTTTAATGCGAGAGATGAACTTATCTTGAGTTTGTAAGATAGAGAAACTAGCTAGTCAAAAGGTAAATCAGCGGATCACATATGGGATTTTGGATTTTTCAGTCTACTTTCACTTTTCCATCCGTGGCTGTTCGTGCAGATTAAAGTTTGTCAATAAGAAATAACTTAAATACAGAAATCTTATTGAAGGGGGCCAATGCTTATTTACCACACTGTCAATAACTGTTTGGTGTTTTATTAGTGCTTTATTACAAGTGAGATATCTGGAGAGAATTACTTTGTACTTTGTATTTGTATTAATGTTCTTGTGCATATTTTTACAAGTACTTTTTCCAATTCAATCTTGTCTGGCAGTCTAATGTTAATATGGTAATTTGACCATTTTTAGCAAACTTTTACCTTTATTAATCCATAATCTTATAACCAAACATTATTAATTGTGCTATCTATCTTAATCCAAATTGTTTGGTAATGTACTCTACTTTTGACAATCTGGTTGGAACTCAATTCCTCCCCGCCCCCCTTATGACTCATATTTCTTGTGATTTTACATGAGTTTCTTTTATATAATATTTTGTCAAAACAGTGGCACTGTAGTCAACAATCATACGATTTGAGTGTAAAATTGGACAATAACCAGGCCAGTAGTAGTAGTACTAGCAAGCAGAGAGACAGAGAGCAGTTAGGCTGGGTGAATCATAAGTTTTGTCAGTGGAGACTCAGGAATCAGCTGAGGGATAAGACAAATTGCTTTAATGTACTTTCCCTTCCCAAGGCAGATTTTCTTACCCTTTTTCCTTTGAATCTTTTTTTTTTTTCTAGTTGCCCATTCCTATCAACGAAGATTGTACACAAATATTTGAAGATTGCAGCAGAGTTAATAAAGGAAAGCCCATTTCTCTCATTACTTCTTAATATATATATATAGATATAAAATCTCTACATACTTTGAGCAGAAATTTCAAACTGAAAGAAAGAACACAGAGAAGACTACTGACAGATGATACTACTACTTTTGGACAGAGAAATTAACCTCTTTTGTTTTGGTTCTTCAACAAAATTGCATCTCTACACTGCAAACCGACGCCGTAGTTGTCAATCTTTGACCAAATGTACCTCTGTCTTAAAGAGAAGAAACGAGAAGGAGTCTACAGAGAAATACACGAACCCACCTGATGAATGCGAGACGAACGATCCAAAACTCTTGCCCACCACACAGTGCCATGCCGGCCCGTACAACGAGTCAAATTCCTGACTCATTCACAATCACAACATTAATTTGATATATACATATACATATATATATATATATATATATATATATATATATATATATTGGCCAAATAGAAATTAAGGGTCAAATACAATTAGTTGTAGTAATATTTTTAATTACCTTTTTTATGGAACGAGCAAGGAGAGTGAGACTCGGTCGGTGATGATGAGAAACGGTGGTGGTGGTGGTGGCGGCGGTTGAGGAGGCAGCCGAGGCATCGAGGAAGGATCTTGCGCATCGGAATGCACGTTCCATCATGGAGATAGGCATGTCTGCCGATCTCAATCGGGCATTAAGACTAATAGCTAAGGCTGCAAGCTTCAATTCTTCACGTGATAGAGACTTGTAATTGCTATTACGACTCGCCGGCAATGATCTTTGCCTCGACAAAGTTTGCCGGCCGAACAGCAACTTCTGCTCGTTTCTACAGTTATTCTCGGGAATTTCCGTCATCATCCCAAGTTCTAACGTCAAAAAAAGGGGCAAGAGTAGAAGAAGAAAAACACGAAGAAGAATGGTTGAACTTTTTGACTCTGGTAGAAATTAGTAGTAGAGACAGCGAGCTTGACGGGGTGTGGGTAGGCGTGGTTGGGAAAGATGGGAATGTAAAAGTTTGATCTTTGACTGACTTACGTGGAATTAATATATATATATATATATATATAAATGGCATGCCATTGATGGTTATGTTCATGTGGACATTGTTGTCCAAGAATTTTTCATCAGTTTCAAAATCATAATTGTCATAAGATGAGCTAAGCCATTTTAATGAAATACAACTGTGATAATCATCAACAAAAGTAACAAAATAGTGTCTACCTCCAAGAGATGGAGTCTTGGCAGGTCCCCACACGTCCGAGTGCACATAATCCAAAATACCCTTGGTATTATGAATGGCGAGCAAATTTTACTCGCTCCGTTTTCCCCGAACACAATGCTCACAAAATTCTAATTTGCAAGTCTTCGTACCTTTCAACAATCCTTGTTTTGTAAGAATCTGTAAGGATTTTTCACCAAAGATGTCCCAAACGCATATGCCATAGTTGTGTTGCATCTCTATCCTTCGTATTCTTGGAAGTTGTTGTGCCGCCCCGCTACCCCCAACAACCGCTACTACCTTGATAGTAATACAAGTTATTCTTTCTCACACCCTTCAACATCACAAGTGCTCCTGATGTAGCTTTAAGAATTCCATCTCGTATCGTCACAACTAGACCTTTTGATTCTAAGGTCCCCAAAGAGATGAGATTCTTCTTCAAATTCGGAACGTACCGAACCTCCTTCAAAATTCTTGTGGATCCATCATGAGTCTTTAATTTGACTGAACCTATCCCAATTGTTTTACATGTATTATCATTGCCCATGTAAACAACTCCACCATCGAGTTCTTCAAAGTCAAAGAACCACTCCCGAATAGGAGACATATGATAGGTGCGGCCGGAATCTAAAATCCACTCGTCTTGATGCGATGTTGAAGGTGATGCAACTAGAGAAATATCGGACTCCACATCACTTTTGCAATCTGCAACATTTGCATCTTGCGGAGCCTTACCTCTCTTTTTCAACTTTGGACAGTCTTTCTTCCAGTGTCCTTTCTCATGACAGAAAGCACACTCATCTTTGGCAATTCTTCCTTGCGACTTAGATCTTCCTCTTCTCCCCTTTGATTGGCTTTGACGGCCCCTTGCCACCAATGCTTCATCTGCTGCAACCGCTTTGGTTTTTAACTTATCCTGCTTTCTCAATTCTTGACTATATAAAGCGGAACATACAAAGCATCTAAAGATACATTCTCCTTCCCATGAAGTAACGTCGTTTCCAAATGTTCAAATTCATCGGGAAGAGATGATAATAACATCAAAGCCAAATCTTCATCATCAAATTTTACATCTAAATTTAACAAGTCTCGCAACCAACTGATTAAATTTAGTAATGTGTTCATTCATAGTAGTACCCGATCGATAATCAAATCGAATACTCGTTTCTTCAAAAGGAGCTTATTCAGGCCACTCTTTTTCGTAAATTTATCCTCCAAAGCCTTCCACAACTTGTATGCTGAAATTTCATTTTTACAAAGATACTTCTCCTCTCGGACAGGCACGATCGAATTGTTCCGCAAGCCAAACGATTAATGATACCCCAATCCTTATCTTCCACATATTCCGGTTTATCTTCTTCAATGGCAATATCGAGACCTTGCTGAAAAAAGGGAGTCCAAAACTTCCCCTTGCCACATCCCGAAATGACCAAGCTGGCCAAATATTTCTACCGCCAATTTCAAACTTGACATCGAAGTCCTCGACCATGTGGACGATGATGTCGACATCTTCGGTATTATATTTGATGTACTCTCGATTGCCATGACAAATTTAAATAATATTCAATAATATTACAAGCAAACAAACCAAGGACGAACCTTCGCTTTGATACCACTTGTTGGGAAATCGGGCAATTTCCCTCTAAATTGAAACTAACGAATTTCACCGATTCGATGATTCCCAGGAAAGACTACAAAGTAGTCTCCTCCTGAAATTACCTTTCTAAGCAAGTTCCCGAGAAAGGGGGAGAGGACACACTGGTCCCACTTAAAACCCAGTCTCCTAGGCAACCCTACTTACACAGGTATATATTCGCAACCTAAAATACCCGACAAATAATATATTGAATATTAAACTACAACCGAAATATAACAACAATAAATGCGGAAATAAATAAAAGAGATAAGGAAAGAACACACCCAGAATTTTGATAACGGAGTTTGGCGCAATATGCGTTCTAATTCTCCGGAGCGAAAAAAAAATTTTTTTTTTTTTTTGAGGGGGGGGTGCTCTTTTTTTTTTGGGGTGTTGGGGTGGGGGGGGGGGCTCTTTTTTTTAGACCCAACAACCCCCTCAAAACAATGAGGGACCGATGTGGGATTTTTTTTTGCCAAATGTCAACAAAACGGTGGTGGTGGTGGTGGCGGCGGTTGAGGAGGCAGCCGAGGCATCGAGGAAGGATCTTGCGCATCGGAATGCACGTTCCATCATGGAGATAGGCATGTCTGCCGATCTCAATCGGGCATTAAGACTAATAGCTAAGGCTGCAAGCTTCAATTCTTCACGTGATAGAGACTTGTAATTGCTATTACGACTCGCCGGCAATGATCTTTGCCTCGACAAAGTTTGCCGGCCGAACAGCAACTTCTGCTCGTTTCTACAGTTATTCTCGGGAATTTCCGTCATCATCCCAAGTTCTAACGTCAAAAAAAGGGGCAAGAGTAGAAGAAGAAAAACACGAAGAAGAATGGTTGAACTTTTTGACTCTGGTAGAAATTAGTAGTAGAGACAGCGAGCTTGACGGGGTGTGGGTAGGCGTGGTTGGGAAAGATGGGAATGTAAAAGTTTGATCTTTGACTGACTTACGTGGAATTAATATATATATATATATATATAAATGGCATGCCATTGATGGTTATGTTCATGTGGACATTGTTGTCCAAGAATTTTTCATCAGTTTCAAAATCATAATTGTCATAAGATGAGCTAAGCCATTTTAATGAAATACATGTGATATATGCAAATATAATACACCTATTAAAATCAATACAATATATATATCAAATTAAGGCAAACTTTAAAGTGACTTTTAGAATTATATGAATTAATGCATAAGATAAGGTGAAAGTAATTGAAGTTCCTTAAAATCCATGTAGGCTGAGTAGTCCAGTTTTCTTCTCTTTCTTCTTCTGTTTTCTTTCTTTTTAAAAAAAAAAAATGTTTGGAATTTTAAAAAGTTAAAAAAATATTTTGGGACTGAACTTGTCAAAAGTAAATTTATTTGAGACAAAACTCACCAATTATTCTTGCAATAAATGGTTCATATTCCAATACTTTATATTTTCACATATTTGTAATATATCAATATAACATTGTGGTTGAGATTCTACATCATTTGTTATGCATCTTTTTCCCTTCAAATTTTAGTTAACTATTTACTTATAAGGCAAATCTTTATTCTATTGCATATAAAAAAGAGGGGTTGGTAGAGTAAGGAAAATAGACGGGAGAAATATCGTAAGGTGAATTAGAATTTTATTTATATTTTTTATTTTAACATTAAAATTTCATCATTACACTTAATAAAAATAATGGGTATTACTAATGCAATACCTAATTATTAATATCATTTTAAATATTAAGTTTATCATTTTTCTCTTTTTTAGATATCTTTTCTAAACATCTTTCAATACATACAAAAATAGGGTAAAGTATTCCAATAACACTTCTTATTCAAAATCCAAGTTTAGCAAAAAAATTTTTTTTAACTTTTAAAGTCACAAACTTTTTTATTAGACATAAATATGGTCCCTTTTGACAGATTCCGTAAAAAACCCTAAAAAATTAACGGTTTATTAATAAAAGGAAATGGTAAAAATGTCACAAAAATTTTTGAGAAAAAAAATTAATTAAACAAGATCTGGACGAAAAATTTTGAGAAAAAGAATTGAAAAAGACAATGTGCATGTTATCGGGTGAAAGAAAACACATGTTATCGGGTGAAAGAAAACATGGGAAATAAAAAATAGTTTATTGGAATTTTTACAAAAACAAAGCAAAAATAGAATTACAAATGATATGACTATTGGAATTTATAGTAAAAACAGAGGATTAAACCATTTTAGCTACTGGAAATTCTGAGAACAATAGAGAACTAAGGCTGCCTACTGAAATTTACATACGGAAACATAGCAATGACACGTTAAGCTTCTGGAATTAAAATGCAACAAGAAAAATACTTACATAATGCTACTGTATTGTACGAATTTTACAATTGAAAAGCATTATACATACATAAATCTATATCTAAACTACTGAAATTGAAACTCGGATGTCTTGAAACCCTATTTGAATACTTACTCAAATATCTTTGAATTTAACATTCCTTCGCTCCCACTTGAACTCGTATCTCTTTGTCTTCTTGAACAACTTCGATTTGTCAAAATAGTTTCAACCATGGATGATTCACCAAGAATTTCAACATCATCGTTGTCTTCTTTCTCTTTCTCTTCAAACAAAGTTTCTTTAAATCTATTTATTTTCACTGTTTAAATTTTTAGAATCACAAAAATTTCCCCAAATCTCTATTTCTTGTTTCCTCTTTGTCGTTTCTTCTTCTTGTTTAATTAATTTTATTATTTTTTTTGTTCACAACAATTTTTGTGACATTTTTACCCTTCCCTTATATTAACAAACTGTTAATTTTTTAGGTTTTTTGACGGAATCAATCAAAATGGACCATATTTATCTCTAATAAAAAAATTTGGGACTTTAAAAGTTAAAAAAATTCTTTTGGGACTAAACATATCAAAGGTAAATTTGTTTGGGACCAAATTCACCAATTATTCTAAAAATAAACCCTAAAACCTTAATTTTTTTCTCTCCTATTCTTCTTCTTCCACACATTCTTTACTAATTCTTCCAAAATTCACAATTTTTTTTTTCAAAATTCAAATCTTTTTCCCAAAATTTATATCTTTTAAATTTATATATTTTTCCAAAATTCACATTTCTTTTCAAAATTCAAAATTTTTATTTTTTAAAATTCAAATCTTTTTCCAAAATTTATATCTTCTTCCAAAATTCACATTTCTTTTCAAAATTCAGTTTTTTTTTTTCAAAATTAAAATCTTTTTCCAAAATTTATATCTTCTTTCAAAATTCACATTTTTTTTCAAAATTCAAATTTTTTCCAAAACTTATATCTTTTAAATTTATATCTTCTTCCAAAATTTATTATAACTTCTTCCAATATTTACATTTTTTTTCAAAATTCAATTTTTTATTTATCAAAATTCAAATATTTTTTTCCAAAATTTATTATAAAGGGTATTTTTGTAATTTAAATAAAAAACCTAAAAGCCCCTAAAATTTCTCTCCTTTGTTTGCTCAAAGAAAGGAAGAAGAAGAAAAATTATCATAGCCTCAAATATTTTCCATTTTCCAATTTCCATGTTCATGTAAGCAAAAAAAGAAGGGAAGAGGTCACAATGTTCAACTCAAACATTGAAGAACAGAACAATAATAACAATAATAATAATTCCAAGAAAAACTATGGTAAATTAAAATCCAGATTCACACTGAAATCTGCACAAAAAAGACTAAAAAGAAAAAAAATTCGATTCACTGCAGGTACCGTTTGTTGCTTTAAAATTTCAAACAAATTTCCTCAATTTCCCGCCACCCAAGTCTCATGACCAATTTCTGAAATTGAAGAAAAATAATGGGGGAGAACAGGGAAAAAGAAGAGAACAGAAGAAAAAGAAAACAGAAGAAGAAGAAAACAATAGAAGAAGAAGAGAGAGACGAGGAGGAATAAAAGGAGGAAGAGAGAAAAAAATAATTTAGGTTTTTAGATTTTTATTGAAAATTACAAAAGTATCTTTTATAAAAAATTTATGTTTATTTTTTTAATTTTTGGACAAAAATGTCCTTGCCCAAAATAGTAAAATAGGTTGACTAACGGTCAAATATCTATCCTAACGGACAAAACCCGACACGTGAACGAAAAATTTCTTAGGTAAGAAGTGTTACTGAGATACTTTACCCACAAAAATATTAAAATTTTTCATAAAATTCAATTAATTTTTTAAAATATATATATAAAAAATAGATTTGAATGACAATATAATTAGTATTTTTTTGAAAAAAAAAATGTGTATCAAAAACATTGAATCTTTAAGATAAAATTATACTTTCTTCATAGAAAAAAAAAAAAAAATCCAGTTAGCATTTAACAGTCTCAAGAATGAGTCCCGTTTTGAGTGATGGGATTCTCTCTTTCATGAGATCCATTTTGAGTTTACGGGACTCTTTTGTTCTTTAAAGAAAAAAAAAAAAAGTAATTTGGACTTAAAATTTTAATAAATCTTTTCATAAAAATTTATATATTTTTAAAAAAGTTACATCATTAACTATAATATGGTTCGTAAAAAATTAATTCTATTTACTGTAATTTAATTATATATACCATATGAATATATAATAATATGAAAAAAAAGGAATAATCATGAAAATGTTTAAAGAATGTCGTAATTAAGGTAGATGGTGCGTTTAGCAACCATGAAAATAATATAATATGATCTAGCAAAATAATAATAATAAGGGTAAAGTATCATAATGACACCTTTAGATTTAAAAATTAAATTTTTGCCCCCTCAAATTTTTCGTTCACAAGGTGTCATTCAAGTTTTAAAAAGTCTCACTATATGCCCTTCCGTCAATTTTGTCCGTTATGGTAGATATTTGATCGTTAGTCAACCCATTTTACTGTTTTGGGCAAGGGTATTTTTGTCCGGAAATAAAAAAAAACTTTTTTTATAAAGGGTAGTTTTGTAATTTTTAGTATAATAAAACCTAAAATCCCTAAATTTTCTCTCCTCCTCCTCCTCCTTCTTCTTCTTCTTCTACCAACTATACACCTACACGACAACACAAGCAGCAGCGGTGATGACACAGTCATGGCAACGACGACACAATGGCTGGGGCAACGACAACAGAGTGACGACGACAACGACGGCATAGTGGCAATAGCAACAACACAGTAGCTTGAATTTTTTTCCCCAAATTTTATTTTTCTATATCTATTGTTGTTAGGGTTTTTTTTTGGCATTGTTGTTAGGCTTTCTTTTTAGTGGAATAGTATGTTTATTTTTTGAATTTTTATTAATTTGTTATGGGTTTGTGTTGCCACCACTGTTTTTCTTCTGTGTCGCCGCCGTCAATCCAGTTGTGCTGTTGTTGGTGGAGTTGCCACCTTGGGTAGAAGAATAAGAATGGGGTGAATCATTGTAATTTTTTTTGGTTTAATTTTGTATTATTTTATCATTATTTGAATTTTAATTAATCTAAATTTTTCAGAATTTTTGGGCAATTTTTTTTATTAAAACATTGAATTTTGGAAAAAAATATGAATTTTGGAACAACTAGTGAATAATGTGTAGAAGAAGAAGAATAGAAGAGAGAAAAATTAAGATTTTAGGGTTTATTTTTATTAAAATTACAAAATTACCCTTTATAAAAAAAGAGTTTTTTTTTTAAAATTTCCGGACAAAAATGTCATTGCCCAAAACAGTAAAATGGGTTGACAAACGGTCAAATATCTACCCTAACGAACAAAATTGACGGAAGGGCATGTAGTGGGACTTTTTAAAACCTGAATGACACATTGTGAACGAAAAATTCCTGAGGTACTAAACTTGGATTTTGAATTCTAAGAAGTGTCACTAAGATAATTTACCCTAATAATAATAATAGGGTAAATCATCCCAACTGCACTCGAACTTTTGAAAATTCCGAGTTTTGCCCCTGAACTTTTTTTTTTCACTTTTTTTGCCTTCAAACTTTAAAAAGTCACTTATTTTGCCCTTCCGTCCAAAATATCCGTCTGTCTTTAATTTCCATCCATTTTTCAGGGGTATTTTGATCTTTTCACCTTAGAAATATATATTAAAAATTTGTAATTTTTATTTAAGGGTATTTTTGTCTTTTCACATTGGATATATTTTATTATGGAAAATTAGAAAAATTTTGCCACCGACGAGGGTCAAACCCGCATTCTCACGCGTCAGGACGTGGCATTTAACCGCTGAGCTACAGATGATTGTTTGCTAATTTTTTACATAATTTAAATATATACTTAACCTCTCCACTTCACTTTTTTCCAAAATGAGTTTCTTGTTTTTATCATTCTATTTCTTCTTCTCCTCTTCATCTTCCTCCTCCTCAACACCACCTCCCGCCAAAAAAAATTTACTTTACATTAATACATAAAATATTATTTTAATATTATAATATATTATAATTTCAATTGATTTTTACGTCATTTTGTTAAATATAATACAAGTATAATAATAATTAATGTTTATGAAAATTATAAAAAATAAATTTATGATTTACTATTATTAGAAAATTATAAAAATTAAAATTTATAAATAAATTTAAAAAGAAAAAAAAGTAGAATTTAAATATTTTATTAAAAAAATTGAGAGTCTACTTTGGCAAAATAGACTCTTATTTTTTTTAATAAAATATTAATAGTCTACTTTGACAAAATAGACCCTCATTTTTTTTAATAAAATATTAATAGTCTACTTTGACAAAGTAGATTCTCAATATTTTATTAAAAAAAATGAGAATCTTTTTTGGCTGAAGGTGGTGTTGAGGAGGAGGAAGAGGAAGAGGAGAAGAAGAAATAGAATGATAAAAACAAGAAACCCATTTTGGGAAAAAAGTGAAGTGAGAAGTTAAGTATATATTTAAATTATATAAAAAATTAGCAAACAATCATTTGTAGCTCATGTTTGAGGACGCAGGTTCCTAGAATTTTCAAAAGTTCGAGTGCAGTTGTGATGATTTACATATAATAATATAATATGTGTTTAGTAGGTGTCAAAATTTAACTTACAATTAATAAATTTTAGTTTAAAGGTGTCTCGACTCGGGTCCAAGAGCTCTAGTGATGTGGTATTATTATGTCCATGAGCTCTAGTAATGTGGTATTATTTTTTAGTTAGACCATATGATTTTTGGAGCTATCTTAACTTCGACTATTCCAAATTAGAACAAATTCAATTTTTTATTTGAAAGAAGGCCCGACTCTAACTCTTAGTTGATGCTCACAACAGTATCAAACTTTTAATTTCCTGTGACATTCACAATACACTTGTTTATTATGCCAAGCTAGGGTTATGTAATATTACTTTTACTATAGCAAAAAGAAAAATTTGGACTAACAATAAATATGTAAATCACATTTATATATCATTTGACATCTTTATATAGTTATATGAGACGGTAATAATAAAGGGATTGAAATAAAAATTTTAAAATGATTAAATTTTTTTTCAAAATTACAACATACAACTGAAATTGCTATATTAAACTTGTATATCTTACTTAGCAAGTTAAATTTTTTATTTTTTTAATGAATACTTAGCAAGTTAAATTAGACACCTAAATAAGACAAAACAAATTAACTAAACTATCACATTTTAAAGGAGTAAATTGAGAAATTATCCTTAAAATTCTTAAAGGAAAAACCAAAATGACCCCAAACAACTATTCTAAGCAATACGATTAGCTGATTATCTAAGGAAGGCCCACACAATAGAAGTTGAAATACCCAATCCACATGACGGATTGAACGTGTCAAAAATCCAATTCAATACTCGCACCTCATCCATTCATTCCGGAATATATTCTTCTCTAATATCTATAACAAACCAAACAATTTCCCACCGAGCCACAAAACCCTCTCCTCATCCCTCCACTTCCTCTCTCCTCCTCATGTTTTTCTTCTTGTAAATTTCTCAGATCCAAAATTAAAATCCTCTGTGGAGTAAATTCTGCTTTGCTGCTTTCTGTGTTGTTCCGATGGCTGCTGCTTTGTTGGAAACACTAACCGTGCCTCGCTCTTCAGCTTTGCCGCCACAGTCGGTGGCTCAGGCGTCCGGTTCTTATTTTTCTAACCGTCGAACCGTCCTCGGATTCTCTCAATTTAGAGGGCTTAAGGTTCAACCAACTCGATTGTCTGTTTCGTTGAAGTCTGCCTCTAAATCTGCTCGCCGTGTTGGTAGAATTGTCTGCGAGGCGCAAGATACTGCAGTTGATAGTGAGAATTTTGTCATTTCCTATGTTTTTTTTTTTTTCTCTGTTTTTATTTATTCAGTTAGTTTTCATTTGTTTTTAAATGCTCTGACGACTAGGTTTATTAATGTGATGTCTTCTGTGTTTTACTGGAGTGTAAGTTTGAGGATTGACATGCCTTGAGTACCGAAATACGGTTGAAATTTTGCATTTAATTCTATTGCTCTCTTAACTAATAGAAGTCTCCTTTGATTCATATGATAGGCTGTTTGAAAAAGTTAGATTTCATGTTCTGTTAGTTTTACTCAAGCATTAATCAGGTTGATTAGTCATGGCACTATTCTGGTGGATTTATGTCTCTATTTTTGCTATTTCTGTATTCATGGAAGAATCGTATAAATTTCTAAATAGTGGTTTGGATGGTCAAATGTACCTTCTATGCTGTCTGCAAAAGATATGTAATTCGTTTTATTAATGTTATTAGAACATATCTCTTGTGTGCTTCTAATGTTATATCTTCTACCGCATTGTATGATGATTTTTTTTTAAAAAAATTATTTAATAAAGAGTTTAAAAGTGTTACTTGTGTATATGGGGATGATTGTTTAGGCTTTTAAAGGTCGTTTATGATGAGTTTAGGATTAGTAGGTCAACAGATGGTAAGTGACTGTGAAATGAAACAGAATTTTCTACATTCATTGATAGGCTGAGAAACTTTAAGGCCCTTGAAGTTTATAAGAGGAAACCCTTTCTAGTGAAGGTAATTTCATGCATATGATATAGCCATATTGCTTCTTCAGTAATAGTGAGCAAAAATTGTTGGAACTTTGTATTGAAATGGATATTTACTCGTAGAGTAATATATATGTGTATATATATATTTGGAATTTTCTAGTCCTTTGTTCAGGATTAGCTCTCATAGTCTGAGTAGTCTCATGCTAAGTCAACATATATAGGTTTGGTTTCAAACAAGAAAGAAGAGTTGTATATTATGGGTAAAGGTGTTTGTTATAGAAGCATTATCATGGAATAGGTACAAGACAATTTTTTTTTCGGAATAGTTATCTTATAAATTTGTTTCTTTAAATTAATCACAATCTTATAAATCTTATATTTTATTATGATTTTAGGTTTTTGCATAGTAATTGTACTTGAACGTGGAATTATAAAGTAAGAAACAGATAGATTAACCTTTTCAATGCAAAAAAGTATAGCATGATCGCTAGACTGCCCATGTCGATGGCTTTGGACTTTAGTAACCATGCCTGCATGATAAAAACAATGAGTTCTTATGCTTGTCAGGTAAACATATTACCTTGGAATTCAATTCAAAGAGCGCCTGCTGCATTTTGAAAAGCGTATAGGTTTCTTTTTGGTTGGGGCATTACGGTCTTAATAGAAATGGCATATAGTAGAAGTTGAATGTTATTTCCAACTTGTTTGCAAGCTATGTTGTAATTCAAACGTGATCCTTTGTGCATATTTTATTTTGATTCATTTCCTTGCTATATGCCATTTTGCCAATATTTTTCCGTGTGAAGCACTGAAACAAAAATGTAACACTTGGATTCTCATATCTGAAAAACAGCTGTGCCACCTATTACTGATGCTCAATGGCAGGAGCTTGTAGTTGAGAGTAAGCTACCTGTTCTGGTTGAATTCTGGGCACCATGGTGTGGTCCATGCCGCATGATTCAAGCTTCTATCGATGAGATGGCAAAAGAATATGCTGGGAAAATTAAATTTTACAAAGTGAACACAGATGACTGTCCTGCCATTGCGACCCAATTTGGTATCCGAAGCATCCCAACTGTAATGATTTTCAAGGGTGGAGAGAAAAAGGAAGCGGTAATTGGTGCTGTCCCCAAAACAACATTGACTAGTAGCATAGAGAAGTACTTGTAAAATGGAGAGCATGTAGATACAGATCTGGCACAGTACTTGTTTCTTCCTTTTAGCCTCCATGATGTTTAATGAACAGTCCCAGTAATCGCGATGCTTCTGGATAGTTCCATGCTACTGTATTATTCTTCTTTCCCTTAATGATGTCATAGCTTTTAAAAATTTCTTAAAATAAAAAAGCCTTTTTACAAGTATATATACATATCTGCATGTATTTGGCCTTGGATTAGGTCTTTTTCTCCTCTTCGTGGCCATTGCTTATATCAGAGAAAGGGAAAATGCAGTTAGAAGCTCCCCCATACCCTGTGGTCTTTAGGAGTTGATATTTTTCTGTGTGTTTGTGGGGATGATGGATAAGTTGGATGGATCCGACTTGTTCCGTGTAAGAGTTTCGACATGTAATATATATAAAATAAATAGATAAAGAAAAAAAAAGAAGAAAAACAGTGTTTCTACCTGTTTTCTTGTACAGAATTAATAACTTTATGGACTTAAAAATTTACGTATACTTTTTATTAAACATATTTTTTTATATATATATATATATATTTTTTTTTTTTTCTTAGGCGGTTATATCATGATATTTTTTATCAATTTGAAGTTTTTTAATTTACATTTACATGGTCAACATTTTATCATTTTTTTAGTCTTCAAACTGCCAATATCATCTTCAAAAATTATTAGATTCATCTCAAAATAAAATTTATTTGATTCTATTATTAGTTGAATATTATAAAAAATGGGTCATTAATCTCCTAAAGGAGAATTTTCTCAAAAATCAAGTCAAGCAAAGAATAAGCGGATCAAATTGTAATCACTATTCTTCAAATTAATTAAAGATTTTTATTTGTTTTTGTTTCTCTTTTTCTTTTTCATTATTTTAGCAGGCGAACCTTTTGTGTACATGGTAAGTGTTTGTGGCCAAGTTGGCAGCCCCCAAACACTCTCATTGTCTAAAGGGTGGGAGTTCGACACCCCCATTTCAGCCAAAATGCTGTCAGATTCCAGTGTTAGATTAGTCGGGTAAAAACCGGACACCATCACTAAAAAAAAAAAAAAGAAATTTGTGTACATGAATTCAACAATTATCAATTCCTTTTCTTTTCAGACAAACAATTTTGTCGCAATTGATATTTTCATTTGTTGAAATCTATAAACATAAAACAACATAAAACAAAATGATGAATATATGTATTACCCAAAATTGTAGTAACATATATATGCCTTAGGTATCTTTATTTTTTTCATTTTATGAATATTGTGAGTACATCATCAACAAGACATAACCTCATTCCTATTTTTCAAGTTAATAAAAACAAAAAATACTATAATTAAAGAATAAAATAATAGAATATAAGAAACATAAGAAATAAAAATAACAATAATAAAAAATAATAGTTTGTTTGAACTAGGGACTTCTAGTGTTTGAGACAAGTGTGCTAACCTACTACACCACTCATACTTGATATGTGTTTGATTTAAGCCCAAGCTATTATTATTATTTTTTTTTTAAGGAAAAAAAAAATAGCTTGGGCATAAATCAAACACACAAATAACATCAAGATAAATTCCACCATCTAATATTAAGAGCAGCAAACTTGAGTTTTGAAAGATTCAACATATAGATAAAATTTACCTTGGTAGTAGGAAATATCACAAAATAAATTCTCTCTCAAAAAAAAAAAAAAAAAAACTCATGCTAATAACGTGTTGTAATATTAATATAATGACAATAAAATAATAAGACTAGAACTAAAAGAATCAAAATAGTATAATACTTGTATATTTCATATAATACAAACCATATAAAATAACCACATATTTATAGGAATATCGTATATGTAGCATATATACACATATACATACAAATATAAATTTACACATAAATCTTCATTATTATTCATGAATAAGATGTTACGTAAAACTAATTATATGAAAATTATAAAAACTTAAAAGCCATAAGTTTAATTGACATGTACTTATACGTATATAATTAAAAGAAGTTTATATACTTTAATCGTCTCTTAATATAGTAATATTGTCTTAAATTAATAATAATACTTTTTTTTTTTTTTTTAAAAAAAGGAAATTCTTATCTCAAAATATAAGTGGGGCAGACCATCTTATTAAGGATTAATTGTAAATACAAATTTGAGTTTATATTATTATTTTTTTTTAAAATAAAATTAATAAGAATTTTTTATTTAATGTTATTAGAAATTTCTATTGAAATCAGATTCCTAAAAGAATTATGTGATACCTGTGACTAAATTAATAAGGGTGATTTTGTAATTTTATAAAGTTTAGGCTTTATTTAGGTATTTAAATATTTTTGGATCTATTGTGCAATTTATTAAGTTATGTATTTTTTATATACTTGACACTAAGGGATATAATTTAAGAGATAGTTCAACGCCTCTGTAGTATTCCCGAGAAAACGAGTATTAAGAAAATCCCAAACGTGTAGGTTTTGAAATTGGAGAAATTGTGTTGTCAATTGCAATTAAATTTTTTAGTTTAGAATTATATGTTTGATTAATTAGGTTTTTAGAATTTAAGAGGCAATTAAGTTTACATTCGATTTATAAGTTTTTAAATTTTATATTAAATTTTAAATAATTTTAGGTAAAGAATCTTTACGGGATTTAGATTACACAGTTGTGGATTTCAATAATTTTAATACAGGTAAGTTGGTTTAAACCCTTTTGCTATCATCTATGTGAATAAAGATTATATTAAAACAAAATCAAATTACAATATCTTATGAATGTTTTTGAATTGATTTTTATTATTAAAAATTATTATTATATTATTAAAATTTAGATATTGTTGAAAGATAATTATTGATTATCTTTTTATCTTATTTTAAATTAAATTTTTGAAAGATTTGAGATTCACATACTTAACTTAATTTTTTTTTGTCTTTTCTCGAAAGTTTAACTTTTTAAAAGTAATTTATTTATTTTAATTTTTTTTTAAAAACTTATTTATCTGTTATATTTATAATTTCTTAAAAATTTATTTTTTTTCTCATTTTTTTTTTTGATAAAAGATTTTATCTTTATGATTTTAAATTTTGATAAAAATATTAGTTTTCTTCTGATTTTACATTTAGATAAAAGATTTTTATTTCTTTGATTGAATTTTTATTATTTCGATATCAAGTATATATATCTTTCAAGTATATATATTTGAAGATATTTTTGTTTGTTAAATTTATGATTAAACCTTCCCTAAAAAAAATAAAGAAAAGAAAAGTTTTGGCTTAAGTTAGTTATAAATGAGTTGGGCGAACATGTTCCAAATTTATAAGTTCCGAACCCATTGAACTCCATTGTTATAAGTTCAGGCCTCCATAAACAACTAAGATCGATTTCGATTAAATCGATGAGTGACTATACTTGCTTGAGCTAAAAAGAATAAGTAACATGTGATTCTTATCCCTTTTTGTTTTGAAATTATATATGAGAATTTTTTAATTTTCAATGTAAGATGAAAAATATTTGTTAAAAAGATTTTATTTGTTATGTTTGAAAGTATTCTAATACTGTTATAATTTTTGAATATGAACTTAAATGCCCAAATATTTTTCTGAAGAAGGTCGAATTGTTTATTGGGCTTTTATAAGCTCATATCACCACTGTTCAAATGCTTTTGAAGGTTTTGATAGACCGATGAAATCAACTTGTGATTTGGATTTTCTAATTGGTGGGTAATGGTTATAAGTTTTGGGTATCTAATTTGATTTGTTGTAGTTAGAATAGTAATGTTTGTAAAATATTATTTTTGAGAATTATGTATATTTATGAAAGATTGGACTTCAAGTGCTTTTTGTTAAGGAATTTTTTATGTATTGATTGAGTTTGTTTTGAGACTTTACATTCTTTGGGTAATAACTTAGAGAATTAGGTCGTGTTACGGCTTTAAATTTAAAATTTTCTAATTTTTAAATTATGTCCGAATTTTGGACATGACAAATTATAAATGCAATGTTTCGCTACCATATATTTTTTTTAGGCAAGAAGAAAAAAGATAAGTAGGAATTTAAAGATGCCAGCACCTCATTGTCTTTCATTTTCAACATGCCCACTTTTTATTTCTGGAAAATAAAATTTTGTAAATTGTGAGTCTTAGCTGGTTAAAATAGACAGCAACCAGAATTCAATTATAGAGAAAATAAGCTAGAATTTAAAATATCTGAAAACAAAAAAAGAATTTAAATTGAAAAGAACATAAAAAGAAATCAAATCTATAATCTTAATTATGACAATTTTTAAATATCTATAATGAGAGTAATCGAAGTCTATAAAAGTTCACATAAACTGAACCGTCTGAAGTGGATTCCACGAAGGATTGACGTAGTCCCGGATAGAATTTCACCAAGGTCTAGCCGATGGACGCAAGTACAAAATACTCGTAGCATGACCTTTGACAAAAGGATTCTCACCGAAACCCACATTAAATGCACCTGACCCGACACTGCTTGAAGCCACTATTGCGAATTGTTGGGCGGGATCACTCCAGGTGTCACTTCCCGGTTGGCCACGCATCTCCATAAAACGGTAACACACTCACACACAAACCAAGTGAAAGTCGGATATTCGGAATATACTCTAAGTGTTCTAACTCTCCGATACACTCAAGTGCTTAGTTTGGTCTGTCCGGAGCTTTCCCTTCCCGACCGACCATCCGACACTAGTAAATACTTATTCTGTTACTAACTTGACCGTCGGAGCGCCAACGTCGGGAACACACCCCCCGACATTTGGTCTTTTGCGGGATCCTCGTCACAAGGAACGGACACACCGAGCTCACGTGGAAGGATCAAGGGAAAGACACCCGATCATATAAAAATAAAAATTATGAGATATTTAACTTATATAGTTAATTTAGAGAAGAGTAGTCGAAAGATGAAACATGTATTGTTTGTGAATTTTTTAAATATGTTTCTAAAGAAATTACATAATTTATTCCTAAATGTAAAATTTGATTTTGAGATTAATTAACTTCATTCCGAGAGAGAGTAGAGCCTATCTCTAACTCTTTATTGGATGATACTATTTGAGTTTATAGAATTGAAGGGACAACTACAAGAATTATATATATACATATATATATATATATATATATATATATATATATATATTTGATATAAAATTCATCGACCAAGAGTTTCACCTTAGGGTGCTTCTATTCTTCTTATAAAGAAGGAGGACGGGATTATGCACATTTGTATTGATTACATAGAATTGAATATAATCATTGTGAAAAATATGCATCTATTATTTAGCATACATGACATCTTTTATCACCTCAAAAATACTAAAGTAATTTCTAATACTGACCTTCTTTCTGAATTAATATTTGAGAAAGAAAATATAACATAGAAAAAGTTCAATGGAGAGTTAACAAAATTTTCTCTACAGAAACTCTAAAACCTTTCATCTCTTCTTCTTCTTCTTCTTCTTCAGCACTGCATCCCTTCTCCAGTTTTTATCTCCCGACTAAGGGAGAATTATACTCCGACTAGAGCTCTCTCTTGGTCGGAGTTCAATATTTTCTATCGATTTTCTTTATTATTTACTGTTTTTCTTGTCTCTCTACTTTTTTTTTGTTTTTTTTTTTGTGTTCTTATGTTTTTTTTTTTTAATTTTTATTCTCTCTTTATTTCTTTGGTATTCTTGCTACCTTTTACATCTCAAATGCTTTGTTATTTATTGATATTTAGATATTAGTTTTTTTTTAAAGAAACATTTGTTAAACTCACTCATTTAAATCGCTCTTTGTTCAATTTTTGTCTTATTCTTAGACATTCTATAAATTTTTTAATACACCCAAAATGGATTAAGTTGTTGTTGAAAGAAGAAACGAAATCAAACTCTCCTTCAACAAATCTTAATATGTGGATAAGTTTTTTCTAATATTTTTTTTCCTTTTTAAAAAAACTAATAAATTCATTAAAAGAAAATGGAAAAAGTGTTAATACTTTAGGAAACTTATGTGAAGTGGACGGATCTCTTTCCACATGAAGTTTTTTTTCACTAAAATAAAAATTTCTAAAAATTAATTAAAATAAAAATTGACAAGAAAAAGTCAAAACTTTATTGATAAATACCAATACATCATCTACAAGTAAGAATCTTTATCTTAATTTATTTTAATTTTATATTTTATATGTATATATTATATATATTTTATATTATATAAAATATATATATATATATATATATATATATATGTATTGTTTACTAAAAAAATTATGGAGAGATGAATTATTTTAATTATAGTTGATTAGAACACTTATTCCTTGGAGGACTTCTTTCTACTATTCATTTCATAATCTCCGGCACCACTGTCTCTCAACCATACCATTCTTCCTTCTTCCGCCATCGCTTCTTCTTTTCTTACTGTTTTTCTATCTTTCTGAAGAAATTCTCTGTCGCTGATTTGTTGTGGGATTTTTATTTTGCTGCTGCTGTTGCTGTTGCTGTTGCTGTTGTTGTAGAGGCTATATTCTCCTTTTGTCGGTGATTATCTAATCCTTTGTATTTTTCTCTTTACAACCCTTTTGTTTTTGTTATCTTTGTATGTTCTGATTTTGCTTTATTTTTTTCCTTTTATTTTTGCTTTTTTTTTTCTTTTGTTTTAGATTGTTGAAATGATTGTCTAAGTTTTGAGGATTAATCTTAAAAACCTGGATTTTTTTTTGCAAATATCTCAGGAATGACTGGAGATTGGGAATTTAGCCGCAGAAAGGAAATAAATTTTGAATAATAAAGAGGAGTAGGGTTTTTTTTTTTTTTCCCCTTCCCTGAATTGATCTTTTATTTGGCAAATTTTCATCTGGGATTGTTGATTTTCACTTTATGGTTTTTCTGTGTCTTTATCGTGCAAATAAAGTTGTTCCTGGTTTTTGATTCCGATGGTATATTTACTTAGTAGTGTTAATTGTTATACAAGCTACATATTGATTGATTTTTATGCAAAGGAGTTTCCACATGAAAGCTTTGGATTGTGTTTGATATTTGCTCAGCTTGTGAATCTAAACTCTGAAGTTTGATTCAGATGTCAGTACAGTAGAATTAACTATTGTACAAAGGAATTGCTCTCGTACTGAAAGCTTTCTTTTTAGTTCTTCTGTTGATGGTCTGCTGATAGGTAGTCCTTTGTTTGGTTGTTTTTTCTCACTATGTTGGTTTTATTCTTGTTCCAGTGGCTTGAAAAAGATTGAAGGCATTCTGTGTCATGATGGAATCTATGGTACAGATGTCTTGAGCATGAATTGGAAAAATAGGATACTTTGTGATTTTCCTATGATGCTGTCCCATATCTATTCTGTGTTATTCTTCTGTTATGTGCCTTAGTTATAGATCGAGTAATGGGTGCTAGAAACCTATGATTACTAAAATTTGAGGCTATGAAAAGGCTGCACTCACCTAGGAGTCAGGAACACGGAGTTCTTAAACCCCTCTAGAAGAATATAATTTATTCTTTTTTATTATTCCTAAATAGAATGAGCTACAAAAAACCCAAACCATAATAAGGTGACAACTATAGTAGAAAAGAGCATGCCTAATTGACAACCTGAAGCAACTCAGTTGGTATCAACCTCACCTACTTAGTGCAAGGCCTTTGAGATTTAATATATATACTACATTTAAAAAAAGAACATGTCTAATTATTAAAATATAAATCTAAACAAAATATAACTTAATATTTTGAAAAAAATATAAAAAGTTCCTAAACTCCTGTTTGGAAAATGTCTAATATGGACTCCAACATCAACCATTGGTAGCATTTTTGTGTGTGTTTTAAAGGAGTTACTGTGAGATAACTGAGATCCTGGTGCCATTTCCTTCATCTACAACATAGAGACATTGGCGGTTTAGGAATGATTGAGTGGAAAGTCCTGACCTTTGCTCTGAATTGCATAGTTCTGAAGGATGCTTCTCATGCATGTAGTAACTTTAAGTTTAAAGTTAGTTGGAATCAATGATCAGTGTACAACTTATTTCAGATAATGTTATCAAGTCAGACCACGTGTGGTTTTACTTCACATTCCATGCGTTTTTCCTTTCTTGATGACGTTGGTGAATGTGATATTTTTCCCCCATGTATATATAGGTGAATACAGGGAAACGAACGCAATTTCTGGTTTCCTCTTGTATAGTTTGTTGGACATGGTGCAACATAGCTTTCATATTTGTTGACTTTGAATAATTTATTGTCTCTTATTTTGTATTTGAGGATGTTTGATTGATATTTGTGCATCTTTGTTCTCTTTTGAGCAGATCTAATGGATTTGCAGCAAAGCTTTTACCAGCCTGAATTTGGTCTTCATTCTGATGAAGATGAGGCATTTAAGGAAAAACCATCTCCAATTTCTGCTTCATCTGTAGCTTCAGATAATATGGATGGGTGTTTCGACTGCAACATTTGTCTAGAAGCTGCGCATGATCCTGTAGTTAGTTTTTGCGGTCATCTTTATTGCTGGCCTTGCATTTACAAATGGCTTCAAGTTCAGAGCTCATCTCCTGAATCAGATGAGCAACCAAAGTGTCCTGTCTGTAAGACTTGCATATCAAATTCTTCATTTATCCCTCTCTATGGCCGTGGTACCGCAGCAGCACCTGGATCCGAAGCCAAGAAGTGTCAATTTGACCTGTTGGTGCCACACAGGCCAGCAGCTGTTGGAAATAACACATTAGTAACAGAGACACAACCTCATCCTGATCTGTTTCACCGACACCCAGAACCTTATTTTGAACCAGAGCTGCAGGGGTTTCATCAGCAGACATATCTTTCTCATCCTTTTGGCAATTATGCACCCACAGGATCATCTGGTTTTGGAAATACGGCAATGACCAGTACTTTCAGCCCGACAATTGTGATGTTTGGAGAAATGGTTTTTCCGGGGATGTTTGGAAGCTCTGGCACTAATTTATTTACTTATTCCTATCCAAATTCTTATCCTCCAAGAAATGGTAGTCATAGGAGGATTAGAAGGCAGCAAATGCAAGTGGAAAAGTCTCTCAGCAGAGTAACCCTCTTCCTTTTCTTCGGTTTGCTGTTGTGCCTGTTACTTTTCTGATTACTCTTTATATATTTGCACAAATTGTTAAAACTGTTTCTTCTGAGCAGTCAGTGAGAGATTTAAGATACAGGGGACCTTTTCTAAGACATAGCAGAAAACCAAAGATTGGTGGATGTGCATTATGTACTGTACATCTATATATATGTTTCAAATATGTGCATATCTTCTGTACATATATACTCTAAATAAAACTATACATACATATCCAATCTATATATATGCATTTCAAATATGTGTATATATCTACTGTACATATTTACTCTACATAAACTATAGATACATATAGATATATCTATTCAGACCAGCAACTGTTGGAAATTACAGATTAGTCGTCAGGAATGCAGCATCAATTAGTTGTCACACACACCCAAAACTACATCTTCTCCTGTTTCATCCACATTCAGGGCTGTTTTGGCAGCAGCAGCATTATTTTGAGCCAGAGGTTGAGGGGATTTCATCTGAAGCCATATTTCCTTTAGCATAGTTCTAGGAGGATGTGAAGGTAAGAACTACAAGTGGAATATTTTGTGTCTGATTTCTCCTATCTGTGAATTTGTACTAATTGTAACTGTTGTTTCTTGTGAGCAGTCAGAGAGAATTAAGGAAACTGTTTTTTAAGGTTTAGCAGAAAAGCTTTTTTTTTTTTTTTTGGTAAGTAGCAGAAAAGCTATTTATTTATCTACGTGATGTACATATTTACTGTAATATTATCTATCAATGGACATATCTATATATTGTACATAGTAGTATATATATATATATATTAGCTATTCACAAAAAGAGGGGGACTTATCTAACCGACATAAGATCAGACAATCCTAGGTTTCTTTATTCTGATTGATTGGAGTGGCCATTGGATTCACAAAATGCTTAAAGTTAGTAGATGATGTTTTCCTTTTGTGTTGGAGAGGATAAACCTTATCCTTTTTAAATAGGATTAGGATTTGACTATTAAGCACACATTGTTCCACCATCATTAGAGAATCCTGCTTTTTTAATTCCACTATCAGTTTTTCAAACTAATATATTTTAAAATTATTTCTTTTTTTTTTCTTTTAAAAAAAAAAACATTTTAAGTCCCAAATAACTCTTTTAAAAAGTATATATATTTTATTTCAAAAACAAAGTTAGAGAAAAAATAAAAATATTTAGATCAAACTAAAATATTCAATAAACAAAATGAAACAAAAACATTTAAAATAATAATAAAATTATTTTGACCAATACCTAAAATAAATATTCATCTAAAAATAAAAATTATTTAAGTAAGTAGGCTTAAAATACAAATATTTAGGTTAAGAATCAAAATAATTCATCAGAAAAGTAAATATTTAAGAAAATCAAATAGATATATGTAAGCACAAACATTTAGGTTAATAATGAAAGTATTTTGATCAATAACCAAAATAGTTGTTAATAAAAATTAAATATTAGAACCACAAAATAAATAATTTATTTAAGTATAAATAGTTAAGCTGAAATAAACATGTTTTGGTCAGTAACTAAAATAAACATTTAATTACAACTACAATATGAATAATTATTTAATTAAAAATATTTAGACCACGAATAAAAATATTTTGACCATAAATCAAAATAATTGATAACAAAATAAATATTTTACTACCATACAATAAATAGTTATTTAACTAAAAACATTTAGGCATAAAATTAAAATATTTTGATTCATAACCAAAATTGTTAATAACAAAAATAAATATTTAAATAAAATAAATAGTTATTCAAATAGAAATTTTAAGCTAAAAAATATATTTTAGTCCACAACTAAAATAATTGATAATAAAAAATAAATATTTTTTAAAAAATATTCACACCATAAAATAAATAATTGTTTAAACAAAAAATATTTAAGTTAAGAGTAAAAATATTTTGGTCAATAATCAAAACAATTGATAAAAAATGAACTATGAACTAAAACATTTAAGAAAAATACTAAAACTACAAAACTCATAATTATTTAACTAGAAATATTTGGCTCATAATGAAAATAATTGATAACAATATATATATATATATTTATGTAGTTTTTTTTAAAAAAAAATGTTAAAAATAAAAATATTTAAACCAATAACAAAAATATTTGATTACAAAATAAATAGTTAACTAAAATATATAAGCAAAATATTAAAACTCCAAAATAAGTAGTTATTTAAGAAAAAATAATTTAGTTGAGAATAAAAATAATATATCCAATAACTAAAATAGTAGATAAGAAAAATATTCATGCAAATAAAAAATTCAATTAACAAAATGTTTTAGATTAAGAATTAAAAAATTTGACCAGTAACTCTCTCTCTCTCTCTCTCTCTCTCTCTCTCTCTCTCTCTCTCTCTCTCTATATATATATATATATATATAATGAGAAGAAGAATAAATTAGATAGAAAACAAGCTTTGTGCACTGCTGCCGAGAATGAAATAAACCATTCCGAAAATATTTAATAAGAAAAATAAATATTTAATTAACATATTTAATCAAAATATTGAGCCACAAAAAATTATATATATTAAATTTTTAAAAATAAAAATATTTTATCTAATAATTAGAATAATCGATGGCTAGAATGACAATTAACTAACACATTTTAAGTTAATAACTAAACATTAAATCAAAATGTTTAGACCATAAAATAAATAGTTTTTTATTTTTTGAAAAATCCTAACTTCTATTATGTCTCAAACTCATGACTTCTCATATCATAATTGAGGGTGCTACCAACTGAGCTACACATTCTTGACAAATAAATAGTTATTTTAAAAAAAAAATTAAAACATAAATACAACTGATAAAAAAAAAAAAACTATAGAAGTTTAATTCAAATTCGTAGACTAATAAAAACATCAAAACATATTATTAAGTTTCAAGAAATATAAAGATTAAATAAATTTGAATTATTATATTGAAATCCAGAGACGTGAAACATAATTAGCTAATTAATTCTTTTCTAAAAAAATAAGGCTAATTAATTGTTTATATTTTATTAAGTAGAAGTGGATTTTATTATTATTTTTTTCCAGCTTTAAATTAGACACCTTTTTATTTCGCTAAAAGAAAATGGAAAAAAAGAAAAAAAAATGAAGTGGGACTGGTTTAGTTGAATTGTAGTGGGCGAAGTTTCATAGAAAAGGCAGTCAAAAACACAAAAGTCTTGAGCACATGGCAATGCACAACTCAATTAATGTCATATATAGACTTCTTCAACATTGGAAATAATATATATATATATATATATATATATATATATATATATATATGTAAATTCTTTTTTCTAATTTGTCAAAGGATCATTTCTTTGAATTTTTAGCTTCCAAATTCACATTACAAACATGTGTAAGTTTCACCGTGGATACTTTTATAATTTCAAATCATATTAAGTAATTCATACTTTAATGAAAATTATCAATTATTCTATTGAACTAACTTTGAAGAAAAATATTGGAAATAAAAGAAATTGAAAAACAAAATTATTCAATGAGGGTTTCATTAAAATATGAATTAGTTAATGAGATTTTAAATAACAAAAATTTTATACATCTACGAGATTTACACATGTTTGAAACATGAATTATATTTCGGTGACTAAAAATTGACAAAACTTAATAAAAAGACCCCTTTGTCCAATAAAAAATAAAAAGAATTTGATAGTAAAAAAAGTACTTGTTCAAACGAAAATAATATAGGATTAAAATAATCAACTTAAGGGTATAATTATATTTCTTTTTTTCATATATATATATTTTGTGATAGAAGAATTTTATTAATAAATAATAAATATTCAAACTACAACTAATTACACTTGGTGTTGATATTAATACATTATTATTACATGTTCTGAAAATATGTCTCATCTATACTATTATTATTACACGTTGACAAAACGTTCTCCAAAATAGAGAGTTTTTAGCTTAAAATAATATATATATATATATATATATATATATATATATATATATATATATATGTATGTAATTGACGAAATTTTATATAGTTAGAGACTAAATTGTCAAATTATCCAAAATTAAGGGACTGGTTTGAAATAGAGACTAGTTCCTGGTGTGAAACATAAGAAAGCAAAAACCCTAATCAGCACATGATATAGAAACAACAAAAGCAAAGAATATAAACACCGACAATATTCTAAACAGATTCGTAGGAATTTCTACCACATGCTAATGCTTCCTCTTACAAATTGACTACATGATCCATGATTTTTCAATTCAAAATTGAAAGATATATATATATATATATATATATATATATATATATATATATATAAATTATATTTTTGAGGTGGATATATTAAAATCGATTAATATAATCTAAATACTTTGTTAAATCTTTTTTTTTAATGTTACACAAAATCACGAGTTCAACATTCAACATTCGTTGTGCAATTAAGAACCAAAGTGAGCCTTTCTCCGAAATAAAAATTAAAATTAAAATTAAATTTGAATTAATTAATAATATTTCTAATATTTAAGTATATACAATTTGTAGAGCAAGGGAAAAGAAGAAAGAAAAAAAAAACTAAAAGTGAGTACATTTCCGTACCTCAAAGGGACGTGAAGAAACGCGGATATACAAAAACTGTTAGCAATTTAATTGTTGAGACACAAGTGGACCAATTATATATAATCACCGACAACCGCGTCCTACGTCGGAGTTTCAGAATTCAGACACTATATAATCTCAGGCACTTCAGTAGTAGTATGTCGAGAGTTTCTCAGTTAATTATCCTTTTTTTCAGTAGTAGTACGATTTGAGTACTTTTTTAAAATCAACGAAAATCTGCCAAATATGAAAACAACCGTTCTTTTTTCTCTTTTGTTCTTTGGTTTGGTTTTGAAGGGAATGATGAATACTGTTGAAGCAAAGGGTTTTTGGATTAGTGCTCATGCAACCTTTTATGGTACTAATCAAGATCCCAGTACTCTTGGTAAGATTTCTTCACTACCACCATGCATGCACTAAAAACTTACCAAGGTGCCCTGCAAGGGGTGGCCGAGTTGGTGCGGTGGGTTGCCCGGTGCCTGAAGGTCCCAGGTTCGAATCCTGCCAAACGCCTTCCTTGGTCGAGCCTGTTACACAAGGTTTACCTAGTGTAGTTTACCTGGCTAGCGTGGTTTGCAGGCTACTGCGCTATGCCCGAGGGTTTACCCAGAGCGCACTCAAAGAGTAACGGCTGCGGGTTCTCCCGTGAAAAAAAAAAAAAAAAACAAACTTACCAAGGCTTAGGATAATATATATGTATATATATATATATATATCCACATTTTCTTGGATATGTACACATTTATTTGTAACTTTGCATATATATATATATATATTTTTTTTTTTTTGTGCCTATATTAAAATTCTTACTTAGTGTTCCTACATAATTATTATATTCTTTGTTTTATTTATGATAGTCCTTCAAATTATCTTTTTCCTTTAGTTACTTAAAAACTGTTACTAAGTGTTATATATATATGATCTTAATTTTTAATGTTCGATTAATTTGAAATTGATATATATTGATTTTTTTATACATATATAAATAAGATTTTTTTTTTAAAAAAATGACACCATAAACATAATATCTTTAATAATTTTTTATAAAATTTGATCTATTTATGATCCTTAACAGTTGTGCTACTATATGCTGCAAAGAAAAAGGGATCTTGTAGGAATCTTTATTATCTAATAAAAAATGAAAAAAGATACAAAAAGGGATGTGCATGAACATGTAATATATATATATATATATATATTTCCAAAAATATAATTCAATTGATAAATAAATAAATAATACTGAATAATTTTTTCCAGGTGGAGCTTGTGGGTATGAGAACACATATCAAGCAGGTTTTGGTGTAAACACGGCAGCACTAAGTGGTGCACTTTTCATAGGTGGTGAGGCATGCGGTGCATGTTACCAGCTAATCTGTAATTACAGAGCAGATCCTAAGTGGTGCCTCCGCCGTGCTTCTGTCACCATTACCGCCACCAACTTCTGCCCGGCAAACAACCAGGGTGGGTGGTGCGATCCGCCTCGACATCATTTTGACATGTCCATGCCTGCTTTCCTTCGCATTGCCCGTCAAGGCAACGAAGGCATCGTTCCTGTCCAATATAGAAGGTAACCTATTTAATTTTTTTCGATATATATATATATATAAAATATTATTAAGCACTTTGAAATCAGTCTGATCATAATCATAAAATTCACCCTCCATCCATCCTTATATACCCACATATTATCCTTTTTTCACTACTATTTTAAGTCACACTTTTTGTCTATATATATATATATATATTATATATATATATATATTATATCTACGAGACAAGAAAACCATTACTGAAAAAAAAAAAAACAAATTAATATATATTTTAGTTAAAAAATTAAAATATCTTTTTAATATAATGAATAAATTTAACTTTTTTTATCAATTTAAACTTTTAAAATAGATAACAATTTAACTCGATATAATATTGTATCAAAGACAAGATGAATCTTAAATAGTATTTGACAAATTAATAAAAGAAATCTCAATTTTGATTTTTGCTAATGTGACACGTTTGTTTGTCATGGATATATATATATATATATATATATATATATATATATATATATATATATATATTATATAAATTACAGGGTTCCATGCAAGAGGAGAGGGGGAGTTAGATTTACATTAAAGGGACAAACGAATTTCAACATGGTGATGATCACAAACGTGGGAGGAAGTGGAGATGTAAAGAATGTATGGGTAAGAGGATCCAGGACAAGAACGTGGGTAGCGATGCACAGGAACTGGGGTGCGAATTGGCAGAGCAGATTTGACCTGCGAACCCAAACACTGTCTTTTAAATTGGCATTAACAGATGGAAAAGTAATGGAGTTCTTCAACGTTGTTCCTTCTTCATGGATTTTTGGACAGACTTTTGCTGCAAGGAATCAGTTCTAATCTTAATATTAACTAACTTTACAATGTCCGCACAAAAGTGTTTTTTTATTTGCATTGTGCGGACAAGTGTATACATATTTGTTTTTCTTTATAATGGTTAATTTTTCTTTTTAATGTTGGGGGAATAAATTGATGTATTGGAAGAACATATATGTATTGCTCAAGAAATTTGGAGCAATAATTTTCTTCACGTGTTCTTGTTTCAGTTGATATATATATATATATATATATATATATATATATATATATATATATATATATATATATTATTCGATAAATGTTATTTTAATCTCAAATTTTATTTATATATATATGATATGTATATATTTATTCGAGTCACTAATATAAAATATGAACTAGTAATAATCTTGGATATATTTGTGATGTTTTAGTTTCTTCAAATAGTAAATTTTTTAAAGAAAATGGTAAGATGGGTGGAAAAAAATGGTAAGATGTTTTAGTTTATTATTCAAATAGTAAAATTTATAAAGAAAATGGTAAGATGTGTGGGGAAAATATGGTAAGATGTTTGATTTTTTTATCAATAGTGAGATTTGTAGAAAAAATGGTAAGATTTGTGAAAAAAATGGTAAGATGTTTATCAAACTTTAGAACTTACTATTTTTGTTGTAAAAATTACTATATTCTTTATTAAACTTACATTACTATAAGTAACCAAAAAATCTAGAATAGTTAAGATTTACGGAAAAAAAAATGGTAAGATTTAGTGAAAATATAATAAGATTTGTGTAAAAAGTGTTAATATGTTTAAATTTATTGAAATAGTAAAATTTATTTTAAGCAAAGTAATATGTTTTGATTTTTTTCATCAATAGTAATATTTGTGAAAAAAATGTAAGAATTGTTAAAAAAGTGGTAAAATGTTTTTCAAACTTTAGAACTTACAATTTTTGTTATAAAAGTTATTATATTCTTTATTCAATTTACATAAATAAAAACTTAAGTGACCAAAATCTTGAATAGTAAGATTGTGAAAATAATGGTAATATTTGTGAAGAAAATGGTAAGATGTTTATAAAATTTCATAACTTACCATTTTTGTTGTAAACGTTACTATATTCTTTATTCAACTTACATTAATAAAAACTTAAATGACCAAAATCTTGAATAGTAAGATTTGTGAAAAAAATGGTAAGATGTTTGAAAAAAATGGTAAGATGTTTTGATATTTTTATCAATAGTAAAGTTTATGACAAAAATGGTAAGATTTGTGAAAAAAATGGTAAGATGTTTATCAAAATTGATAACTTACCATTTTTATGCTAGTGTTTACTTTAAAATGACTAAAAATTACTACTATAATATAATATTATTATTTTATTTGGTCAAAACTTGTTGGTAACCTATTGAATAGGTAATTTTTTATGACATGTCAAACATACAACATGTCATATCTCCCCTTAACTTGTTAACACTACAACAAATTTAGTTTGTAGCAACATTTTGTTTACAACACTTTTAATTAAGTGATGTATAATCACACAAGTAGAAATACTTCAAGTAATATGTATCTAAATATAAATATTGATGCATGATGTAGTTACACTTTTAGTAATTGTTGCTTAGATATACTAATAATTTAATTTTTTTAGCAACATATAACATAAGTGTTACCATAAAGAGTTTTTTTTATAACATTACTAATTACATTTTTCATAACTATTTCTAAATATAATATACCAGTACGTAATATTGAAACACTTTTTATAACTGTTTTAATATATATTTATTTAAAATTTAATTTTTTTAGACATAAAAGAAAAACGTCATTTTAACGTAATCTTCTCATGTTACTAAATTTCTACTATTGCATGTTACTAAAATTCACTTGTAATTCATTTATTGGTTTGGTTCATGGTTGCATTGGATGCAATCCTTTGATGGATTGCACCACAACACTATCCTATATATATATATATATATATATATATGGACCACTTATGATTTCGGGTATACTGTGATTAGGTTTCCACGTATAGATCAAAGACAAATTTTTATTAGAAAGATGAACACGTGAATAATAATGAATATATAAAAAGATGAAGTGTGAGAATTGAGATATGATGTTAAATCCAATTAATCATTCTATATGTAGATTTTTGGGATGGTAATTTCCACTGATTTTTTTTTTGGCAGATACTAATGGCACTTCACTACAAAAACATCATCTGTGGTATATATATATATATATATATGGTATATATATAGGGTAAACAATCCTAGCTTTTGCACTCTAACTATCAAAAATTGCTTATTTTACATTTCAGAATTTTATTATTACTGGTGGCGAGATTTGAACCCACGAGTACACGCCCAAGTTTGAAGGCACTTTGCCGCTGCACCAGACATTTATTGTAATACTTTTTACAAGAGTTTTATATATTATCTTTAAGTAGATTTTTGTTTTAAATTTTTTTTTTTTTGATGTTGGCAAGATTAGAACCCAACAACACGTTGCAATTAAACGCACTTTGCCACTTCTCTAGATTGGTTTTAAATTTTTGTTTCAAATAAATTGATCTTTTATTTATTTTTTTTACCCCAAAAGAAGAAGAAGAAGAAGAATTGATACCCCAAAAGAATGGACACAAAAGAATCATAATTGTCCGAAATGTATTATGGCTAACATATTGTGATATTCACATTTTTGGCATGATTTTGGAAAAAAATGGCCTGGTTTACCCAAAAATAGATATGTTACGGACTTAATAAAAAACAATATTAAGTTTTGAGATTAATGTTAAAAAGTCCTAAATGTTTAGGGCTAAATCAACTAATATTCCATAATTTTTTATCAAAGATTTCTATTATTTCTAAATTATGTACTTTTTAACATTAACTTCATCATTTTATATCCCATCAAACTTTTTTTTTATTATTATTCTATTAAATAAAAATCATTATTTTCTCTCTTTGAATTAAGCTGTTTTTGACAAATTTTATATTTTTTCTTCAAAATTTTATTTTATTTTGGTACTTCAAGAATAATTTTTTTTTTAAAACTATATATTCTTTTAATATTAACTTTATCATTTCATTATACCTCCTATTACCTGACTTAAGTTAACTACTAGGATTAGCTTATCGTATGTGCAAAACTCTGGTTTTTCCAGCGAGTTTTTGCAATTGAATGCCTCTATAAGGTGTTTGGATTGTTAGGAGAGGTATGCAATCTGAATTTTTCTTGTGTGGAGTATAAATCTTTTGATCTTTGGAAGTATGAACCATTTTTTTATAATTTTTTAATCTATTTTGACATCTTTTTATGCTACCTCATGACAATAATGATGTTGAGAAAAATTGGCAAGTACTTGAGAGAAAACACGTATCTTCCAGAGAGTTTTCTTAGATTGAAGGAGAAATCTGTCTTACTACTCAGATGTTGTAAAGATGACGATTAATGTCTTAACTTTTAATACTTTGATTGATGCCTACTGTAAAGCAGGGAAAGGGAATATGAATAAAGCAATTGAGATTCCTTATCATAAGGATAACATAGAAACTGTTAACATTCTTTTGGATAAAACGGAGGAGAAGGGGATTCAGAGCTGATTTGGCCACTTACAATATACGAATTTCTGCATTAGATGAGATGTTTGAGAAGGGGATAATTCCTCGTCATGTGACCTATAATACTTTAATGTCTGGTTATTTTTCAGGAGGAAAATCCTTCAGGAGCTTTGACTTTGAGGAGATGAATGGAGAAAGAAGGAAAGCAGCTGAATGTTGTGTCATTTAATGTATTGATTAAGGGATTTTGTGAGAAAGGTAAATTGGAAGAAGCAAATGTATTAAGATATGCATATCTTAATGCATATCTGATTCAATTAATGTGTAACCCTTATTGAGGATCAATGTGCTTCATTGCGATATTTCTCTAATGCATTTGGCTATTTTACCATAAATGTTATGCAGTGCTACCTACACTTGACTCCCTTCCTATTCAGTTATCGTAGGGGGTCACAACTAAAAGTTCTATTATGTGAACTTCTATTTCTTTGTCATTTACATAAAGTATTTTATCTGATTAATGTTTTTAGGAGCTCTCAATAAACCAAGCTCTTACTTTTGGTTCGAATTCAGATTCTGCAATGATCAAGAGGAATTCCAGTCTTATCTGCCAGAAACTTTCATCTGAGATTCTTGGGAGGTAAAAAAAAAAGGCGATATTCTGTATTTGAGTTGCTTCTTCACTAAAATTTTTATTCTCATATTTTTGGCTCAGAGTTAATTGTAGTATTCTTTACTGTAGCTCATCCGTGTATGTGATGCAGTAAAACTTATAATCGCAGAACAATTCTGTGATGTGGCTTGATTTCCGAATGATGATCTTTAATTCATCTTTTCGATTCTTATTAATATCTGATATCTGATTTTCCCTCAGCAATTCATGCTGTGAACTATCTCAGTCAGAATCCTAAATTCTAGAGTGATAGTGTTGTCATTTATGCATTTTTTGTAGGCATGCATTGGTGGTGGTAATTTTTTTCTGGTAATGCTGTTGGACCTGCCCTACTATGTCCTGTAGAGGTATGGTGTTTACTTTTCTTGAGGTAGTATTGTCAGTGCAATTCCTTCTTTACTATTTATATATATATATTTGTTCTTTTCATTCGCCCAAAGTAACAATCAAAAGAAAATGAACTGATCTAATAGGATGGAATTGCCCAGTTTTCTCCTTGTTTTCTTAGATTGTGGTTTTCTTTGCTTTCAGAAGGCACAAGTTCTCATCCACCTGAGGTCATAATTGACTATATTCACCTTCCTCATGTGTCTTCCTGACATGACAGACATGGTCCATTATGGTAATGAACTTTATTTGGTATTTTACTGTCATGGAGGAATTTGAATAAATATATTTACATTAATTTCAGTAAGCTATTTTGATAGAGATAATCTGAATTATCTGATAATTTTTGTGGTTCTTTGGTTTCCTATTCAAGCATTTAGGTATCTATTCTCTCTCTCTCTCTTCTTTGGTTACTGGTGCTAGTTTTGGAGGTTACAAATTATTCTCTCTTTTAGGATCTTATTACCTTAAACTTTAAGCTGATGCTAAAAGAATTTGAGTTTTGTCATTTTTCCCCATGTATTTATTGCTCTGATGGTGTAGTTTTGGCTTCTCAGGATAGGAAATTTGTGTGTTAAAGCACTCTGATTGGATGTTCTGTTCTGCAAAAACCTTCGCTAGGTACTATTTACAGCTTAATGTGTGTTTTTTCCATCTGCTGTGGTGGAAACTATGCATTTTTAATGTGGGTTTCATCCAGAAGTGAATGTCTGTGCATCAAATTTGTTTTTCAACTAAGCTTGTTAGCTGCATCCCTAGATAACCTTCTAATTTGGTTTGAGAGATGTAAATTGAGTTTACCCCAAATTTCTAAGAATTTAACAATTGTTATGTAGTGAACTTCAAAAATTCTTCTTTGTATATGTTGGGCTTTAAGGGTTTGAATTTCATGCTTGAATCCATCAACATTTTCCATGCTTTTAAAAATACCTTGCTTTTCTTTTAAGGATGGTCTGGTGTTATTCTGTGCTGAATTTTTAGGGGTTGCTTTGAAGTTCGTGGGTGGGATTTTTATGAATTTATTTTGATGGGTACTGTTTCTTGATGATCGCGTTTTGGATATGTTTTGATTGGTGCGTTTTGGATATATTTTGATCGATGATGTTTAGTGTTCTTGATTTGATATTTTCCTTTTTCGTCTCAGTATCCTCTCCTTGGTTGTCATTAAGAATTCAGATCTGTTTGTTCCTTTTTCTTGTGAGTTTTGTTTATTTTAATTGGGAAAATTATTAGTTTCTCCCGTAATTGTTGGTGGCTGTTATGGATTGGTTCTATTTATGTGGGAAATTCAATAACCTATCAGAGGGATATTACCTGGCTATATGTTAGGGTAGTGTTGTTTCTTTTGCGAGGGTGAATACTTAATCATGCTTTATGCAATTTTATATCATCTTATGTTCTGGTGGTATTTGTGTCCTTTGGGAGGGGTGCTGCTCAGGAATTTCAGATTTTAAGGTTCCTGGGTAATGGAGTAGTTATATCCTGAATTAGAGGGTCACTTGTGTTTCATATTCTCCTTGCTTCGTTGTTTTTGCGGTGACGTCAGCTAAGAGATTCCAAGGGAAGGGTTTCTACTAGGTTGTTTCTTATTTTGATTCACTTGAAGGAGTAGTCTAAAGCGAGATATTCACAGGTAATGGTACCTTTGATATCTTGCTTTGGGTGAAGGCTCAAGGAACTACCAACTAGTCTTAACTAAGAGCATGATCTTGTTCCTTGGCGTTTATATGTGTTACGTTCTTGATTTATTCATCTCTCTGTTTGTCTTTGAGTTTTGGCAATGAATAAAGAAAGTTCAAGGAGCGTTGGTTGTTGTCTCTCTTTAACATTTTACTGGAAGATTAAGGAGTTTTAGTAAGAGTCTGCTGCTTGTTTTTTCCCAGTAAAATTAGATATTGCAAACTCCTCAAATTCCTTATTATAATTTTGGATTCAGCTATCTGTGTCAATTTCTAATTTTCGATTCTATTTGCTGCTTTCAACACCTGTTAGTCCAATATTTTTGTCAGGATTTTTACATCAATTTCGAGTTGTCATTCAATAAGCCTATCAGTATTCTGTTCAAAGGAGTTTTTGGTTTGATTTGGTGTAGTGTTCTCTGAAGTGTCAAGCAATCTTAGTTGGTATACTTTATAAATATTTCTCATTGCTTGTTGTTTTGCCCTTTCAATGAGGATAGTGTATTCTCTAGAGGATTCTTTAATTCTTCTTGATTTATAACTTCTATTCGACATATTTCCTGTGCTTTGCCTGCCTAGATGTTGGTGATACATGAGGAAGATTTGTTTTTATACAACTCATGATCTATGTTTTGTTGTGCCCCTCAGTCTTGATTTTGAAAAAACATATTATTTGATTTCTTTATTTTTGAATGACACAGGGTGGTTACGTTCTAACTTTTCCCACTTTACCAAGAAAAAAGATTTCGCTTTAAAGTCTTGTATTTTTTTGAAACTAAATTATTTGTATTTGTTATTTTTAATTCCTGGAGAGTTCCAAGAAAGAAGGTTATTTATACTCAATAGATAAATAAACACAATCGTTTGAAATATGGTATGCTATTTAACAGATACTTTCTGGATTTAAATTTATTTCTTATTACTTACTGCATATTTTTTCTCTTATTTGCGCCCTTCCTATCCGGAACTATCAAATTTTTACCAACCTATAGTTAGTCCCCTGTTCAACATATTCTTGTGGTTTATCGTCCATGGTAGATGTTGCTGATGATAGGTGGTTTCCTATATAATTTTTTTGGAGGTATTTCATAGGATTTATTATTTTTTGATGCGTCATAGTTTGTTTGATTTTTTATCTTTTCCTCTCTAAATTTACAAAGTCGCACAGGGTGGTATGTCCCAACTTCTACTGCCAGAAATCTAGAGGATAAGGGTATTTATGTTTCATGTAATGTAGTCAATATTGGTGTACGGAAGAGTATATTTTGAACATTTTCTTTCAATTTATATCACCATCCCTAAGATCTACAGATTGAATTGTTTTCATTTCATCTTGATAGTTGGTTTGACTTGGAGAAATTCAAGGGAGCTCGGTTATTGTAGTCTTGGTTCTTTTCTTTCCTTTGTTATCTGCCACCCTTCTTAGCATATTGGATGCTTGTCTGTCTTTTGATTACCATACTTTTATCCTTATACAATCTATTGGGCTTAGCAATTTTTAATCTTCATCCTCATTGCTCCAAATTCATTCAAATTATGTGTTCTAGATTTTTTGTCAGGAATTTAGCATCCTATCTTGCTCTCAATTCAGCACTATTCTCGATACGTCTCTCAATATTTCATTTTCCTTATTTTCTACACAGTTACCATAGATTTTTTTTGTATGATCTTTTCAGGAATTTCAGTTAACATTTTGTGGGTATTGGAGTAGTTTCATCTTGAAAAGGAGTTTATTTGTGCCTTCATGTTGTTTCTCCCGTTTCCTCGTCTTTTTCAAGTGGAATTGCTAGAGTTGGAATTTTTGGGCAGTTGTGTTTGCATGGAGAAAATCGGGGAGTTTGACAATCTGACATCATTATTGCATCTCTATTAACAAATTGTTTCTTATTTTGATTCACTTGAAGGAATATTTACAGGTTATCTTGCTTTGGTTGAAGGCTTTCTTGATTACCAACTAGTCTTAACGAAGAGCATGATCTCGTTCCTGGAGTGTAGATGCACTTTGGTGGTTCTAGTCTTGACACTTGCTTTGGAGTTTTAGTAACGGTATGTTGCTTGTCTTTTCCCTGAAAAAATACATATTGCAAGCTCCTCAATTTCTAATTTTTTGTTCTAATTGATGCTTTCAACTTCTGGTGGTCTAATTTTTTTGTCAAGATTTTAGCATCCATTAGCTCAGTAAACCTATCAGTCATCTGTTTGAAGGAGTTTTTGTTTGTTTTGAAAGTATTCTTTGTAAGTGACGAGTGAGCTTAGTTGGTATACTTGTGTGTACTCTCTTGAGGATTCTTTAATTCTTTTTGATCTATGCAGTTGATTCTCCTGCGAGCAGTATAATGCAGGCTTGCTACCCCTTGAAGCTAAATCTTTATTTGTGAATTTTTTTTTTTTTAACATTAATTTATTTCCTCAACTTTGTCATTTTTCATTCTTCTCCTCAAATAATTCATTTCCTATTCAACATATTCCCTACCTGCTTTGTGCTCTGTGGTTAGATGTTGGTGATACATGAGGAAGGTTTGGCAGTTCTTCTTGTTATTTCTCCGGGAGGATTTTGCTACAACCGATGATCTCTGCTTCTAGAAAAAGCATTTTCCCACATGGAGGTTAGGTCATAACTTTTCCCACTTTTCCTTTTCTTCTTCTTCATTTTTTTTTCCTGTTTCTTACTTTTTAGTTAAATAAATTGGATAGTCTCTCTTATAGCTAAAAAAAAAATATTCTCCCGAGGATAAGCATATTCATGAATTTATTCTTTCATTCTTCACTATTGCTTTAGATTTTGAGGGCAGATTGAATTATTTTTATCAGGTCTTGGCAGTTAATTGATTTTACATGGAGAAATTCAAGGGTGCTTGGTGACTGTAGTCTTGGCCTCTTTCTGGCGTTTGTTTGCTGCCACCCATCAAAGCATATTGTATGGTCTTTGTGTTTTTCTAATTTACCACTCACTCCTGATTCAATCTGTCAGAGCTTATTAATCTTAAATGTTTGTCACTGTTGCTGTGAACTCATTGGTCTAGAGCTTTGTCGAATTTAGCATCCATGTCTGTGGCTCTTAATTCAGTATTATTCTTGAATAAAAATCTCCTTATCAAAATTTTTCCTTATTTTCCAAACAATTTTGTCACTAATTTTGGTCATTTGTTTGGCATACATGGAGTCAAGGAGGTTATATATGATTCTTCCCATTTGTTATGATCTTTCAATTCACAGCTAATTTTACATATTGGTGGAGCTGCTTTTTGCTCTGCCTCGTTAGATGTTGGTGATACATGAGGAAGAATTGCTTGTTTTTCTTGTTATTTCTCCGTGAGCAAGCAATGTATGATTTTTTGCTTTTCTTTTTTGTGAAAGCTTAGAAGCCTTATCTTATTGTGTTTGCGCCGCCAGTTTCGGGCTGAAATAGCAAGGAGATCTGCAGATCACTTTGCTTCTTATGAATCAATATTATCAACTTGACCCATCTTTTGCTCTAAAGCATGTTTGACCTTGTTCCGGCATTTTGTTTATTTCCTGATGAATAATTTTTTTATCAACTTCCTAACCTTCATGTCAATGATCATTTTGTAAGGACCTTTATCTTTATCCATAATAAATATCACAAACATTTGTTTTGGGCATTCCAAAAATGACCAATAAGAACTCATCTCAATGCTCCATATAAAAAGCATCTCGTAACTGTTTGGTCTTCATTCCGATCCTATGAATTTCCTTCAGCTCATTACCAAGATCTACCATAGCTCGTAAGCATTTTGCTACAACTCATGATCTCTGCTTCTAGAAAAAACATTTTTTTCTTAATTGTTGAATCACATAGGGTGGTTATGTCCTAACTTTTCTCACTTCTCATTTTTCTTTTCTTCTTTTTCTTACTTTCTGGTGCAGTCAAATATTGAACAAGTGACAACAAAAAAACCAAGAAACTCTCAGAGGATAAGCATATGCATTGATTTATTCTTTCATTTTTCACTATTTCTTTAGATTTGCGTGCTGATTGAATTATTTTTATTGGGACTTGGCAGTTAATTGATTTTACATGGAAAAATTCAAGGGAGCTTGGTCATTGTAATCTTGATCTCTTTTTATTGCGTTTGTTTATTGCCACCCCTCGGCATATTGTATGCTCTCTGTGTTTTTGCTAATTTACCACTCATTCCTGATTCAATTTGTCGGAGCTTATTAATCTCAAATGTTTGTCATTGTTGCTCTGAAATTTAGCATCCATGTATGTGGCTCTTAATTCAACATTATTCTTGAATAAACCTCCGATTAAATTTTTTCCCATATTTTCCAAACAATTAGTCACTAGTTTTGGTTGTTTGTTTTGCATAAATGGACTCTAGGCGGTTATAATTCTTCCCATTTGTTTTGACCTTTCTTTTCACAACTAATTTTACATATTGGTGTAGGCAATTCTTAGGATTGAGGCAATTTATTCCGAGCCAGAAATGTATGATTTTTTTGCCTTTCCTTCTTATGAAAGCTTAGAAGCCTTATTGTTTATGCTCCCCTGTTTCGAAGCATCAATGTGGCAAGGTGATCTGGAGATTTGTTTGCTTCTTATGAATCCATATTATTCTTATTTGGCTTGCCTATGTTTTGCTCTAAGTATGTTTGACCTTGTTCTGGCAGTTTAAGGATCTTTATCTTTAACCGTAATAAATATCACAAACATCGGTTTTGGGAATTCCAACAATGACCAAGAAGAACTCATCTCAACTGTCCATATAAAAAGTATTTCTTAATGTTAACAGTTCAGTCTTGCTATGAATTGCTTTCTCATTCAGCTTCATTACCAAGATCTACCTTTGGAAGTTTGATGAATTTCTTTGATTTAATCTTGATTTTGAAGGCTATGGTTTATCTTAATGATCATGTCCTGGATATGTTTTCATCCGTGATGTTTGCGTCCTTTCTGTTTTTGGTTTGTCTTTGTTTTGATCTGTTGCCGTGAAGAATTCATATCTGTCTTGTTCATTCTATTAAGTCTTAGCTCTAGTTGGTTTTGGTGAAGAGATTTTGATATGGCTATCTTGTTAGGGTTGATTGTCGGGTAAGGTTCATGCAATTCCTCGGGTTTATTACCCTCCCACCTTTTCGACTTACCTCTAGATGTTATTTTTTCTTGCATTGGGGCATTGAAAAGGATAAAAGTATTTAACTGTCACATCTACTGAGCTCTATTTTTAAATTTATCAAGGACTCTAAACATGGGTCTGGTTTGTATTCGTTTTTGTGGCATCTTAGCTATTGGCGAAGAAATTCAAGAGAGCTCAATGATTGTAATCTAAACTGTTGTCATGCTATTGCTATTTAATTCTCTTTAGTCCTATGTACATCTAGATCTCTACACTTATGTAGCCACTATTATTTTGTGGAGCAGAATCTTTGTCGGGACTATTGTCTATGGCTCTTTATTTAGCATTATTTCCAATGTTTTAGTTGTTGGTTCGGCATAAAGATTAAGATGTTATTATTTCTTCCTTAAGTTTGACCTCTTATTGACTAGTCAATAGCTGAAGAGGTGAAAAGAGAGCTTTTGCATTTTTGCACCCTTGTGGTTTCTTATCTTTAAGGCTTGAATATGGTGGCTTCATGTTATTTGATGTTCGGAAAGGTTGTCTCACACTAGCAATAAATGTAGGATCATCATATGAAGACGAAAGATTTTGCTCTCAATGTAGGATCATCAATAAAGGTCTTGTATTTCCTAGAAACTAAATTATTAGTAATTTTTTTTTTGTTATTTTCTATTCCTTCCTCTCGTTAGTGTACTTCGGCATATTTTTGTTGTTTTGATATTAAGTCCGACCCGGAAACTTGGTGATTCCTACTAACGGAATAGAGTATATTTGTTCCGCATTATTCCTAATGAACCTACCAATCATGTGTTCCAAGCGGTTCATGTTTTTTTGGCGGATTGGCAAAAAGGAATCAAGAAGAGCTTCTTTGGTAAATGTTGTTGGGTTATATTCCTCATTATGTGTTTTGGTATTCTTATGCAAACAATGGTTTGGGGTCTATTCCTCTCGGGATATTTTTAGTCGGATGACTCTGGTGCATCAATCAATTTATTTCAGATCTGCATCAATTCACCCCTTGAAGGCGAATTTTGTTGAGTGAATACTCAATCTTCGGATTTTGTTTATTTTCTTCCATTTTTCATATGTCATTCTGCTCTTAAGTAACCTTTATAAGCCTTCGTGGTTGTTTGTTCAGGAAATTTCATCCTCTTCTAGGAGCTGTGTTCAAGGATTCTTTTGTACATGCCAACTCTTAACTGGTTGTTTTCTGCTACAGCTTTTCTATGCATTACCTTTCTTAGTTATGTCTGTTTCTCTTCATTCTACATCATTTTCACAAGAGAGCTTTTACATATTTGCTCCCTGCCGGTTTCTTGGTCGGAGGCCTTATCTTCAAGGCTTAAATTTGGTCGGAGGTGTATCTTGGTTTCGATTCATAAAGTCAGCACAGGGTTGTTAACTCCCACCTTTCTTCAACTAAACTTTGGATGTTTTTTTCTCTCCTTGGTTTGGAGAAGGAATTCAAACTGGTTTTGCTCCTTCAGGCGTTCCGATTTTTGTGTCTACTGCAGCTACCGACCACTGGATATTTAAGACTAATAGAGGATAAGGATATTGCGGCACCCTATCTTATCTATTTATCACCGCTTTGAATATTTTCTTTTTGATTAATTTTATCCCGCCATGGCACTTTGTTTGAAGAAATTTAGTTGATCATGGTTTTATCTCCTTGCGTTTTCTTATTTGAAATGAGGGGTTCAATTCTATAATGTATTTCTGTAAATCCATCTAGATTCTGTGAACATGATTTTTTTCTTTTGGAATTTTAGAGCTTATCATCACCTCTATAAAAAATGGGCCTAGTTTTTGAAATGGTTTCATCCCATCATGGTCGTCTGTTTTGCATGAAGAAATTCTATGGTGCTCGGTCATTATTCACCACCTTAGGTCTAAATGTTGTTAATTCGTTCACATTATGTGATTTCAATTTTTTCCATCAAAGATTTAGCTTCCATGTCTTTTCATTCCAGTTCATTTTGATATTTTATTGCAAATTAATTTACCCTTATTTTATTCTTTTACCTCTATGTTATGATGTAGGTCTTCTTGCTAAAAACTTGAATGGGATTTCTTTGTTCATTATGAGACTTACAATATTACTGCTTGAGGAATGGGGATGTTGGCTATTTTAAATATTATTGCTTACAATCACTTGTCCAATCTTAAATCAAAATGTTTTTAGTCCAAGTCCAAAAATGGGCTCAAGACTAAAGCCTGCATAAATTGTAGGGATTGTTATATAATTTTGTACTCACATTTGCTCAAAAAAATAATTTTGAGAGGCGTAGGGAGAGTCAGCAATATAATTTATAATTTTGCACTCTCCTCTGCATTAGAAGCTCCAAGTGATTATATGAAACAAGGCAAGAGAAATAAAAGAACTTAACTACATAAAATAAGTTCCAAGTAATCAAAAACAGACAAGTCAAGTAAAATAACTTAACATGTTGCAAGTATAATAACTCAAAATAACTTTGTAATAAGACAAAATAAGTTCAAAATAAGACAAGTCAAATAATATAATTTAACTACATAAAATAAGTTCAACTGATAATTCAAAATTAAATTACTTAAATAAAAATGACTTAACCTAAATTCAAGTGGTTACTCGAAAGTTGAGTCTAGAAATATAAGACTCAAGCGATTACTAGAAACAAGATAAGTTAAGTAAAGTCATTTGACTACATAAAATAAGTTTCAAATAATCAAAGTCAAACGAGTCAAGTAAATTACCTTATAAAGAAGCTCCAAAGTAATCACATGAAGTAAAGTCGAGTCATTTAATTCGAAGTAATAACTCGAAGTAAAACGAATCAATTAAAATTACTTAACTACATTAAAAAAAAAAAAAAAAAAAAAAAAAACCAAGCTCTAATTGAGGACTCTAAGTAAAGCAAACCAAGTAAAAAACATGTAACTTGTAGCAAATCCTATTCCTATTAGGAAATAAGTTAGGAATATATTTTCTTTTATTATGACTGATTTATTTCCTAGAGTAGAGATGATTAATTTCCTAGAATAGAGATTCTTGTATCATTAGAATAGGAAGGTAAATATTTGATTTCCTAATTTTGTGTACAACAGTTTGTATATATACAGCTTATACCTATCAATGAAGTTTAAGCCTTTCAAACCAAATTCTCTAAGGTTGTTGATTTTATGGCATCGGAGCCTAAGAAGATCTAATCTTTCATCATGGAAGACAAGAGTGACTCCGGTGTCTCATCTACAAAACAACCCCTCTCTCTCACAAACATGAACTCAATCTCGGTTCATGGAGATTCATCCTCGCTGCAGATTACAAATCACAAACTTGATGGAAATAATTTCCTCCAATGGTCACAGTCAATTCTTATGGTTCTTCGTGGAAGGGGAAAGATGGGCTACATCACTGGAGAAGTCAAGAAGCCCAATTCGATGACCTATCCTATCAAACCCGGGAAATAACCAATTCAATTGTCATGGCTTGGTTGATAAATTCTATGGAGGTTCATATCAGTCGCACCTAGCTATTCTTCAAAACAACAAAAGCTATTGGGATGTAGTCAAGGAGAATTACTCAGACTTGGAAAATGCTTCGCAGATATTCGAAATCAAAACAAAATTGAAAAGTCTCAGACAAGATAACCTTGATGTTACAAGGTATTATATTGTCCTCAAATTGCTCTGGCAAGAACTAGATCTGTTTTATGAAGCTGATTGGGGAGATGTTGATGATCATGTCAAGTTCAAGCAACATCTTGAAAAAGAACGATTATATGATTTTCTTGCTGGTCTTAATCGGGATCTAGATGAGGTTCGTTGAAGACTCTTGGGTAGACGTTCGCTTCCTTCTATCAGCAAGGCCTTTGCTGAGGTACGTCGCGAAGAGAATCGAAAGAGAGTAATGCTTGGCAAGAAGGCTGATCTCAAACCTGAAATTGTCATTGGGGAGCGTCCAGTAGAAAATAAAGCCCTTTACACACGTGACAAACTGGACAGTTCAACACGCTCTGGTGAGAATTCTCGGTCTAACAGACCTTATAAGAAAGGGGAGAGACCTTGGTGCAACCATTGCAACAAGGTGGGACATTATCGAGAAACTTGTTGGGATCTGCATGGAAAACCAGCAAATTGGAAGCCTCGAACTTTTGAGAAACCAAGAGCAATGATAGCTACATCCGGAGAAAATCGAGAGACATCCAACAATGAGGAGAGTACTAATGTGCAACTTACAAAGACTCAACTTGAGCAGTTGTTCCGCCTTCTTAATTCCGGTCATCAACCCAAAATAGATACAACAGCAGCCTGCACTCTAGCCTACAAAGGTACTTCTTGTCACACTAAAACCTTTGGATCTGAGTCTAATATTCCATGGATCTTAGATTCAGGAGCCTCGGATCACATGACATGTAATGCTTCCTTGTTTCACACTTATGTACCGGTTAATGACAAATCTCGCATTCAAATTGCTGATGGTACTTTTTCTTCTGTGGCTGGAAAAGGCTCCATCCACCTTGGTAAAAATTTGATTCTTCACTCGGTTCTCCATGTCCCTAAATTATCATGTAATTTGGTATCTATAAGTAAACTAACTCATGATCAGCAATGTTGTGCTAAGTTTTCCTCTCATTTGTGTGCAATACAGGAGCAGACCTCGGGGAAGACGATTGGCAATGCTAGAGAGCAAGGTGGACTCTACTTCTTTGTGGATGAAGACTCTACGAGAAACCAATCCATGTCTACCCTTAGGACAGCCCTTACGGTTTCAAATAATGATGTAATCATGTTGTGGCATCTTAGGTTTGGCCATCCTAATTTTCAGTATCTTAAACGTTTGTTTCCCGAGTTATTCTTGAATAAAAATATCAATCTTTTTTCATGTAAAATTTGTCAACTTGCAAAGCATACTCGTGTTCCATATCCTCTTAAACCATACAGTGAGTCACGTCCTTTTTCATTAATCCATAGTGATATTTGGGGGCCATCTAGAGTGAGAAACATTTCCGGAACTCGTTGGTTCATTTCATTTATTGATGATCATACAAGAGTATGTTGGGTGTATCTACTAAAAGAAAAATCCGAGGTACAACTGTTTTTCAAAATTTCCATTCAATGATTCAAACCCAATTCCAAACTCAAGTCCAAGTACTTAGAACAGATAATGCTAGGGATTATTTTAACTCTGTTCTTAGTTCATATCTTTCTCAACATGGCATCATCCATCAAAGTTCTTGTGTTGACACACCACAATAAAATGGTGTTTCGAAAGAAAAAATCGTCACTTGATAGATGTTGCTAGATCCCTTATGTTTACCATGAACGTTCCCAAGTATCTTTGGGGGGAAGCCGTGCTTACGGCCTCATATGTTATCAATCGGATGCCGTCTCGCATCCTTCAATATAAAACACCTCTTTCAATCTTACAAACTTCCTACCCCAAATTTCCCTCTTCTTCTTTACCTCTCAAAGTGTTTGGATGCTCTGCCTTTGTACATAATCATAATCCACATCTCTCAAAACTTGATCCTAAGTCCATAAAATGCATTTTAATTAGAAATTCTCCTACTCAAAAAGGATATAAATGCTTCTCCTCAACTCATAAACGTGTCTTTGTATCCAAAGATGTCACCTTCCTTGAGTCTCAACCATACTTTCCCTCGCCTCATCTTCGGGGGGATAACTTGATCGAAGAAGAGTCTCTAGCACCATCCTTACATTCTAATACACCTTTGCCAATTCCACCTTCAAGTTTGGATACACCAGAATCAAACCTCCCACAACACAGATTAGACATTCCGAATCTTCGTGTTTATTCAAGGACACATCCACAAAGGGTAGATATATCCCAGACTCAAGCTTGTCAAGAATCTACCCCAAAGGAATGCTCTAGGACTGAGATCTCTCACCAAGTCAATGAAAATTCTACTCTTGAAGTCTCTACCAAGGAACAACTCCCTTCGGATGACTTGCGATTGCTTTGAGAAAATTGGTGAGAACTTGCACAAAGCCCCCTATTTCTAATTTTGTTTCCTATGACAGGTTATCGACAAATTTTCGTTGCTATGTTGCTAACATCTCTAAAATAGAGATACCAAAATCTGTTCATGAAGCTCTTGTTATTCCGGAATGGAGACAAGTAATCAATGAAGAGTTAGATGTTGTTGATCTACCAAGGGGATAAAAAACAGTGGGTTGCAAGTGGGTATTCACTATCAAATATGATGTTGATGGGAGTGTGGAAAGGTACAAAGCAAGACTTGTAGCTAAGGGGTTTACTCGAACCTACGGTATTGACTACTTGGAGACCTTTGCACATGTAGCCAAACTAAATACAATCGGAGTCTTGCTTTCTCTAGCTGCAAATCTAGACTGGCCTCTACAACAACTAGATGTGAAGAATGCATTCTTGAATGGAGATTTGTACAAGAAGGTTTATATAGATTTTCCTCCTGGTTTTGATAAAGATGGTGGGAAGGTATGCAAATTGAGAAAATCATTGTATGGACTAAAGCAGTCTCCTAGAGCATGGTTTGATAAATTTACAAATGCTGTAAAATTCAGAGGTTATTTAAAAGCTCAATCGGATCACACCCTCTTCGTTAAACATTCAAAGGAAGGAAAGAGAGCTATCTTTATTGTGTATGTTGATGATATTATAATAACTGGTGATGATCGAGATGAGGTGGAGCAACTAAAAGTTTATTTGAGTAGGACATTTGAAGTGAAGGACATGGGAACTCTTAGATACTTCCTGGGAATGGAAGTTGCACGGAGCAAATCTGGTATTTCAATTTCACAGAGGAAGTATATTTTGGATCTTCTTCAAGATACAGGAATGTTGGGATGTCAACCTGCTGAAACTCCAATGGAGCAGAATCTAAAATTGGGATTCGAAGAAGATGATTACAGTGTAGATAAAGAATCCTATCAGAGATTAGTTGGTAGACTAATTTATCTCTCCCATACTAGACCAGACATTGCATTTGTTGTAAGTATGGTCAGCCAGTTTATGCACTCTCCCAAAAGGAAACATTTAGAGGCAGTCTACAGAGTATTGAAATACTAGAAAGGGACACCTGGAAAAGGATTATTCTTTCGGAAAGGTGAAAGCAGGGTTATTGAAGTTTTTACTGATGCAGATTGGGCTGGTAGTGTTACAGACAGACGATCTACATCAGGATATTGCTCATATATTTGGGGGAATCTTGTCACATGGCGGAGCAAGAAGCAACCAGTCGTAGCTCGCAGCAGTGCTTGAAGCTGAATTTCGTGCAATAGCACAAGGGATATGTGAAGGTGTTTGGTTAACACATCTCATGAATGATTTGAAGATTTCAAGATATGGTCCTACAAAACTGTATTGTGACAATAAATCAGCAATAAGTATTGCTCACAATCCAGCTCATCATGATAGGACGAAGCACGTGGAGATAGACAGACATTTCATCAAGGAGAAAATTGATAATGGCAATGTTTGCATAGTCTACCTTCCAAAGAGTAGACCAAAACCTGGTTTTTTTTATTTAACTAGCAAGCTGGGATTAATCAACATTTACAGTCCAGCTTAAGGGGGTGTGTAGCAAATCCTATTCCTATTAGGAAATAAGTTAGGAATATATTTTCTTTTATTATGACTGATTTATTTCCTAGAGTAGAGATGATTAATTTCCTAGAATAGAGATTCTTGTATCATTAGAATAGGAAGGTAAATATTTGATTTCCTAATTTTGTGTACAGCAGTTTGTATATATACAGCTTATACCTATCAATGAAGTTTAAGCCTTTCAAACCAAATTCTCTAAGGTTGTTGATTTTATAACTACAAAACCAATCCAAAGTCAAGTCAAGTCAAGTCAAGTCGAAACAAGTCAAGTCGAGTAAAAGAACTTCACTATATAAAATACGTTCCAAGTAATCAAAGATAAACTAGTCAAGTAAAACAACTTAACTAAAAAAAAAAGTTCCAAGTAATAACTCAAAGTTAAGTAAAATTACTTTTGTGAAGCAACATTTGTCGTGTAAATTAGCTTAACTACATAAAACAAACTCCAAGTTGGTAAAAAGTAAAATAACTTAACCACGTCAACTAAGTTCAAAGTGATAAGTTAACCATATTATTCAAAGTAGATAGAGTTAAGTACAATTAACTATTAACCATATAAAATAAGTTTAAATTAATAACTCAAAGTAGCACGATTCAAGTAAAATAAATAAGTTCACGAAGCAACACAAGTTATGTAAAATAACTTAGTTGTATAAAATAAGTTCATTTTATGTAGTTCAAAATGAGATAACTCAAAGTAAGGTAAGTCAAATAAAGTATCTATATAATCTATGTTCAAAGTAATAAACACTTGAGTTGAGTCAACACTATAAACACCACGTCGTTGAGTCAAGAAAAATAAACACTATAAACACATAGTTGAGTCAAGTAAAATAAGCTTCAAGTTATTACTTGAAACAAGGCAAATCAAATAAAAAGCTCCAAAAGAATCATCATGGTCCACTATTGTTACTGAAAAGAAACATATATCCATCTCAATGCAAATTACTTGATTGTTGGAATTTAGTGCCAACAACACCAGATGACTAAAATACAGACAATCCTCCAACAAAATGGATTTAATCTTTGCATCCTATTTCCACAAATACAGATTTGCTAGTATTCTCTATGCATCCTATTTCCACAATACAAATTTGTTCAAGAAATTAAAATTAGACATTAATGAAATCAAAAATAGTAAAATAAGGTCAAAAGAAAGCACTAATGACGTGCAAGCACAATTAACTTTGAACAACTTAACCATATAACTCAAAGTAGGTCAAGTTAAGTACAATTAAATCTTAACCATATAAAATAAATTCCAATTAATAACTCAAAATAAAGTCATTCAAGTAAAATAAATAAGCTCATGAAATAACATAAATCATGTAAAATAACTTAACTATATAAAATAAGTTCAAAGAGGAATAATTCGAGGTAAGGTAAATCAAATAAAATAAAGTAACTACATAAGCTATGTTCAAAGTGATAAACACGTGAGTTGAATCAAGAAAACTATGTCCAAAAGAATCATCATCATCCACTAATGTTACTCAAAAGAAACATATGTTGAAAATAAATATATTGGACAAAAGGGAAAAAAAAGGAAAAAGTATTGCGGAGAGACATTCAACTCCAGTTCCATGGACATAGGATTATGAGATGGTTTAAGGCAAAGCACTTATTTGATTGCTGGAATTTAGTCCCAAAGCCAACCAAAGTCATACGAGTCAAGTAAAATACTTTATAACAACATAAAAGAGCTCCAAAGTGATTCCAAGTAAAGTCACATGAAATAAAGTCGAGTCAAGTAAATTGACTCTTAATTATATAAAATAAATTTCAAGTAATAACACGAAGATAAACAAATCAATCAAAATTACTTAACTACATTTTTTTTTAAAAAAAAAAAATCTCCAAGTGAGAACTCAAAGTAAAGCAAATCAAGTTAAAAACATGTAACTACAAAAACATTCCAATGTGATAGTGCATAAATTGAGTCCGTAATATAAGCTCCAAGTGATAATTTGAAACAAGGCAAGTCAAGTCAAGTCGTGTAAAATATTTACTATAAAAAATAAGTTTCAAGTAATCAAAGAGACAAGTAAAATAACTTAACTAAAAAAAAAAAAGTTTTAAGTAATAACTCAACATAAATTGAGTCAAGTAAAATAGCTCATAACAACAAGATTCAAGAAATAACTTGTAAAGTGAGTCAAATAAAATTACTTTCGTGAAGCAACATTTGTCATGTAAATTAACTCAACTACATAAAATAAATAAAATAAACTCCAAGTTGGAGAGTTGAGTAAAATAATTTAACCACATCAACTAAGTTCAAAGTGATAACTCAACCATATAACTCAAAGTAAATCAAATCAAATACAATTAACTCTTAACCATATAAAATAAGTTCTAATTATTAACTCAAAGTAATGCTATTCTAGTAAA
>JAHSUH010000797.1:0-19040 GCA_025388415.1 Cynanchum wilfordii | reverse complement strand
AAGCAGCGGATTCGCAAAAATGCCATGCGAAGACGGCATAAAGTCTCCTCCGAGCTCCGCAAGCGGGTGGGCGCGGGGCGGCGGGCGCGGAATAAATTCGACAGCGTCGACGTCGCCGGCAGGCCGATGGGGGAGCTCCTGCGCGACATCGCCGGCGGCGTTGCGGTGCCCTCGCAGGAGCTCCCGATCGATCCGCGCGCGCTGACGGACCTTCTGCTGCGCCCGGCCGCCAAGGACGAGCCCTCGGAAAGGCGCCCGCGGGGGGTGGAAACGCCCCCCTCTCGCGCTTTTCCCCCCCCCGCGGGCTTAACGCTGCCGACGACGCCGCTGCCGCCGGGGGACCCCGCCGCGCTGCCGGATCTCGCCGCCCTCGCGGAGGCCGAGCAGCACCCACCGCAAGCTGGGGAAGGGGCGAATCGTAATTTATACCGCCATCACGGCCAGCCTTTTGTCTTTTGGGAGCGCGTGGGCCTTCACGCGGATCTTTTGCGCGCCCTGCGGGCGATGAAGTTTACGCACCCGACGCCCATACAGGAGGAGGTCTTGTCCGCCGTTTTGCGTCCCGATTTGGACGCCGGAGGGGCCCTCGTGGGGGGCGGAAGACCCCCCAACGCCCCTGACAACAATACCAATGATGCTAATAACAATGACGAGGAGGAAGCGGAGGACGGCGACGGCGAGAAACGCGGGCAATTGCCTGGGCGAAAATCGAAACGAAAAGGCGGGCAGCGATCCCGTCGTGAGGGGCCGCCGGACGTCGTCGTGTCCGCCGAGACCGGCAGCGGCAAGACGCTCATTTTCGCCCTGCCTATTTTAAACGATTTGCTCAATAGGCTCGACGCGGACGGCGCGGGTGGTTTAACGGCGCCCTTGCAGACAGCGGCTTCCTCTGATGCTTTTTCTTCCGGGGACGGCAACGACGACGACGACGGGGGCGACGCGGCGGGCGCGGGGGCTGGGAAAACGAACGTGCGTCAGCGGAAGCGTTCGCGCGAGGTCCCCCCTGCGGGCCCCTCTTTTCTTTCTTCTTCTTCGGTTTCTTCTTCGGCTTCTTCGTTGAAGGGTGGTCGCGGGTCGCGGCGGGGGGGTCGTCTTATGCACGCGTTGGTTATTTCCCCCACGCGCGAGTTGGCTTTACAAATTCGCGACGTCTTCACGGCGCTGACGCGGTTTTCGCGCGACGTGGTCGTCGGCTGCGTGGTGGGCGGCATGGCCGCGGCGAAGCAGCAGCGCGTGCTCAACCAGCACCCGGACGTTTTAATCGGCACGCCCGGCCGGCTGTGGGATTTGGTGGCCCCCAACGAGGGCTGCTACCTCGGGCACAGCCTGAGCGGTCGCCTGCGGTTCGTCGTCCTGGACGAGGCCGATAGGCTCCTGCAGCCCGGCCGGTTCGAGCCGCTGCGGGGGATTTTAGCGCATCCACGCCGAGGCGCTGCCGTCCGGCGCGGCGACGGAGCCCCGCCCCGGCGCCGCGCAGGCGGGCCGCTGGGACCCTCTCGCGCAAACCTTCGCCCCGCGCGAGGGGCTCTCCGCGGCGGCGCCCGCGAGGGACCGTCCGCAGCCGCTGCCGACGCCCCCGCCGCCGCCGAGCGGGCACCGCGTGCGGGGCTACATCACCTCCGCGACGCTGTCGCTGCGCACGCGCTACGAGCGGCGGGACTTCGGCGCGCGCCGGCAGCGGCTGCGGACGGCGGACGCGGGGGTCCTGCGCGGGGGCTGCGCGCGCGCTCGGGCTGAGGGCCGCCGGGGTGCGCGTTTTCGCGCCCCTCGCCCGGGGCGACGGTGGTGGGGACGCTCACGGAGACCGCCCTTCGCTGCCCGGAGGATAGCAAGGAGCTTTATTTGTACTATCTCGTCCAGACGCTCGGGGAGGGGCGGACGGTGGTGTTCGTGAACGCCATCTCGATGCTCCGGCGGCTGGTGAACCTGCTGGGGGTGCTCGGGATCCCGGTGGGGGGCCTGCACGCCGCGATGCAGCAGCGGCAGCGGCTGAGGGTTATCAGCAAATTTAAAAAGGGCGACGTTCGCGTGCTCATCGCGACCGACGTGGCCGCGCGGGGGCTGGATATTGACGATTTAAGACACGTCGTCCACTACCAGGTCCCGCGATCGACGGAGACGTACATCCACCGCTGCGGGCGAACCGCGCGCTGTGGGGGAAGAGGGCTCTCCGTGCTCCTCGTCAGCGCCGCCGAGCACGCGTCGTTTCGCAAGTTGCTCGAGTCCCTCGGGCGAAAGGCGAACGCGCTGGAGACGTTTGCGGTGCAGCCCACCCTGCTCTACACCCTCCACCCGCACCTCCGCATTGCACGACAGATCGACAAACTGCAAAAGGAGGTCGGCAAGACGCGCGCGAGAAACGAGTGGGCGCGGCGAATGGGCCGACAGGCGGACTTGGAGGTCGAGGACATGTACGACGACGAGGCCGACGCCGAGAATCGCGAAAAGATGAAGGCAATTAAAATTTTAAAAAAAGAACTGGACAAGATGCTGAAAAAATTTACAGGCGCGTACGGCGGGAAAGGGGCTTTTCGCACCAGCGTCTCGGTAACCGGGGCGCGGTTTGCTGAGGAAAAACTTCGCGCGCGCGCGAGCGGCAGGCCTGCAAGGTGAAGACCAAAAACATCGCGGGGGGGGGGGGAGGATCCTGAGCAACCACAAAAAAAAAAAAAAAAAAAAAAAGAAAATAGAGTCATCATTCAAGAAGAATTCGTGTAATAATAATAATAACAATAAAAAAATAAAAAAAATGGTAAATAATTCTCAAGACAACTGCGACGGTTCTGTTATAGGATGTGCCTCGTTGGATATGATAAATTTTTTTTTTTTTTTTTTTTAGTGTGTGGGTGTGTTTGAGCGGGGAGGAGGAGGTTTATGTGTATTCCCTTCCCAACTTTGGTATAAGAAGTGAGGGCGGATGCTCTTTCTTTTTTTTTCCTTCCCCCCCGCTTAGAATAGTTTAAACCACTTTTTTTCTTTTTTTTCTTGTCTTTCATGTAGCCTAATTCATATTTAGATCCTTATATCCTTTAAAACTTCTTTTTTTTTTTTTTTTTTTTTTCCTTCTATTTTATTTTATGAGGCGTGTTTTAGGCAAATTCGCGACCCGAGGGCGTCGGGTCAGTTATCCGCCCCCGCCGCTGTGGGATGGATGGGACATCCCCAGCGGTGCTTTTTCGGCACGTCTGGCGGGCTTGCTTACCCCTCGACGCTCCTTTGGTTTGATCTAAAAGCGAGAGATGGAGAAACGCCGACAGCGTGAGCTCGAAAGGGCCGCGTCTTCTTCTTCTTCTTCGTTTTCGATGATGAATGATAATCATAACGACGACGACGACGACGGGGCGGAGGACGAGGAGGGGGGCTTTGTCTCGCCCGACGAGCGTCGCCGGCGGGACGCCGCGGCGGAGAAGCGTCGGCAGGACGACGAACAACTCCGCGCGCGGCTTCTGGAGAGGCGCTCGCAGGAGGAGGCCGAGAAGCGTCGTCGTTTTGCCGAATTCCGCGCCTGACAAATTGCGATGAGCTGCGGGCGAAAGGAGGCCGCGGCGGCGAAAAAAGAGGCGCATCGAGCGCAGCGCGCCGAACAACTGCGGCGTTTGGGCCGCGTCATCGACGAAGGCCTGCCTGCGGGGGCGGAGGAAGACGAAAGAGGAGGGGGGCCAACCCCAACAAACAGCGAACGGGGCTCTCCTTAAGAAAAAAAGAAAAAAGAAAAAGAGAAGGAAAGATAATAACGGCATGAAAAGAGGAAATGAAAGAATATTACTAACTACTAATAATACGTATGTCGTATACCCCCCTTCCTCTATTATTATTTATTGATGTAATTGTCGGGGTGGGAATCTGTTTCTTTCACTTTTTTTTCTTTTTTTTTTCTCGTCCTCCTCCCCCGACCACGCCTTTTCAGAGGCCTTGATATATTTATATGCTCTTGGCCTATCACAATGACTAAGTCCTTCGAATATCTCACAAATGCAAACAATCACATACAGTTTCATCATCATTATTATTGTTATTATTATTATTATTATTATTCATTTCCATTTTCTGGAATGAGTAAAGATCTCCTTTCACTTTTGCCCTTGGTTTGATATCTTTTTTTTTCTTTTATATATTGTTTCAAATTTGCCTTTTATTTCATTTTCCTGCCTTTCCCCCCTCCCCTTCTTTTTTTATTTATTTAAATCCCTCCCTTGCACAGAAAAAAGGAGGATCTGCGGACACAAACAACCCCCCCCACCCCCAAAAAAAAAAATGGTTGCCGTGCGCGCAGGTGGGCTCTCGGAGTTTTATCCGCCAAAAGTCGCTAGCGAAAGGGAAGAAGGTTTTTAAAATCGACTGCAGCGTCCCGGCGACGGATGGTATCTTCAGCGAGGAGATCCTGCACAGCTTTGAGCAGTATTTTAATGACAACACCAAGCTGAACGGCCGGAAAGGCAAGCTTGGCGAGAAAGTCCGCGTTGCCGTGCGGGATAACATTCTTAGCGTTGTCACCACTATGGCCCACCGCAAGAAGTACTTTAAATACCTGACAAAGAAGTTTTTGAAGAAGAAGGAGCTTCGTGATTGGCTGCGTATTCTTTCTTCTGGGAAGGACACCTATCAGCTGAAGTACTTCAACATCCAGGACAAGGAGGAATAAGCAAACAAGAGAGAAGCCGCAGAACAATAAATAATAATAAAAAGCACCCAGCGACCCAACAACTTCTTCGGGGGTTCTTCGCACGCCCTTCCGCATCCTTCCATTTTCATGGGAGAAAAAAAGAAAAGAGGCAATTTTCACTGTGTACTTTTCTTTTTATCATTTACGTTTTTATTTTTTTTAAATATACCTCATTCCACTTCATTTGGATGGAGATGCTGATCTAATTATTTTTGTCTTTTTAGCCCGCTTCAAATGGTGCCGTATTCTATCTGTTATCTTCTTCATTTTTTCTTTTTGAAATTTCTTCCCCCTCTTCAAAAAGAAAGAAATAGTATTCATAGTCATAGTGTTTGCGTTTCTTTCCCCCTCGCTTCTGGTGGTGTGTGTGAGGAGTATTATTATTAGCGAATGCGTCGTTATTTAACAGTTTTACCCTTTTTCCCCACGACGCGTGGGGTTTTGGGGAGTCCGCAAGGCGGCCCGCTCGTGCGGCGATGCGTCGCGGGCGTGTCGTCGTTCTTCACCGCTCCTGCGGCGAGACGCGATGGTCCCCACGACGCCCCCCCTCCTCCTCCTCCTCCTATTAACAATAGTTGTAATAGGGATAATCATCATTGCGATGCCCATGATCATCCCGCGCTCGGGCCTGTGGTGATTCCCGATTTAAGCTTTCTCTCCCACCCGACGTGTCTGCTAGAGCGCGTGGAGGCGACGATCGCGGCCTGCGAGGGGCTGCTCGGCGCCGTCCCGTCCGCCGCGACGGCGCAGCAGCGGCACGACCTGATCGACTCCGCGAGCAACCTCCTCTGCCTGCTGCTCGACCCGTGCGAGTTCGTCCGGCAAATCCACCCGGACCCGTGCTATAAAGAGGCCGCCGCGCGGGCCTTCCAGCGCGGCTACGCGTACATGTCCGAGGTGAACTCCCGGCGCGGGCTCTACGACGTCGTCCTCGCGCTCGACAGCGCGGAGGGCCGCCGCGGGCTGGACGCGGAGTCCGTCAAGAACGTCCGCCAGCTGCGGCGGGATATGGAGGGGAACGGCATCCACCTCCCGGACGACGTCCGCGCGACGGTGGTGGCGATGAACGCGCGAAAAGAGGCCCTCGCGATGCGCTGCGTGACCGGGGGCGCCGAGGGCCCCGCGGCCGCCGCGGTCGCGGAGCTGCTGCGCTGCCGGCACGACCTCGCGTGCGTGCTCGGGTTCGACAGCTACGCCGCGCAGCAGCTCCGCGGGACGATGGTGCAGGACGCCGGCGAAGGTTTGGCGGTTTCTCCGGCGGGCTCGCCGCGCGGGCGCGGCCCGGGGCGGACGCCGAGGTGGCCCTTCTCCGCCGGGCCTTCCAGGCGGCGCCCGGGGGCCCGCCCTCCGCGGGCTGGCTCGGGCAGGCGACGGCGACGCTCCGCCGGGACGCGGAGCCCGCGGGGCTGGCGGAGTATTTTCTCGGTCGCGAACTGCATTCGCGGGATTCAGTGCCTCTGCTCGGAGGTCTTTGGGGTTCGCCTGGAGGAGGTGCCCTTCCTCCGCGAGGAGGTCCTCCACGCGGAGGCGAAGAAGTACCACGTCTATGGCGCGCAAAAGGCCTTTTTGGGGGTCATCGTCCTCGACCTGTACGCGAGCCCGATGAAGTACTGCCAGGCGGGACACCTGACCTTGCAGTTGGGGTGCACCCCCCACGCCGAGGCCCTCGCCAAGGTCGGGTTGCAATTCCCCCGCCATCAGTACCCCGTGGTCGTGTTGACGTGCAATGTCGGCTCCACACGCCCCGCGGAGCGCCTGGCGAACGGCCGCTACGATGACGAAAAAACGCTCATCCTGCCGAACGAGGTCACGACGCTTTTCCACGAGTTCGGCCATGCCTTGCACACGATTTTCGGCCAAACCCGCGTCCACAACCTCGCCGGAACGCGCTCGAGCATCGACTTCGTCGAGACCTTTTCCCAGCTCTTTGAGCAGTTTTTAGGCTCCTTCGACTTTTTACGCCTCTGGGCCCATCACGTCCACACAAAGGAGCCTATTTCACGCGATATCGTCCAACAACACAACGGCGCGATGAACCTGTTCCCGAATTTAAGCATGCTGGAATCGATTATGCTTTCGGTGGTGGACCAGGTCCTGCACGGGCCAAAGCCGCTGACGGTGCATTATCCCAGCACCGGCGGACCGGGGAAAGGAGGAGGGGGGTTGACGATGGAAAAGCACGTCCTGGGCGATTTCGCGGATTATGGCCGGGATACGTTCGACCTATCGCGCGTGTTGGTGGAGTCGACGGACCCTTTCGCGGTGGCAAAGCTGAGCGGGCAGGGTGCCTTGCAGGCGCTTTCCTTTGAGCACCTTTCCGGTTACCCGGCGGGGTATTATGGGCATTTGTACAGCCTTATTATCGCGCGAAGAATATGGAAGAAAAATTTCGAACAAAACGCCGTCAACCGGGAGGCCGGGGAGGAGCTGGTGAGCAAAGTTATGCGCTTCGGTGCTGCCTGCGATCCCACCCAAACGCTGGAAAGCTACTTGGGCGAGGAGCTGAGTGATATCGAACGCTGGGAATACTAATACTACTACTACTACTACTACTACTAAAATAATAATAATAATAGTATTAGGGGGGAAAAAATCGAACAGAAAATAAGGAGGGAGGGGGATATCTATAGATAGATTGATAGATATATCGTATAATGCATAATTGTCTGCTATAAAAGGAGTGAGGGTGGGTAATATTAGCCTTTTCAGGGCTGTGCTTTGGCATGTGGGCTAACGGAAGAAGAAGTGGGATGGAGAGGGGTTGTGTGCACTTTTTTTTTTCGGTGGTGGAGCGGAAAAAGCTGGTCTGAGGGACGCAGCACATGACTAATCGTAGAAGGATGATAACCTCTCTTACTTTCACACAGACATATCTATTTATCTATTCATGGTGTACTTAAAAAAAAAAAAAAGGTTACGAGGAAAGAACGTTAGGTGCGAGTGTGTGTGTGTGTGTGTGTATGGGAGAAGGGGGGGAGGGGGGGGGAAGAAGAAAAAAAGGAGTCTTCACATGGACTTTATTTCATTTTTTTTTTTTTTTAATCTTCTCATTCCTGCTCTTCTCCCTTCTTGATCACCACTTGTAGTGGATATACAGAAGAAGCTTTACACCGAAAAAGGACAAAAAAGCAAACAAACAAACGAACACCGTCCCCTTCTTTTATACATAAAAAGGTGTTTGACCTTTTTTTTCTTTTTTTTTTTAAATAATTAACGCTTTTTGTTATTTTTATAATTATTGAGTTTCCCTACTTTTTAAAACGATCCAATTATCAATCTAAAAGAAAAAAAAATAATAGTGCATCCGTGAAGGCAGGGACAACACTGCTATTAAACAGAACCCCCTTTCGAATGCTCCGACGGACGTTCTGCTTTTTCGCCGCCTCGACTGCCCAAGCAGGGGGCGGGGCCCTTTCGGAGGTTGCCTCTGCAGAGGTCAGCCCCAACAAACTCACCGTCCTGCATAAACTTTTAACAGGAGAGGTCCATTTCCGCAATAAGGCCCTTTTGAAAGTTTGCAATATCGAATTTAGCTTTGGGGCGAATTGGAAGGCCGAGATAGAGGCCTACGCGGCGAAATTACCGAAGAAAGAAGGGGAGTTATTACGGCGGCAAATCGCACGCGTCCATCTTACGCGGTTCACCACGCGCGAGCTCGCGACCTACGCCGGGGAGGGGCCTTCTTATGTAGACCAGCTCGCCCGAGAGGCCAATCTTGCGCAGGGAAAGGCCTACTTGGACAAACACGGCTTAGAAGCATTTGAAAAATACGTCAAGACGGAGGCGAAGAACGCGAATTGGTCGGACGATGACTGTGGGAAGTTCATAGCGGCAGTGAAGGCTTTGAAGTAGGCAGAAAAAGAAAAAAGAGGAGAAGGAGAGAAGAAGGGAAAAGAAGAGAAAAAAAATCATTCCAAAACTGGAAGTGACGCGTTCGGGTTTGCTTTTCCCTCGAGCTCCATTCGGAATCTATAACAGCTATGCATAGCCCGACGTTGAAAGGGTCTGGTGTGATTTTAGTGTATTGGTATTTATAGTAATTAGTGATGCAATATTTTCAACATTTTTTTCGTTCCTTTTCTATGCGGGGAGGACTATAGGGAAATGTGATAAGAAATAGCGAAAAGGACCTCACCTCTAAAGTACGTAGGGATGGGGCCGATACTTGGCTTCATTCGGTTTCCTCAGCGGCAAGCCACTTTTTAAAGAAAAATAATTGTTCATTCAAATTATGCTTGATACGTGGTGCTGGTGTATTTTTCTTTTTTTCCCTCCTATTCCTTTCTCCCATTTCTTCTTCTTTCAAGACTTTTTCCATTTTCTCATTTTATTTTATCGTGTGGCATTAATACATAGTAAAACAAACTCAGTTAAAAGACAGCCCATAAGTTGCAAGCTTCCATTCCTTTTTCTTTTTTTTGAAAGAAAAAGGCAAACGAGTAAAAGTTAGACTCATTTATTCCCCGATCATCTTTTTTAAAACATCATTCTTCCTTTTATTTTTATTTTCTTTATTATTATTATTATTATTATTATTTATTTGCTTCTTTATTAGCCCGTACAAGTGGATGTCCTCCTCAGGGAAAACGCTGGTTCTTTACACCACCTTGGGCGTCTCCCCCGACGCCACGGCCGAGGAGATCACGCGCGCGTACCGTCGTCTTGCCCTAAAATACCACCCCGACCGCAATCCCGACGGCAGCGAGCAGTTTAAGGCGCTCTCGAACGCCCACGACATCCTGCGCGATCCTGTCAAAAAAGGCCTCTACGACGCGACGGGGGCTGTCGAGGGCCTTTCAGGGGCCTTTGACGGGGATTCCCAACCAACAACGAAGGAGCGATCGGACGAGATGAGGGATAAACTCCAGAGCTTTTTCACCACCTACGCGGGCTCGCCAGAGGAGAGCGAGGACGTGATAAAAAAGTTACTCGACGGCGGATGGCGATTTTGCGGTGATGATTCGTAAATATTTGCTCTTTGATAACGAGAAGCCGACGGAGGTTCGCCGCCTACACGAGGTAGTCTGCGAGCTCCTGCGGGAGGGCAAGCTACGCCCGACAAATGCCTGGAAGGAAAGCACTACCCTCAAATCCATCAAGAAAATCGAACAGCGAATGCGAAAAGAGCGTGAAGAGGCGGAAAAGGCACTGAAAGAAATGAACCTCGAGCCTGAGGATGGCGAGGAGAATCCTAAGGGTGGGAAATTATCCCTGCAGGCACTTATTAAGCAGCGGCAAAAAGCCTCATGGGAAGCCATGCTGAACAACATGGAGGCTAAATATACTTCAAATGGCAAGAGGAGCTCGAAAGGTTCGAAAAAGCATTCCGTTAAGCGGCCAAGAGAGTAGAGCTCGCACTAAACTGTTATCTTATCTTTTAATGGAGGCCAGCGTTCATAGAAACGATACCCCCTCCCCCAAACAAACAATAGAGCTCATAGATTGATTTGGATGGTTTTTAAATGTGAAGCATCCTTAAAAAAAAATTTATCGTTCCTTCTTTTTTTTTTTGCCTCTTTAAATTTATCTTTTTGGTGCTTGGAGAATATCGTTTGATACGCTTGTATTTTAAAATCAATCGTAATCAGCCGCATATAAAACGCCCTGCTAATAAGTAGGCACTTTTTGTGCTTTTTTTTGTTCAATTTCTTTCTCAACTCTCTCTCTCTTTCCCTATCTCCCCTTACGCAACGTTCTAAAGGTACATTTTAATTGCTTCTACCTTTTTTTTTTTTAAACAAATCACTCTTCACAAAGTAATTTTATCGCTCATACTGTTTGCTATTTATTTTATAGACTTATTATTAACGTCTTGCTCTGTAGTTGTATGTCCTCGCTGTGCCGTCGTCCTTCTTGCCTTCTTTCCGCTCGAGGGCATTTTTTTGGAAAAGGATTATTTCCACTTCGAGCTCCTAACAGGTTAGCGGCCCAGGCCTGCACGTCCTCTTCGATGGCCTCTCTTCAGAGCCCCGCCCGTCGCCAAGGGGGAGGGGGCGATTTATCCCATCTTCAAATGGTAGGCCGTCTTTCTGTCGACAACCCTTCCAAAGGGGGTAATGCGAAGGAAAAGGATAGGGCGGCGGCAATAAACGCGGTCCTTTGCGCGGAGGCCAACATCGTGGACGAGTGCGATACCGTCGCCGCGAACGCGAGGATCACCTGGAAAGACCCCCAACAATTTCGCGAGGAGGTACGTCAAGGAAAGAAAAGCTCCGCAGCGGCGGAGTACGTGGACATGACAAAAGGAGCTTCAGAGACGTTAGAGAGGTCTTTGAAGAGAAATGAGGTGAAAAAATCTTATCTATCGGCCGCCGAGCGCGCGCATTTGACGGAGCTTATCTTTAAGGCCTTCTACCGCGAGGAAGGGCGGTCGGCGAACGACCCTGCGATGCGTTATCAGGCAGGGCTCGAGCTTACATGGATTGAAGAGTGGGTGGAAGGACTTATGAAAGGGGAGAAAACACCACCGCCTTCTTCGTTGTCGTCGTCTATGATGGAAAATGGAATTCAAACGGGGGTGGAGGCTCGACGAGCCATTAAGCGCGCCGTTCTTGAGCGAGTGGAGCTGCAGAAGCCACTTTCGTATATTATCGGCTTTCAGCCTTTCTTCGGCTGCGAGATCCTCTGTAAGCCGCCGCTGCTCTGTCCGAGGTCGGAAACCGAGATGTGGACGCATTGGCTTGTGAGAGGCTATTTAAGCCGTTTAAAAGGTGAAAAGCCCTTTAAAGTGCTCGACATGTGCTGCGGGACGGGCTGCATTGGGGTGGCGATTGCCAAACATGTCAAGCAGGCCCGCGTGTGGGGGTGGATATCCTGCCAGAGGCTGTCCAAATAAGCCGGGAGAACGCACGCCGAAATGGGATCTCGCAGGCGCGCTATACCGCTCTCCAGAGCGATCTTTTTGAGTGCTTTACCACCGTCAAAGCGGAGAAAGAGGGGGAAAGGGCTTTAGGTGATGGCCCCACGGCGAGTGGTGGGGGCTCTGAAAAGGATCATGCGAATGCACGGCCGCGAAGAGAGCAGGTCGCGGAGGCCTACCACCATTTGTTTGATCTTATCGTTTGCAATCCTCCTTACGTGCTGCCCGGGCAGTACGACGACCTACCACTTTCTATTAAAAATTGGGAATCAAGGTTGGCGTTAGTTGGGGATGCCTACCGCGAATCCAGGCAATATTTGTATTTTCAGGAGCTTTGTGAGTACGGCATCGCGATGCTTAAACGAGGGCGTTTAAAGGATTCGGAGCTTCGGTCGGTTCCAAATTTTGTGGTCGAAGTTGGCCTGCAGGCCGAGCTCGTAGCCTCGCTGATGGAGAAGAGCAAATTGTGGGAAGGGGTGGCGGTCCATCTCGACTACGAGCACCAACCGCGCTGGATAACCGCCACCTCCGTCCACTAAAACTTTTAGTTGAGGAGGAGGAGGAAGGGGGAGGAGGAAATAAACAAGCTGAAAAGCCCTATCGAATACTTCCTACGGAGATGCGTGGATGGAAATCGAATGATTCTGAAATGAAAGTGGCGGAGTGAAGATTACACACGTCTCTCTCCAATCTTCACCTGGTATGATGGGTGTGAATATGCCAAGGATAATTCTTTACCCTTATGCGCAGGGAATCTGAGTGGTGTCTTCGTTCGTGTGGGTTGCGTACGTCATGCCTTTCAAATGGCTTTCCCCTCCTCCTTTTTTTCTGAGGAGTGAAATAAAGGGGAACACAAGGTACCCCCTCATACTTCTCATCATTCTATCGCTGCCTTTGCACTTCATTTTTTTTTTTCTTTCTTCCCCTTCGCATTATTTTTATCTATTTTCCCCGGAAATTTCTTACGAAACGGATCTAGCCCCCCAAAGAAACGACACTCATCTTCTCTCTTTCAATATCTATCTATCTATATATAATCTATTTATTCCGTTATTTCGATTTCCACCTGTCCTCTTCATGGTTCTCGTCGAGTGTAAGCGCCTTCCGAAGGAGGAGTACAGTAAGGACTACGACGCTTTTTTGGCTCTTTTCTCAGGCGACACGAACATCGGTGCCGCGACGGATGCCTTGCAAAAGATGCAAAACACGCGCGTCCGGCTGAAATGGATGATCGCGGCGGCCCGTCAGCTCGCCAAGGACTCCTGCGCGGAGGACCAGCAGCACCACCTGCTTGGCCCCGCCAAGGACGCCGAGGCCTACCTCTCTTTGGAGCGCAATGATCGCCGTCAGCCGTGCACTCAAGCCGAGCTGGAGGCCCTCGTGGACGTCTTTAAAGGCGCCGTTATGATCCTCTTCCCGGCAGAATGCAGTGGCGTGGACGCCTGTCAGCGGTTAACGGCCCTCCTCGAAGAGGACACCACGCCGGACGCGGAGAAGTCCAAATTGCACCGTATTTTAAGCCTTATCGACGACGGGGCGACTAGCGAGGCCACCTTGGGGGGGAGGTTGTGATGTGGTGGAGTGCGCGGCCCCTCGCGCGGGACGCAGACTTCACGCGCTATATTGGCAAAAACGAGAAGACGAAGATTACGGTAAAGCTCGCGCCCGTCGGGGCAGGCGCGCCGCCGCGGGAGCCCGTTCTGGACGCGCGAGCCCAGGCCGAGCTCCTCGCGCACTACCACCGCAAACAAGAGGAGGAGAAAAAGATAATCGAGGACGAGGATATCTTGTACGGGAATAGTGAATGGGCAAACCCGCATGGTCTCAAAAGCCAACTGCAAGGGCTGGGTGGTATTAAGTATCGCCCTTTTTAACATTGGCCTTCTTTGACACCACGAAAAATAGCCTCTCTCTCCTTCCCCCTCTCTCTTGCAGTGGAGGTTTTCCCCCTTTGCAAATAAGGGAAGGGCAGATCCACATGCGCTTTATAAGTGTGTAGAAAAGGGGGACGCACAGATATCCTATTATTATTATTATTATCCATCATCATTATCATTATCCATATTATTTGCCACTTCTATTTTTGTGTATTATTAGGGGAAGAATAATTCATTTTTCCTATTCACCATTTTAGTCCCGGGGCATCGGTATTGCGGAGACCCACGCCAAGGTGTGTGGATGTCGGAATAAAGCACAGTTGGCGTTCGAGCTGTGAAAAAAAAAATGAAGGTAAACCACGACGGAACGTTTCGGCAGACTTTACCTGAGTGGTGTGAGGTGTTAGTCAAATCCTTATCAAGAGGGAGGGGGGAAAATGTAAAATATGCAAATAAGGTGGATTAAATCAGGAATAATAATATCCAAAAAGGGCTTACTCCTAGAGTTCTATAGTTGCATCAAAACTTAAGTGAGTTCAACTAGACCGCGGTTGCGATGTCGTTTGTTTTGCCTTCTCTCTGTCTTATCATTCAATAATCCTTTTTTCCCCCATTGCATGTGCTTTTTAGAAGGTTTGCCTGTCGTGAGGAGCAGAAAAGAAATAACAAGAGAAGCCTTTGGGAAGAAAAAAAAAAAGCAGAAAGCAAACGCTATATCCTAGGAAAAGAGAAGGTGGTGCATCATGGGCGTAGATCTGACCGGTGTTTCCAAGAAAAAGCGGGTGATCCGCCATCACACCTACTCGACGAACCCTTACATCAAGCTCCTCATTAAGCTCTACAAGTTCTTGGCCAAGCGCACGAACTCTGCCTTCAACAAGCTCGTGTACCAGCGCCTTCTTAAGAGCCGCAGCAACCGCGCCCCGATGTCGCTGAGTCGCATGGCGATCGTCATGAAGCGCAAGTGCAATTTCCTCGAGAAGAGCAAGAAGGCCCCAATCGCCGTCGTCGTCGGGGATGTTCTCGATGATGTCCGCATGGCGCGCATTCCGGCCCTTCGCGTGTGCGCGCTGCGCTTCTCCAAGAACGCGCGCCAAAGCATTACGGCTGCCGGGGGGGAGTGCCTGACGTTTGACCAGCTGGCCATGATTGCGCCCACAGGGAAGAACACGTACTTGCTGCGCGGTCGTAAGTCCGGCCGTGAATCGGTCCGCCACTTTGGTGCCGCTGGTGTGCCTGGCAGCCATGCCAAGCCGCACTGCACGAACCGCGGCAAGGAGACGAAACGTGGTCGCCGCCCGGGTCGCGCCTACAAGCGCAAGTCCTTCCGCCATGTCTAAACGAACATGCAATGGGGGCCCGGGGGACAAAAAAAGGAAGGAGGAAGCGGAAACGTGGAGGGTGAGGCGCTCAAGCATATACGAAATGGTGGCAAAACCTTATGTTTTCTTTTTGTTCAATTTTATATTTTTTAAAAAAGCAATAAACAACAACAGTGTTTGTCCTAAAAAAAAAATGGTTTAATAGCCACTTTTTTAAAAACATTCAATGCCCCCTTAAGTATTTTCGATCATAATTATTATTGTTCCTATGTTCCACCATCTTTGTTTTCTTCAATTCCATAGTAACTTAGTTATTAAGAAACACACGTACAAAACGGTCAAATGACTGTGAAACGCTTAATGGCATAAAAGATTTTCGAAAAATTCTTTAGACCTAATATAGGCGGGTTGGGGAGGAGGAGGAGCCATTGTAAGAACACAAAAATCAGTTTGTGTATCAAGGCAATTTTATAGTGTCACAATTTTCAAAATACTAAATAAATTATGAAACAGTTCATGGAGAAGGCTTCTGCCAGCTTCGATTCCGGACGTTGGCTAATCGCAACAGTGACGGTCTGCTCTTGTCTCCGCTACTGATCCGTGAGTCATGAACCCGAGACTCTTCAGGGCTACTGAGTTCGAAGGCAGGCGCTGGCAGCCCCCCCTCCTCTCCCCCTTTTTATCCCCTTTCTTTGTTATCGCCTTCCACAGGCCTTCCAGCTACCCCGCGGAGTTTTGCACGCACGTGTTCAATCTTCGTGAGGGTCGTTTTCAGGGCCCAGATCCAACGTTGCCCTCTTTCCTTTCCTTTTCTTTTCTTTTCTTTCCCCCTTTCTCTGTCGGGCATAACCTGCTTCGCGTCGCGTGATGATCCGTTTCAACACTCATTTCGACACTGAGTCTGACAACCGTGGTTGACGACAGTGTTTTGGACGGACCGCCCTCCACTGGGTGCAGCTGAGCGGCTTGCGTGCGGGTGGCCTCGGGGGTGCCTTTCTCTTCCCTTTTCGTCCTTTCTTTAGTCCGTTCAGTTTGCGTGTTGGCGTGTGAGCACAGCTGAAGAAACCACCGGGGCTATATTACTACTGGTGCTGCGTTGGTGCCGACACTGTGCGAGAGCGGAGCGGGGTGTGCGCGAGGGGCGGCTGGTTGGGCTGCCCTCTTTTCCTTACATTGTTTTTATCGCCGCACCTTCCTCAATATTCCTTCCTACCCTTCCGTTCACGCGCCTTTGTGGGGCTGAGGTCTACGTGTACCCCGCGTGCCCTACCGATGGTGCGCTGGGGAATGGAAAAGACCGAGACTCGGTGCGCGGTGGTGCCTTGCGTGCGACGTTTGTTGCCGTTTTCCGTGCTTGCCTGGTAGCGATGATGACACCAACCCTGCTCCGCTACTGATCCGTGAGTCATGAACCCGAGACTCTTCAGGGCTACTGAGTTCGAAGGCAGGCGCTGGCAGCCCCCCCTCCTCTCCCCCTTTTTATCCCCCTTTCTTTGTTATCGCCTTCCACAGGCCTTCCAGCTACCCCGCGGAGTTTTGCACGCACGTGTTCAATCTTCGTGAGGGTCGTTTTCAGGGCCCAGATCCAACGTTGCCCTCTTTCCTTTCCCCTTTCTTTTTTTTCTTTTTCCCCCTTTCTCTGTCGGGCATAACCTGCTTCGCGTCGCGTGATGATCCGTTTCAACACTCATTTCGACACTGAGTCTGACAACCGTGGTTGACGACAGTGTTTTGACGGACCGCCCTCCACTGGGTGCAGCTGAGCGGCTTGCGTGCGGGTGGCCTCGGGGGTGCCTTTCTCTTCCCTTTTCGTCCTTTCTTTAGTCCGTTCAGTTTGCGTGTTGGCGTGTGAGCACAGCTGAAGAAAACCACCGGGGCTATATTACTACTGGTGCTGCGTTGGTGCCGACACTGTGCGAGAGCGGAGCGGGGGGTGTGCGCGAGGGGCGGCTGGTTGGGCTGCCCTCTTTTCCTTACATTGTTTTTATCGCCGCACCTTCCTCAATATTCCTTCCTACCCTTCCGTTCACGCGCCTTTGTGGGGCTGAGGTCTACGTGTACCCCGCGTGCCCTACCGATGGTGCGCTGGGGAATGGAAAAGACCGAGACTCGGTGCGCGTTGGTGCCTTGCGTGCGACGTTTGTTGCCGTTTTCCGTGCTTGCCTGGTAGCGATGATGACACCAACCCTGCTCCGCTACTGATCCGTGAGTCATGAACCCGAGACTCTTCAGGGCTACTGAGTTCGAAGGCAGGCGCTGGCAGCCCCCCCTCCTCTCCCCCTTTTTATCCCCTTTCTTTGTTATCGCCTTCCACAGGCCTTCCAGCTACCCCGCGGAGTTTTGCACGCACGTGTTCAATCTTCGTGAGGGTCGTTTTCAGGGCCCAGATCCAACGTTGCCCTCTTTCCTTTCCTTTCCTTTCTTTTCTTTTCTTTCCCCCTTTCTCTGTCGGGCATAACCTGCTTCGCGTCGCGTGATGATCCGTTTCAACACTCATTTCGACACTGAGTCTGACAACCGTGGTTGACGACAGTGTTTTGGACGGACCGCCCTCCACTGGGTGCAGCTGAGCGGCTTGCGTGCGGGTGGCCTCGGGGGTGCCTTTCTCTTCCCTTTTCGTCCTTTCTTTAGTCCGTTCAGTTTGCGTGTTGGCGTGTGAGCACAGCTGAAGAAACCACCGGGGCTATATTACTACTGGTGCTGCGTTGGTGCCGACACTGTGCGAGAGCGGAGCGGGGGTGTGCGCGAGGGGCGGCTGGTTGGGCTGCCCTCTTTTCCTTACATTGTTTTTATCGCCGCACCTTCCTCAATATTCCTTCCTACCCTTCCGTTCACGCGCCTTTGTGGGGCTGAGGTCTACGTGTACCCCGCGTGCCCTACCGATGGTGCGCTGGGGAATGGAAAAGACCGAGACTCGGTGCGCGGTGGTGCCTTGCGTGCGACGTTTGTTGCCGTTTTCCGTGCTTGCCTGGTAGCGATGATGACACCAACCCTGCTCCGCTACTGATCCGTGAGTCATGAACCCGAGACTCTTCAGGGCTACTGAGTTCGAAGGCAGGCGCTGGCAGCCCCCCCCCTCCTCTCCCCCTTTTTATCCCCTTTCTTTGTTATCGCCTTCCACAGGCCTTCCAGCTACCCCGCGGAGTTTTGCACGCACGTGTTCAATCTTCGTGAGGGTCGTTTTCAGGGCCCAGATCCAACGTTGCCCTCTTTCCTTTCCTTTCTTTTCTTTTCTTTCCCCCTTTCTCTGTCGGGCATAACCTGCTTCGCGTCGCGTGATGATCCGTTTCAACACTCATTTCGACACTGAGTCTGACAACCGTGGTTGACGACAGTGTTTTGGACGGACCGCCCTCCACTGGGTGCAGCTGAGCGGCTTGCGTGCGGGTGGCCTCGGGGGTGCCTTTCTCTTCCCTTTTCGTCCTTTCTTTAGTCCGTTCAGTTTGCGTGTTGGCGTGTGAGCACAGCTGAAGAAACCACCGGGGCTATATTACTACTGGTGCTGCGTTGGTGCCGACACTGTGCGAGAGCGGAGCGGGGGTGTGCGCGAGGGGCGGCTGGTTGGGCTGCCCTCTTTTCCTTACATTGTTTTTATCGCCGCACCTTCCTCAATATTCCTTCCTACCCTTCCGTTCACGCGCCTTTGTGGGGCTGAGGTCTACGTGTACCCCGCGTGCCCTACCGATGGTGCGCTGGGGAATGGAAAAGACCGAGACTCGGTGCGCGGTGGTGCCTTGCGTGCGACGTTTGTTGCCGTTTTCCGTGCTTGCCTGGTAGCGATGATGACACCAACCCTGCTCCGCTACTGATCCGTGAGTCATGAACCCGAGACTCTTCAGGGCTACTGAGTTCGAAGGCAGGCGCTGGCAGCCCCCCCTCCTCTCCCCTTTTTATCCCCTTTCTTTGTTATCGCCTTCCACAGGCCTTCCAGCTACCCCGCGGAGTTTTGCACGCACGTGTTCAATCTTCGTGAGGGTCGTTTTCAGGGCCCAGATCCAACGTTGCCCTCTTTCCTTTCTCTTTTTTTTCTTTCTTTCCCCCTTTCTCTGTCGGGCATAACCTGCTTCGCGTCGCGTGATGATCCGTTTCAACACTCATTTCGACACTGAGTCTGACAACCGTGGTTGACGACAGTGTTTTGGACAGACCGCCCTCCACTGGGTGCAGCTGAGCGGCTTGCGTGCGGGTGGCCTCGGGGGTGCCTTTCTCTTCCCTTTTCGTCCTTTCTTTAGTCCGTTCAGTTTGCGTGTTGGCGTGTGAGCACAGCTGAAGAAACCACCGGGGCTATATTACTACTGGTGCTGCGTTGGTGCCGACAC
>JAHSUH010000796.1:0-20787 GCA_025388415.1 Cynanchum wilfordii | reverse complement strand
AAGAGTAATTCATTTGGTAAAGAAAATTAAACATTCATTTGAAAATCATTCAACAAAATCATTATTAAATAATTATTTTTGTTCACAAACAAAACTATAACTCCTGATGCTAAACAATATTACAAAACCCTGATTTATAACCTAAAATTCAGTGTTTTTTTCTTTTATTGTACTGTTCAAGCAAAAAAAAGATAATCATCAATCCTTTTCCTATTACATATTATTATGATATATATTTGTATATATATAAAGGTTTATTTCAAATTAGGGGTTTTAAAATAACAAGATCATTCTCCCTTTTTTCTTCTTCTTCTTCTTCTTGTTCTTCTTGAACCTTTCATGTTAGTTTTTAGGATAAATTATTCCAACAACACATGAATATTTATAAAATCTAAATTTTGTTTATTTTTAATTTAATTTATACACTTGTACTTTTTAAAAATAGCAATGTTGTCAATCCTTAAAAATATTTCGTTGAATAATAATTTCTGTTAGTCATGTAATTTGCACATGAGTTTATCATATTATGCTATTTTAAAAAGTTTTTAAGGACTTAATTCTAACAATAAAATAGTTAGATCGAAGGTCTTTATTATTATTATTACTAAGTTAAAGATTAGGGTTTTTTCCCTTTTTTTTTCTTTCTTTCTTTTTCCTGTAAGTTGTTGTCATCCCTCATCTTCCTCTCAGAAAAGGATGTAGAAGAATAAATCGACCATCTGTGAGCTGTTTTTTCTCTTGCAATACCACGATTCAATCAAATGTTAAAAGTCAAAGCTTTTGAGTACAAAATTTCTCTTTAAATTTCTAATTTGGGATGAATAATGTAAAATTTAAAATTTAGTTTGATCCTCAAAGTTCTCTGGCATTTTGGTTTACATGAAAGTAAAGCCATAGTTATTATTTATTCTTATTGAAGAATCTAAAATAAAAGGATATTTTATCTTCTTTTTTTAAAAATAATAAAATAAATAAACAAATCAATCTTTTGTTTTCTTAAAGAGTGTAATTTTTTGAATATTACAAGTGGAAAAATTTTAAAAAAACAAACAAACAAATTACAAATAAACAAACTAGGGAGTACGTTATTAAGGGAGAAGTTTTAAAGTATTGCCACAATTGATTTGAACTTTCAAATTAAGTACATATAATACCTTTCCATAGCTTCATTGAAAGGCAAAATTTCAATAAGAGTTCCATAAAGTATGGCACAGTGATGCTGAGAGAGATTCTTTTTGCACTTTGGAATGATTCAGTGGTTTTGTGATAATGTGGATTTTGGTCAAAGCTAAGACACTACCACATGCCATCAATTGAGTTGTCATATAATGAGGTATCCTTCACTAGTTATTTTCAAACGTTAACTAAAGACCAGTTTTGAAATAAGGAATAGTCTATAGCAGATTAAGGAGCTTTAATGATCTTTGATTTTTCAACCATTTATTTTTGTTAAAAGGGAATTTAATTCTCTTGTTCATAGCCTTGCAAATAAAGAATTTCGTTCAAGTTGTTGTATTGAGTGGTTGTCACGTATTTAATCACTTTTTTCCTTCATATATATATAAAAGGTTAGATATGTATACATATTTTCCAACAACCTATTAGTGGCCTTATACTTAGCTCCATTCTTGATTTGTAGGTAACCAGGTTGTCTTATGGCATAGGATCAATGAGCACAGAAGTAATGATATCTTTGAACATAGATCAACTTAACTTAACTTTTCAACATAGGTCAACTTAATTGATTCTTGAAAGCATAATTTGAATCCTATTTCTAAATTCATGTTTGTTAAATTACTTATCTCTTTTGAAACAACTTCTAAATGAATTATAACTTGACACTAATTCTCAATTCTCTAATATTTTCATAAATGATAAATTCTAATAAGTTGTTACTGACGACCCTTGGAAAACGATATTTATAAATGTAAAATCGCAGATTACCGTGTTACTATCTGCGGGCGATAGGTACTTGCCTTAGTTGTATTTGATTATGTAACACTATTTTGTGAGTCTATGTGATTTATTTGATATGTATTTTTACTCACTCAAAACATACACCACAGACTTTGAAATGATTAATTTCTCTAATAATCCCTAATTTGATCTTAATGCGAACCTTAGGGCTAATCGTTGAGCCGACGACTCAATGGTGAACCTAGGAGGTTTAGGATTGCTTGCAACGAACCGTATTAGGGTAATCAATTAAAATTAGGGTACGGATAGCAAAATATCTTGGAATATTCACAAATGCCTTAGATTTTACATAGACTTGTATCTATCTAATTCATCATAATTAAATTCTAAGAAGAATTCTCTCTTTTAATTGCTTTCTTAAATGCTTTCATAGACTTAGATGACCCTTACAACCTTTCACACATTTTCGAGCACATAAAACGCCTTGATTAAGTTCTATAACTATGATATGCATAACATAAGGAGTAACCGTTACACTTACCTAGGGGAGATGACGTTTATTAATTTTAAATCATTGATACTCCTAAACAATAAATATCCAAATCAATTCAATAAATAATCACAAAAAAATAAAGTTTAATTTTAATTACATTCAGTCAATTGATTAATCATTACATGTCAAGAATATGGAAATCAAAATTAGAAATTAGCATAAAACTCAAAATTAATAACGATTGAACCCATAATAGTTCTTAGATTCATTTCTTCTTGGATTGAATTAAGGTATACACCGTCATCTCCTCTCTCATCTCTCTATTTTCTCTCTACTAGATGAAAAACCTAAAAAATCTAAATGAAAATAGGTCCTCTCTCTATACATTGGTTTCTTCACCCTCATTATGGGCTTATTAAATAAAAGGTTGGGGTTCACTCATGTTTGAGCTTAGTTTGGGCCAAAAACAAAATTAAAAGTCCATCGATCTAATATTTATGTCATTAAAATATAAAAAAATATAAATTTATTTTAGTAACGAAATTGACAAATAAAAGCCAAGAAGTGATAAAAATAAATGCAACAAATACTAAGCGTAATAAGTTAAAAATATGTAAAATTTATATGCTATCAAATCCCCCACACTTGGTTTTTGCACTCCTGGGCGAAACAATAAATTCAAAATATACTAAACTCTAACATTAACTGATAATATCTCCTATTTTTCATAAAACACTCCTGGCAAAGATAGGTTAGAAGTGGAAATAGAATATGTTTAAGAAGACATTTGGTGTGCTGCACAACCTTACAAAGGCTTGTGATCACTTGTGGATGTCATGAGCAATTTAACCATAGGAGATTCATGAGCACACAGCCTCCGCCTTTTGTTTTCTTATTTTTTGCCCTAGTGCTTAGTTTTATTTAAATAAATTTGATCTTCAACTTAGTTTTATTTAGATAACCTAATTCTCAAATGAATTTTCAATTAAATAAATTGATGTTCATATTATTTTTGTTGATGAATTGATCTTTGTAATTTGAGGACTGATTCGTCAAAAAGAAAAACAAAAATTTGAAGATTAAAAAGTTAAAATAAAATTTAGGGACAACATTGTTCAAATGATAAAAAAATATATGGATTCAATTATCCAAATAAAAATACATAAGGATCTAATTATTTAAACAAAAACAATTTAGAGACTAAAATATTTAATTTTTCCTTATTATTTTATTTTTTGGAAGGAAAAGAAAAAAAAATTCATAAGAAATTGTCATGCAAAGCACCTTAAGGAAATTATCTACCTCAAAAAGCAACAAATAGAAACCAAAGTTCGTAATTCCATATCGGCTGCTTGTTATACCGTTTTGTTATGATAGCACCGAGGACTCCTCTCTTTTAGAGGGGAAAAAAAAAAGTTTAACAAGTTTTGTTACGAAATAACGTCAAATATTTGACCGCTCTATGATTGGGACCGATTTCTCCGATGCTTCCACGTAGATTAAGTGGGCTCGGTTCTCCGTGACGGGGGACCTGCAAAAGGCCAAATTTCGGGGGGTGTGTGTAAACAATGGTCAAATTACCAATCGAATGAGTGTGTAACAATACCAGGAGGTCGGTCGAGAAAGATAGCTCCTGGACCCCTAACCGAGTACCTAAAATTATATTCTAAAATATCCGGCTTTCACTTGTTTTGTGTGTGAGTGTGTGTTATCGTTTTATGGAGATTCGTGGCCAACCGGGAAGTGACACCTGTTGTGGTCCCGCTTGACAATCCCATGACAGTGCTCTCTGGCCAGCTGTCGGGTCAGGTGCATTAAATGTGAGGTTCAGTGAGAATCCTCTTGTCGGAGATCATGCTCCGCGCGTTTTGTACTTCTGTCCTCCCGGCTAGACCACGGTGGAATCTTATCCTGAGGCATGCCGGCTCTACGTGGAATCCACTTCGGACAGTCCAGCTGATGAGTTTTATTTATAAATAAAAATAATAAAAATAATAGAATAAAATAGTACTAAAAATAATAGGAATTCTCAAGATTAAAATAGAATTGTCACTAAGAAAATAAACTCAACTAGACAAAGAACCTATCGAAATAGTTTAGTAAATAAAGGTAGTATTCAGATTTTAATATTTATAAAATCATTTTCCCGAAGACGTCTATTAATTTTTAGTGTGGAAAATATAATTAAATCAATTATGAATATGATTTGGAAGTATGAATCAATCATCAAGTAATTCAACCTTTATCAAGAATGATAGGATTGAATTCTAATTCCTAGAAAGCAAATTAAAAGAAAACAAAGTAAAAATATGGATGAGATAATATTGAATATTTGAAGAACTCACTAAACACATTAGAGAGAGTGGAGGATACACTTCACTACGAAATCAAGTATCATGAATCAACTATCACAATTTCACCAAATCCAAGTCTAAGGATGAATTTCCTCAATACGTGTAGTTGAAAGAAATTCATACATGAAGAACAACTCAAATATATTAGTAAGATTAGACCTACTAATCATCTAAGGTCCGGTACATCAATAGGAAAATAACCCAACTAATCTAGCACTAATCGTATATCCAAGGTCCGGCTTAACAATTAGTGTTAACTCGAACCACAAAATCGAATTAGAGCTCAACTCAAGATAAGAAGTCAAATCAAAGCCATATTGAAATTGTAATTCAAGCTAATGAAATTATAACAATCAACTCACAATATATCAATCTCATAGTGAAAGTATAACATGAAACCAACCACTTCTACCCTAAAGAAATTTAGAAGAAGAGAGTTCCTATTGGGTTGGTAAACTAGATTACAAGAATTATCAACAAAAGTAATAGAAGAAGGTAAGAAAATAATTCCAAAACCAGTTGTCAATTGATACAGGAAGGATCTCTACACTTCAACTCTCCTCTTGAATCCTCTTCTTGCTCTTTGAAGCTTGAATGATTGAAGTAGATCAAAAACCTCTTGATTAAATTGCACAACTCTACCTTATAGACCGAGGAGAGATTACACAAGCTAACTAGAAATAATTATCACTAAAACAACCTAGGGAATTATCTAATTGAAAGTAGATCAACAAAGTAATAGAAAATTCCCTAAATTCTATACCAAAATATATGAAATTCAAGAAAACCCAATATGATATTCAATATCTAAAACAATGTGATAATCCAGCCAATCTCAACCTAATCCAACCTCCTCCAACCTCTAAATAATGGTAAAAATCCTATAATTTATAGATAACCAAACAGGGGTAAAATCGCAATTTAACACCAAAGAATCTGGAAAATTTGGCTCAACACGGGTGTGTTGCCTCCCGTGTTGTGCCCGTGTTGATGACACGCGACACGGTTGTTGCATCCGTGTTGCCTCCCGTGTTGGTCATGCGCGACACGGGCGTGTTGCTGCTCGTGTTGATGACCGTGTTGGCCGGAAATTGCACTGCTGTAGGTGGTTATTTTCTAAGGGCGTAGATAACCTTCTATGGGTGTAGCATACTTCCGGAAATTACATATTTAGTCCTTGAACTTCACTCTTTTGATCAATTAGCCCCACGAACTTCCCGAAAATAGAAATATCACAAATAAGTGCATAATTAACATACTTATCTCAATTTACTCTAATAAACCTCAACAATTATGCACAATTACCCTTCCAAAACATTATCAAATTTAGCGTTATCACTAGCCTACGTGAAATTTTTGGGACTTCGGTTACTCTCGGTGGCCCCTCACATGCGGGATGAATCTACCCGGGCACCGCATCTTTGGGGAGGACCGAAGCGTAATTTCAACCATTCCGACATTTTGGGTGCGACGTTTTGAATTTCATCATGACCAATCGTTGCCTGTATCACTTAGGGTTTCGTGTCCACTGCACTTTTCCTACTAACAATAAATGCCGAGATTTCGTGTGGGAGGGTCTTGTTGGTGATGAGAAAGTCCCGTTTTTACTTTTGGCCTTTTTTTCCGTTATTGCCCCTTTCGGTTTTAAAGGAAACTTTCCCCTCTCTCTTGCCTTCATAACTCCCTGCCTTGGATTTTCCACACATCATTACTTTGCTACCTTTTGGGATTCCTAGTCGCCATCCGACTGACTTTCCGTACGATCGTCATTTTCGGAGGTCCTTCTTTGCTTTCAGTCATTTTCGGAGGTCCTTCGTCATTGACTCCTTTTCATCTAGCTTTCCCCGGGTAACTAAAAAACTCTCTTTTCTTTGTGTTTTTGATAATTTTTCTGTTTTTGTCGACATCTTATTTTTATTTTCTGTCGGCCGTCCGACTCTTAGTCTCCTCAACCCTTCCCGAGATTACGACTAATCGGTTCGAGGGATTCTAAGGACTTTAGCTCTGACAATATCTTCGTGGATATCAATGAGTTCCGGTCTAGCTCACTGGAGGCTTTATGGTGGGAATTCTCTCAAGGGAATCGTGAGGCTATTCCGGTTGATTCGAATGTAGAGGAGGGTGAGGAGGAATCACCTTTGATTTTAAGGCGAAGGAGGAGAGCGGAGGCGAGCACTTCAGGTCCGGATTTGAGTGACGCTCCGGCCGTTGGGTCCAACCCGGGGCTGGAAACAACCTTTTGCCTTAGGTCCGAACAAAATAACCTACATCGAGGTGATGAGCATATACGGGGATTACAACATCGGTCCAAGTTTTAAGTTGGGTTGGCCGAAGTTAGCTGGGAAGATGTCCCATAATTTAATGCATACGTCGGTGGCTCACTTCATGGCCGGTCTGTGGCTTCCCATGGACCCTTTTCTGGGTGAGATTCTCCTTATCCTTGGTGTACAACTAATGCATCTCCACCCCAATGTTGTCCGCTATATCACTTGCTTCATCGTGCTTGTGTCGGTGAGTGGGAGTGGAGCCCACTTTTAACCTCTTCTGTCATTTCTTCTATCCCCTTTCCTCGGGGACGACCCTTGTTTCCTTGAGGACACGTAATAAGTTATTCGATCCCCCTCCGAGTAAGTTGGATTTCAAGAACAAGTGGGTTACCGTCGAAAGTGTCAAAGGGTTCCCTTTCCCACCCGACAACTTTGGACACGGTAAGAGTGAGCTTTTCGAGGTTTCTCAGCCTTTTGATGCCATCGAGCAGCATTTTTTGTCATTTGTCGAAGACATTTTGGGACCTACCCGGAAGGGGGATCGACTCGTGTTTTCCTTGGCCGAGCTACTAGAAAGGGAGAGCCTAGAGTGGTGTGGGATAGGGAGCTCATCGGACATGAGGGAACTCTTGGGAATAAAGGATGAAACCTATTCCTTGTGGGTGATTCATCCCAACGAGGTGTTTAAGTCAGAGTGTCCTAACTGCAGGTCTAGTGTACATTCATAGAAGTGTAATTCTGGGAGCGACGGTGAGGATGGAGTCCTATGGTCCGACTCCATTCCTCCCTTGTTTACCTCATGCTTTCTTCCGACCTTTCCCTTTCTTTTCTTCCGGATATGTCGTTCAAGTCGCTTCAGCAGAGCTTCAAGAAGGTCGGTAAGGAGCGGCAGAGATGCTTGGAAGCCTTGGAAACTATTCCACCATCTATGGTCTGGAAATCGGTTCAATCGAAGGCTTCCACTGTCGCGAGTGCCTCGGCTCCTGTTGCTTCCTCATCTTCACCCCTTTCCGGTTGTGGGGTGAAGCGGCCATCGGAGGGTTCCTCTTCACAACCTTCCAAGAAGGGCTCTCAGGTGGATCGGCCTCCCGGGCCTGAGCCCTTGTCGAAGTCACGGGTATACTCTCTTATCGACCTATCTGGAGACTTTGCGGCATCACCGTTTCTCGGGGTGCCTTCTTTCTTTGGTACTATTGTGGACCCTAGTCTGCTGCAATTGTCGTCGGGTTCAAGTAAGGGGAAGGAGAAAAGTGCAGACCAACCCCGTCGCGATCCTTCCGACTTGGCTTCCTGGCTGAAGTGCTTGGGATTTCCTTCCAAGCCACTTCGAGGTGGAGCCGCTAGTTGGTTGGCAGAGAGATTTCGGGTTCCTCGAGACACTAGGGCCCCGAGAGAGCTTCGAAGGGCCTCTGTCCGAGCTAAATTTTGCTCACCGCTACTTAGCCAACTTCATGGGGGGTTGGGTCCGATCATTCACGCTATTGACGTTCACCAACTGCTTTCTTTACACGGAGTTTCTCATGAGGAATCCGTTAATCGGGCTGGAGCATTATTGACTCGGGTGAGTTGTGTCTTTTCAAAGTTTCCTTTTTTGTTGGCCCATCATGTTATTTCCCTGACTTACTCCGAATGTTCAGCAGTTTTGGCCTATTTTCCGAACTTGTGTCACGAATCGGGGAAAACGGATGTCTAAAAGGCCCGGGCTGAGGCTGCCTAGGAAAGGAGGGCAAAAGCGGAGGGTACTCTCGACGCCTTCTTTGCCAAGGTGAGTGAGATGGAGACGGCAAGCCAGGAGGACAAATTGAAGTTGGTTTCTGTTCTCCAAGAGATGCAGTGAATTGGAGTTAGCTCCGAAGGCTAATCGGAGAGGTGCTGAGGATCGGGCGAGGTTATTGGAAAATGAAGTCGCGCGTCTGGGTTGTCGGGTCTCTTTTTCGGAGTCCGATTGATACCGCGACCAGCTGATTGCTGAGTACAAAGGCTCTATCGAGTACAATACCGCTCTTGGGGAAGCTTTTGCCGCTTTTATTCGCAAGGGGAGCGAGCATATCATACGACAAGTGCATCGTTTTGTTGAAGACAAGTCTCTTTTGGTGGATGCTTTTAAGGGATTTTTCAATCGGTCGTGGTTTCGTGGTGGGGAGGATTTCGTTCCATTTTCTCCAAAAGATATGGAGGGAATTTGACAGCTTGATCAAGAAGCTGGTCGCTCGGAATGGATTCCACCTGCCGAGCTGTCTCCCACCTTTTTCGACTTGGTGAAAGCGTCGTCTCCTGCGGGTTCTCCTCTTGGGTCCGAGATTTTGAGCCTCCCCTCACCATCAGCTGAGCTCGAGGCAAGGGTTGTTTCAGACCTCCCTTTTGTTGAAGTCTCATTTGTTATCCCTCCTACCCTTACTGTGGGACCCTTACTGTGGGAATTGATTCCGGGGAAGCTCTAGCTCCGGTCACCAATGTGAACCCAGAGAGTGGTGAAGTCTCTATTGTTCATAGCAAGAGGAATTCTCCCTCTTCCGAAGTTCTTGTTGCTGGGCCTGTCTTTGGCTTGACAATAGTTCCGGTGGGAGTTCCGAGCTTGCCAGTGCTGATGTTGTCGTTGAGGATGTCGGCGGGAAGGAAGCAAATGCTTGAATTTCCTTGTAATAGATAGGCTTCTTCTTTTTGCAACCCCTCTTTTTTCTTGTAATGGGATTTTTATGCTAATAAAAATTGATTCCGCTCTTACTTTTGTTCCCGATATTTGTTTAAGTTCTTCCGGAGATTAGACTTGTTTTTCTTCTTCCTTATGATGGTGGGGCCCCTCTCAATTGTGCGAGGTTTTGACCTCGCAACATTGCGGAGTCGCCTGTGCTTCGTAAAGTGTTATGGGTGGAGGTTTCTTTTTCCTCTTTATCTCTTGCTTGGAGTAGTTTCACCGAGGTTCTAGTCGCACGGCCATTGACGGATGTCTACTCGGGCTCTGTTTCGTGCTCGGAGTGGGCTCACATCAATCCTAGTCGCGTGACCACCGAGGGGTTTCTATTCGGGGGTTTTCTCGCGCCTCGGCGTATAGGTAATTCAAAAATTTCCTGAAAGGAAAAAGTATTTTAATTTCCTTACTCGCGTCTATGTGTTATTGAATCTTTGTACTTTGTGCTTTCTTTTATCTGTTAAAAGGGGGAGTTGCCACGTATCCCCTCCCGATGGGTCGCATTAAATGCGCCTGATTACTGCAGGTGTTGTTCGTCTTTCGCGACAGTTTCAGTCTGTAACTCCCTTTTGTCATAATGGAAAATCTTTGGGGAGTCGCGCCTCCAAAAAGTTGCAAGTCTTTCGGGATTATTACCATTTAATGAGGCCCTTGCATATTGCAACCTTTCGTCTTCTGTCCTTCTGTCTTCCTTATCCGGTATAAAGGGGGAGCAAGGGTAACCTTCCACCTTACACTTTTTTGTTTTCAAAACTTTCTCCTTTTTGAACGCGACACTTTTTCCTTTATTTTCCGATTCCGATAGCCTACGGTTCTTCCTTTTCTGGAAAACTTCCCTATGGAGTTGGTATTTCACAGAGACCAGACCGCGAGGGGTTGTTGGTCCCTCTTCTTCTTCTTTCTCGGTGCTCCCCTCCTAAAGGGCTTGGATTTTGGGTTGCCAAGTGTCGCCTCCGGTCCGGGCATCGGGGGGCGCAAGAGGGGCATGGATTATACCACCTACAACAATAGTTACGACTTTTCCGATGAAGAGCTGGCCAGTCATGTGGGGGTCCATCTGGCCCAGGTAAGTTCTATGCCTTCCTCATCTTGACTACTTGGAACGTAGGTTGACCTATTTCCTTTCACTTCGACTGCAGGCCAACGACCATCTTGTTTACCTTTCTCGGCGTATTCCAGCCCTCATCAGAGAGGTGATGATTTTGAGTGCTTATATCGGAAAAGGGAGTCTCTGATCGGTCGGCTAGGAGATTCCTTACGTGACGAGAAAGAGAGAAGGAAAGATCTCATCTTCACGCAGTCCCTATCTCGACCAACCGATGCAGTCGCAGCTGGAGCAAATGAATGAGATGAGGAAAGAGATCGCTTATTTTCTTTCCAATGCGTACCGGGATGAAGTGCTTCGCAGTTTCGGAGTTTCCGGGCCCCTCCGGAGGCATGTGGATTCACGGAAGATGTGGTTCACAAAGGAGTTGAGGGGCTCGGGGGCTCCTTCTTCCTCCATTTCTGCTTGTTCGTTTCTCTTTCGTAGTCCCTTTGAAGTTGCTGACGACGACGATCCCGAAACCGGTCTCTGTGTACCGGAAGGGGTCGATTCTGACTAGACTCCCATCTTCCTGTTGCATCCCTTATGTTGCTCATATTTTGTTCTTGACCCCATCTCTCGTCTCTTGCACTGTAGCAGCTTTTTGGTATTTTGTCGAGATGAAGGAATACTTTTGTAACTTCCGAATATGAGTTGAATGAAATATACTTTTTTGCTCTCTCCCTTTTCCTTGCTTTTCGTTTTCTACTCTCGCTTTCGGTTGAGTAGTTATTTCTTTCTGTTTCTCATTATGTATTTCACTGTTTACATGTCATGCTTGCATGCTATTAATAGAAAAGAGAATATAGAAGTAATTAATGCCATAGATATAAATGAGTTATAACATGTTTTTAGACGTATTCCTGTTGACATAATTAGAATATTCGCTAGAACTGTTAAGGAATATGCTACTAACACTCGTACATGTACTTTGAGACTTTTTATTACTAGAGTTGCTAGATTTCATGGTATAGATATTATATTGCAGTTGCAACTCTCATTATGGTAAGCACATCTACTACACTTGTGAGCATCACTACCATCCGGAACATGGACAGACATACAAGTTGAGTGTATATGAATATATGCCGAGGATGAGGTTTCACCACCAAATCCCCGCACCACCATATCAATTCGATTTCAAGCCGCCCTACAACCACCGGATACCTAGTTTTTCTTCTTTCCCTTTTTCTTGTTTTCTTTTTCGTTTTTGTTATTTTTGTTTTGTTTTCTTGTTGGTGTTTTCTATTTTAGGATATTACTTAGTCTTGGGCATCTATCGTATCTGCTTTGTTTTATTGTGCTAATAGATGTTTCAGATTAAGTGTGGGGTACTCGTTTTTCACCTATTTTCATGCTTGTTAGTTATTTGTTTTCTAATTTTGTTTTGTAGATTTTTTAGCTAAGACTAATTTTGATCTTTAGTTAGGATTGATTTTTCTTAATTTGACTTGGCTAATTTGACTTTTCTTGATTTGAACTAATTGATTTTTCTTAACTAATTTTTGACATTACTTCTAATTTTTCTAATTGAATTGACTTTAATTGATTTTTCTAACCTTAGATATTTTGATTTTTGGTAACAAAATGTTTTTCTCTAACTTTGATATCCTAATTTTCTAAAATTATAAAATTAATTTTAGGATTAGATTTTCTACAATTTTTGGTTATTAGAAATTACCTTGTGTTAGATTTTGAATTCTAGATATTTTCAAATTTCTTTACCTTTGATTTGAGTTGATGATTTTTAAGAAATTATTATTTCTTAGGTTGATTCAATTTTTGAATTTGTTTTTACTTTAGTCTTAGATTTTTAATTTGATTTTCAATTTAAGTTTGGCTTTGGATTTAATTTAACTTTTACTTGAGATTTTAATTTTATTTTTGGTTGATTTTTCAATTGTCGTTAGTTTTAAATTTTTGATTAATTTTGAGTTTGACTTTTCAACTTGATTTCTAAATTAAAATTTTTCAATTGATTTTTGATTTGTCTTTGATTTCAATCGACTCAGGTTTAATTTCAGTTTTGAGATTGATTTCTAAATTGAGTTTCAATTTTGATTTTTGGAAATTTAAGTGGGTCTCTATTTGATTATTGACTTAATTTTCAAATTGATCCTTTGATTTAAGTTTTCATTTGGATTTTGAATTGATTTCTAATTAATTTATTAATTGAATTTTAATTGAGGTTTTAATTTGCAAGTTGAGTTAGAATTTTAATTAATTTTATTTGATTTATAATTTAAGTTTAATTTTGATTTTCTAAATTTATTTCCTTCAATTGATTGAGTTATTAAGTTTTAATTAAATTATTTAATTAAAATTTGAATTGTCTTAGGAATTGATTTTTCAATTTAATTTCTTTATTTAATTTTTAATTCACCTTTTGGAATTTTATATAATTTTTAATTTAGTATTAAATTGATTTCAAATTTTAAATTTTAAATTTATTTTTAAGTTTAATTTCTAAATTTCTCTTTTAATTGAATTTGTTAGGGTGTTATTTAGTCATTACTTATTTAATAATTCTCTTCACTTTATTATATTATTTATTATTAAATGTGTGCTTTTATTATATTTTATATTTTTAGAGTCAATTTTGCTTCTTAATTTTAATAAGAGTTATAAAATAGAATTTTGGAATAAATTAGCAAATTTACCAATCTCTCCGTTATTTATTTATATTCTTTATTTTATTTTAGAGAAGCAGACAGATGGATGTTGTTTGCGTGGGTGAATCTAGGAAAGGTTCAAGGAAGGGGAACTTCACGACCACGTCGGAGGATGTAATCTCGAAGCTGGTATTGATCCGGTGATAGATATCATTATTGAGATAATTATGGGTAATTGGAGTCAAATTTGAATTGAAGATTGCTGTTAGGGATTTTCGATTTTTTCTCCCATAATTCTGCGCAGAAGGAGAAGAAGTAGTCTAGTCTTTTATTCTATTTTTTAGTATTTTTATTTATTTTAAATAGAGAGAAAAATAAGGAGAGATTAGTTGAGTTTTGAATTATTTTAAATAAGAGCCTTTCGGCTTCCAAAAAGAACATAACGCAAAAATAGTTTTTTAGGAATTATTTTTATTTTTTTAGACAAGGCTACTTCTGAAGAATGAACAGCTAAATCAATTGTTTGATTGAGGTTAATTGAAGTTTCGGTTCTTCAATATTTGTGAGATCTTTCTAAATTAATTGCTATATGATTTTTTCTCTTATTTATATATTCCCGGTTTATTATTATTATTACTTTGATTAGTTTATACACTACACACTGGTATTAACTTGTCATCGTAGTGATCTGTCAATCAATACCTATCGTTTGAACGTTTTGATATAAGTAGACATATGACATGATTTTATATGCTTTCATATTCAATTATTGTTATAGGAATATATGAACTAGTTTAAATAAACTCTTTTTGATGTTTATTAACCGGAATAATTGGTTGATTAAATCTTAAGATCTTATTCTAAGATTGTCAATTGATTAGTAATAGTTAACGATTTCATCTTAACTATTTACAACTTATTAATCCGATAGTCAAAATTGAGATTATGTTTTATCAATGATCAAATTAAGTTGAACTATTCCTGAAAAATTACCTCAATTGAATATCCATTTTATTGAATTCTTTTAATTATTTATTTGAGTTATTCTTGCATTTTTATATTTTATTCAATAGAACAAATCCATAAACCCCTATTTTATTTTATATACATTCAAATAATTAAATTTATAATCTACATACGGGTACCGCTGAATTTCGTATGAATTTCCCCACAAAAATAAAAAAAAAAAATTTATTTTTTTTTTTTTTTTTTTTTTTTTATTTTTTTTTTTTTTTTTTTTTGAAAAGAAATTAAAAAATAAACCCCCCCTCTCTTTTTGTTTTTTTTTAAAAAAAAAAGAAAAGAAAAAAAAAAAAAAAAAAAAATTATTGCTCACCACGTGTTTGATAAAATACCACCGAGGAACACTTTTCGATAGAAGCTCTATAATTCCACCGCTCTCTAAGCCACTGACCTCATGGCTGGCCTATCCCCCGTGGAGGACCAAGCCACCCACCCAAGATTGTCCGAAACACAAAACCGCCGACTTTCGACCGCACCGGAGATTACCCCTAACCCGGAGACGGATCCTACTATGGAGTGCGCGAATGGTGGCCCGGACCTCTTCATGACTGGAGAGAGCTCTTGGCATGGCAAGTCTTTTGCAGACACCCTCAAGAAGAATCTAGCACGCCCACCCATCTATACTGGGAAGATACCATGTCTGATGAGGAGGAGCCGGACCTATCATACTTAAGTGATCCCCGTAAGACCAATGACGATGAACTGGATATTCCCAATGTTGAATTCCCAATGAGGAATACCAGGAGATGTGGAAGCCCCGAGAGGAGGGCATTAATCCTCAAACTTCTTGGTAAATCAATCTCTTACCGCGGTCGCCGGAAACAGCGTACTAAGGAACTGTGGAACCCGGAATGGGGTTGCGAGTTGATCGACCTGGAAGAGGGCTACTTCGTGGCACGGTTCTTCTCTGCCGAGGACTACACCCGGGTCCTAGATGGGGGACCATGGATCATACTTGGACACTATCCGACGGTAACTAAGTGGAAACCTAACTTCCGACCTGCAAAGGCCTCCATATCATCCGGTTTGGTTGGGGTAAGACTCCGCGGTATCCCCCCCGGAATACTTTAAGGATAAGTACTTAATGCGGATCGGCAACGTCTTGGGGTAGAGCAGTTAGGGTGGATAACACAACGCTACGGCACGCCCCGGGGACGGTATGCACGAGTCTCCGGCTGAGTTAGACCTCGCTAGGCCTTTGCTCCCGAGAGTAAATATTAATGGCGAACCCCAGCCATTGGAGTACGAAGGGCTACATCAAATTTGCTTTGCATGTGGGCAATACGGCCATCGGGTTGAAACTTGCTGCAAGAATACGTCCGGGGTGGGACAATCGGAGGCCGAGGCAACTCCCAGCCGACCAGCAGATCCTGAACCTTCCCCCCAAGGGCCGTATGGGCCATGGATGCTGCCGGTGTACCGGAACAGGAAGAAGGGACAGGGAGCAGAGGTGCGGGTAAGCCATCTGCCAATCAAGGGAAGGACAATCAACCGAGGACAATAGCGCGTGGCTCGAGCTCTCATCCAACCGAATTACCTGCCACTGTCAGGTTCACTTTTTCCTCGGACGGGACAGAGGAAGGTGAAGGATAACGGCGGAAATCAAGGACTTCCACAAAAAGGGAAGGAGGTCATCGGGACGGGTTCCCGTTTTTCCATGCTAAGTAGCATGCAGGAAGAAGGGAGTAGTCCGGCTGAAGAAGTAGCGGTTCTCAAGGCTAAGATCAATGCAATTGTTGGGCCGTCGAGTACAGCCTGCAAGGGCAAGGGTCCAGTGGGGGTCCGTGATCCACCCGAGGAAAGGGGGCCTGCCAGCTCTGTTGCAGTGGGTCAACCCAAGCCAGTGCAGGCGTCATCCAATACCCGGCCCAACCTAGTCCGTCTCGAGGAGGTTCCTACCCTAGCCCAGGCCGGTGGCAAAGGAGGCCCACAGGGAAAGCCGAGAGCCAAGGGTAAGGGGAGAACCACCAAGCCCACATCTGGTTCGAGGTTGACGACGAGCGTACACATTGATCATGTTGACATGCAGACGGAGTCTACCTCCACAAGTGCTCCCGATCAACAATCACCCATGCCGTTGGCGAGTGAGACAGGTATGTCTTCCAATTCCGATGCTCTCCCCGGTGAGGGCAAACCTTCTTCCTCTTTGGTTTAATGTCTTCCAAAGACATTAAGATTCTCTCCTCGGAATTTTTGGGGTGCGAAATCAAACAACTTCCACCGACACCTGGGAGAACTACTTCGCATGTATAATCCAACCATTTTGTTGTTAGTAGAAACTAGAGTGCAAAGCTCGTAATATCGACCGCATTCTTCGGTCTTCCTCTTCACTAAGTATACCTGCAGAGAGGCAAGGGGGATTTGTGGGGGGCATTTGGTGCCTTTGGGATGATAGTTGCATCGAGTTGGAGGTAGCACAGTACAGAGACGGCGATTACGGCTATTGTTCACAATCGCCGCGAGTGGATCGGGTCCTATCTATGGTGTACGCCCCCTCACCGGACTATTAGAGGGGAATCGTGGGATTATCTGGTTGGACCGGGATCGTGTGTTAATGTACCGCGGGTTCTTATTGGTGATCGGAATCAAATCCCGACTCTGTGAGGACAAGCATGGGGGCAGAACGGTTCGTAGTACCCGGGCCGCCGGGTCTTTGGAGCATGATCTCTAATTGTGAGCTTCTAGATTTGGGATTCTCGGATACCGATTTACGTGGACCAATCGAGAGAAAAGGGCCGAGCCGGATTTGGAGAGACGGATCGGGCACGGTGTAACAAGGGCCGCAACTTCGCTTTTCGGAGGCTCATGTTCAACACCTACCCCGATCGCACTCGATCATCATCCCGTGCTTTTGTCGACTTCCCCGACAGCCTCCGAAGCACGGGGGATTCTTTCCGTATCCTAGGGGTATGGGCCGAAGCAACCCCAAGTTTCACCTTCTTGTACATCGGCTCGGGAGATCGGGGGTCCGAATCGGCGTGCGGGACGGCTAAGGTCAGGGAACTAGCCTCCGTATGGAACAGGGAACGCTTTGGGAATATCTTTGTCTCGCAAAACGGCGCCGCTAAACCGGCTTAGCAGGAGTTCGCAGTTGCGCTTGAAGTCCACCAAGCCTTACCCGAGAGCACCGGAGGATAAGCCGTTAATCGAGTCGGACGGCATTCTGGAGCAGGAGGAGTTGTATGGCGGGAGAAGTCACGGCTAACATGGATAAAGGAGGGGGAGAGAAATACTAGCTTCTTCCATATGTCGACTCTTATTCGCGGCGGCGGCAACATATTGTACAAACAAGTCCTCTTCCGTACTTGGACTGGACGATCCGCCACTGAAGTATGGGCAATGAAGCATTTTCAGACATCTATACGGCTTCTCCGACGTGTCCTTGTGACAGAGTTCATGGACATTTCCGAACCTCACTCATGCGGATAAGCGGTGGTTAAATAGGGATGTTTCCGAGGCTGAAATCGGGGCCGCAGTTGTTCCAAATAGGTCCCTCCAAGGGCGCCGGTCCAAACTGGCTTTACCTCAGGCTTTTTCCAGGATTTTTGGGAGACAAGCGGGGGGGGCTTCAGCAGGTCAATACGTGCAAGTTGTTTTCCGTAATGGACAGATTCGAAAGGAGGATAATCTCACCACCATTCGCCTTATTCCCAAACGAGAAACAGCTGGAACGATGAGCCACTTTCGACCCATCGCTTTATGCAACGTGCTTAGTAAAGTGGTAACAAAGATCTTGGCTAATAGATTAAAACCCCTAACCACCAAACTCACCGGGGCACGAAGAGCTTATACCGGGCGACAAAGGGTTGATAATGTTGTGATTGCCTCAAGAATGGTTCATTCGCCCAACAAAAAGTAGGAGCGCAGGGGGGTACGGTGGTCAAGGTGGACCTTGAAAAAGCATATGATCGTGGTCACCGGACGTTCTACGGGAGGCGGCTCGACGGGCTTTTTCCCCACTTGTGAATTGGTGGCGCGATCCGCGCTCTGGCCGACTTCACTTACGGCTCTTTGGAACGGGCGCCAACTCCCAAAATTCCAAATCGAGAGGGCCCTCTCCGGGGGGGATCCGCCCTCCCCTTACCTTTTGTTCTTTGCATGGGGGTGTCGGGGGCAGCAGATTTCCCGGGTCGTTGATCGGAAGGAGTGGCAGCCACTTCGCGCTTCCCGTGAAATGGGCCCGAGATCTCACATTTATTCTTCGCCGACCCCTTTATTCGGGAAGGCTTCCATTCCCTGGGGGATATTATGATATAGTCGATGGTCAGGGTTTTGTGACCAGCCAACGGGTAAGGTGAATCCGCACAAGTCGGCCGCTTGTTCTCTCCAAACACCCCGGGCGCCCAACGCCAAATTAGCGGGAGTCTTGGGGATTCCGAGACCGGGAACCTTGGGTTATACCTGGCATCCCTCTAGTTCACTCCCTGACGACCTGAAATACGTATTTAACCGGGGTTGCAACGGTTCATGGGAGATCGTCTGGGCGGAAAATGAGGTCTCTGTCTCGAGCAGGCCTATTTGATTCAGCCCCGCCACGCCAACCACCCCGAGCTACTCAATGCAGCTTCTCTTATACCATCTAGCACTGTAATTATCGGAGCGGATCAACACTCCCCTTTCTCTCGTCCGCCAGAGAACCAATGTCCATGCATCTTGTGCTTCGGAACCGTGTGTGTCAACGAGGCATCGTTCCGGGGGTTTGGGGGATGCGAAGTCAGCATACAACCGGGTCACCGCCGATTGGCAGGCGAGATTTTGAAGGTTCCGCAGCAACTTTGGGCGTAGAGTTCTTTCTCGCCAAATATGGGGGTCCACGGGGGTTGCGCGAGGCTTTAGGAACGGCCCGCTAAGTCCTAATCTTGGAAGAGCATGATTCGGGGTTGAAAGGTCGAAGGAGGGTATCCAATGGAATGTTGGAGATGGTAGAACGACTTCTTTTGGGTACAAACACTGGCCCTACCGGGAGACTTCTCGACAAATGCGAGCCGATATACCCAAACAACGGCTTCGAGACGTCCTGACACCGGGACTCAGGGGAAAATTCGCGGCTGCAAGAGCTAGGGGGTTACCTAGACACACATACAACTTCTCGCGTTCGCAATCACAGTGGGTGATATGTCACAAACTGCACTAACGGAGGTGGGACGCTAGTGAGGTTGGTAGTTTCGCCTCACTAGTGTTTACAAGTTGATCCGCGGGGGTTAGATGCAGCGATGAAGGGCGGGGTGAGCCGGGGGGAAAATTAAGGGTCCTACTAAGCCCTCCATGACCCTCTCGCTCGCTAAACATCAACGCTTGCCTACGGGACTTTCTCTTGGCGTAAGTCTATCATCGGAACCCCTCTGCGGCTCTCACTAGGGAGGGAGATCAAGATATACTCCATGCTTTAGGGGGATTGCATTAGGCGGCTAGCTCGGACCGGGGCCGCTACAAGGGGCCGATGGTGCAAATTTTTGACAACCAACTCGGCCGACGACCGCTCGGCTTGAACCTCTCTAGGTTGATGAAACGAAGACGAATCGCCTTTACCGGAATATATATTTCGCGGTACTATCCACGAGTCGTGGTACGCAAGGAATCAAACGGTCCACCAATCTAGTAGATGGCCGGTTTTTCGCTTTTTTTAGGCGATTTTGTATAGAGCGATGAATTACTCGTTAACTAGAAACCGGACAAATCTCTTAAGGGGTTGTTGTTTGTTGTTCCCTCCGTACTTGTTTGATTATTTATAATATCGTGATCCCTTTTTCATTGAAAAATAATTAAATTTATACCCAATCTTCCATGGGATCACTCATTTTCCGTATACTCACATATTTCTCGCTTTGTTGCCGGGATCGTGTCTCATAAGTTTGATTATTTTATTTGTGTAGTTAACGGTCTGCTCTTCCTGCATGCTGTGTACCTTAGCATTTATAAAGAGATCAAAACAATTTCTGGGGAGATTAAGAAAGGAAAGCACGGGACACAGCTTAAGGACCATCTTCGCTCTCACAACAAGAAATGGATATAAAATTTAGACCACTTATCTAGCATTCTGAAGAAGAGAGGAGCGATGGCTAAGTTAACATCGAGGCACCAAGGCACCGCTCGTATTCCCAACAACCGCTAGTGGCATTCAAAATCCAACTGTACCCGCATATTGAGTTGGGGACCGATTAATCCATTCACTACCTATGTTCAACGGATCGAGAACAAGATCCACACAAACATTTGAAGGAGTTCCATGTAGTGTGTTCAAGTATGAAACCTCAAGGAATAACAGAGGAACAGTAAAGCTGCGCGCTTTTTCCATTTCTGTTGTGGTTGCAAAGCCAAAGATTGGCTATTCTATTTACCTTCTCGCTC
>JAHSUH010000795.1:0-21306 GCA_025388415.1 Cynanchum wilfordii | reverse complement strand
TCTCGAAAGGTTTAAGAAAACCTATGAAGAGATCGAAGGGCTGAGTCAGGATACAATTATCACATGCTTCGAAGGAGGATCCAATCCAGGGTGCTGTATACGGAGCTGCAGTTAAGAAAGCCGAAAACAATCAGGGAAATGTTCAACGTGGCAAGACAAGTAGCCATTGCCGAAGAAAGTGCTCAATATGTTCCATCAAAAAACAAGGAGAAAGTGGGCGAAGTATCCGCAAAGAAGGACATGGGGACTGGCTTCGAGAAGAAGAAAACTTTCAGTCCAAACAAAAATAAGGGGCCGAAGGATACATTCACTCCGTTGAGGGTGACAAAGGAGAGCCTTCTCTCGGTGATTAAAGAAAAGCATGGGGTCGGTGATCCAGTCAGTACCACTGAATCCCCACACATTAGCAACCCAAGATAAGTCAAAGTACTGCGCCTTCCACAAAGACTGCGATCACGTAACCGAGAATTGCATACAGCTAAAAAGGGTGATCGAAAGATTGATTCGTGAAGGAAATCTAAGAGAATATGTCATAGGAGGACCGACCAGAGAGACGAGGCAAAACAATGAGAGAGTGATCAACGTCAAAACACTGTCGTTGACACAAATCAGAAGGCGGATTCATCTGCTGAAGAAGACGTATCTGATTCCCGAGTACGAATATGAAGAGAAAGAGACGATCTCCTTTTCAAGAACAGAACCGGCTCCGACGGGCGAGCGGAAAACCAGCCCAATGGTGATCGATGCCTTGATGACGAGAGAAGGCATGGGAAATTGCAGAGTGAAAAGAATTCTGGTTGACACTGGGGCAACAAGAAATATTTTGTACCACAAGTGCTTCAAAGAAATGAGACTCAACGATCATCAACTCAAGTCGAGCTCGATGGTCCTCGAAGGGTTTACTCGACATAAAATTCTAGTGAAGGGAACCATCAAACTCGACGTCACCATGGGGACTGGAGAGCGGATGAGGACCGAGAAGGTGAAGTTCTATGTTGTAGACATTGATTTCAGCTACAACGCTATACTCGGAATCCCATCCCTTGTAGCATTCGACCTAGTGATCCCCATATCACATCAACATGTCAAGTTTCCGACAAAGTATGGAGTAGGGCTCATCAAAAGTAATCCAAAATCAGTCTTGGATTATCTGCCGACAATCCGCAAAGGAAAAGACGGAGAAGATAACACTTCGACGTCAATGGATATCGACATGATTTGCGAAGCTTCGGAGCAGATGATGGAATAGCCGATGGAAGTGGACGAAGTCCAGATTGTGGACCAAGGTCAAGTAGAACTACTATCGACCATCGATAGAAGAATCCAAAGGCTGATGGAAAGGGAAATAATGTAAGTGGTCGAAGGGGAAAAGAAAGCGGAATACTTTGAAGAACTAGTAATATATGATGCCTACCCCGACCAAAAAATAAAAATAGGCATCGAAGTACCAGAACAGTAGAAGTTCGAGTTGATCCGATTTTTGAAGAATCACACTTCGAACTTCGCCTGAGAAACGTGAGATATGCTTGGCATCGATCCAGAGGTCGATGAGCACAAATTGAATATCGATCCGACATTCCGACCTGTACAACAAAAGGCCGGGAACTTTGGCGACGCGAAAAAGGAAGGGTTATCCGACCTGGCTGGCTAATGTTGTAATGGTTACAAAGGCCAACGGGAAATGGAGGATGTGTGTGGATTTCACCGACTTTAACAAAGCATGTCCGAAGAAGACTGTTACCCTCGCCTCGCATCGTTTAGTCGACTCTACCGCAGGGTACCAGCTCCTAAGCTTCCTGGACGCCTTCTCTGGCTACCACCAAATCAAAATGAACCCGAAAGATCGGGTTCATACATCCTTTAGAGCAGATGGTGCAGTTTATTGCTACAATGTCATGTCGTTTGGTCTCAAAAATGCAGGAGCGACTTACCAACGGATGATAAATAAAGTTCTAAAGGGACATATTGGGAGGAATGTAGAGGTATATGTCGACGATATGGTAGTCAAGACAAAGCACAAAATTTCTCACCTGGCCGACCTCGAAGAAACTTTCGCAACTCGAGCAAGTACAATCTGAAGCTGAATCCGACTAAATCACTTTGAGTCAAATTTGGAAAATTCCTAGGTTTCATGATGACTGAACGCGGGATCGAAGCTAATCCAGAGAAAGTCATAGCACTTCGAAACCTAGTCGAACCGAAGTGTATCAAGGCGTCCGGAGGCCTAATGGTTGCATAGCAGCACTGTGAAGATTTGTATCAAAGCCGGCGGAACGATGTTTACCTTTCTTTAAAGCTCTCAAAACTACAGGGAAAGGTTTTAGGTGGACGGAAGAATGCCAACAATCGTGGAGCGAGCTCAAGATTTATTTAGAGCAACTTTCGTTACTTAGCTCCCTTGTAGTTGGGGAAACATTATATCTGTATTTATCTGTTTCCAGTTTGTTGTAACTGTTGTTTTATTTAGGGAGATAGATAGTAAACAACTCCCCGTTTATTTTGTAAGCAAAGTCCTTAATGGACCAGAATCATGTTACCCTAATATAGAGAAATTAGCTTATGCTTTGGTTGTCGTGTCCAGAAAGTTGAGACCTTATTTTGAATCGCACCGAATTACGGTCTACACAAACGCGCCGCTTAGACAAATTTTCCACAAACTCGACCAATCTGGCAGAATGTTAAAATGGTCGATCGAACTATGCGGACTTGACATCACTTTCACTCCGCGAATAGCAATCAAAGCAGAAGCTCTAGCTGATTTCATTGCCGAAACTTCGTTCACAGAAGAAGAAAATGATCAGACCACACCCGAGTCGAACAGACTAGAAAGTCATGATCTATGGGTCATGACGGTCGACAGAGCTGTTAACTTAAACGGAGCGGGTGTTGGAATAATTCTAACATCACCAAATCAACAATTTAATGAGTCACGAAGTATAAGGTTCAAGTTTCAACTGTCCAATAACCAAGCCGAATACGAAGCGCTGATACTAAGACCGCTTTGGGCAAATGAAGCGAAGATCACCGACCTCGAAATCCGAAGCGATTCACAAGTGGTGGTAAATCAAGTGAACGAAGAATATGCAACGAACTCCGAAAATTTAAAGGAGTACACAAAGATGGCATAACAATTGAAAAGCAAATTCAAAAACTTCGTGTTGAAAAAGATCAATAGAACGCAAAACATTGCAGTAGATGAATTGGCCAAAATTGCATCAGGCGAGTTCATCGATGAAAGGCAAATCAATATCGAAATACGTCATTTGCCATGCCTTTCTCCTCAAATCAGCACGGCCGAATTAACGGAAGGGACTTGGATTGACGACATCAAAAGGTTCATCCAAACCGGACAACTTCCGAACAATGAAGCAAAGGCTAGACAAGTCGAGAAAATAATCAGCTCGATATATAGTCCATGATGACATTTTATATTGCAGATCATTTACAAGGCCCATACTTCGTTGTGTAGAGCCCAACCTGACTACGACAATACTTGAAGAGCTTCATGAAGGGGTATGTGGAGGTCATCCAGGGGCTAGAGCGCTTTCGGAAAGAGTAATTCACTAAGGTTACTACTGGCCGACACATCGACAAGATGCAAAAGACTTCGTTCAAAGATGTCGAAGCTGTCAAATTTATGGAGATTTCCACAGGCTTCCTTCAATTACTCAAACTCCAGTAGTCACTTCGTGGCCATTCGACATGTGGGGAATCGATCTCATGGGAAAGTTCCCAAAGGCAAGAAGTGGATTCGAGTACATGGTTGTAGCAGTTGATTATTTCACAAAGTGGATTGAAGCCAAACCCTTGGTCAATCCTACCGAGGATAATGTACCCGACTTCTTCCATGACCATATCCTCTGCAGATTTGGAGCTATAGTATCCGATCATGAAACCCAATTCTCAATTAAGTTCACAGCGGAGTGCAACCGACTTCACATTAAACATTGGAAATCATCGGTTGCACATCCACAAGGCAATGGACAAGCCGAGGCAGCAAATAAATTGGTCATGGCAGCCTTAAAAAAGAACCTCACGAACAAATCCAATAAATGGGTCGAGGAGCTAAATGATGCACTATGGGAAGTACGAACTTCGACTAGGGGCCCCACAGGTGAAACACCCTTCGCACTGGTCTATGGATCGGAGGCGGTTGCACCAGCCAAACTCGCACTGCCCACAGTGAGAATTTCCATGTTCAATGAAACTCAGAATCAAGAGTCAAGAAAGATCGACCTGGATTTGTTAGAAGAAAGAAGAATAACAACGAGGTTGAGATCCGAAATTTTTAAACAAAAGTCGAAGGCAAATCACGATAAACAGATACTTCGACAACCTTTACAGAGTGATTGGGTACTTCGCAAAATCGAAGTAATCTCAAGACAAGCTGAGGCCAATAAATTATCTCCCAATTGGGAAGGCCCTTATTTAATCAAGGAAGAAGTCGGACATGGAACATTTAAACTGGCGAAGCAAGATGAAACGCTTCTACCAAATCCATGACACTCCGACCACTTGAAAAATTACTTCGTGTAAGCATTTATTCAATGCAAAGTTATTTATTATTTTATTAAATTTCGAATTCATAAGGAAATTTTTTAATATGCTTAGATCTTTATTTATTTAAATTTAAGTTGTTTTAGATTTGAATTACAACTTAAATTCATATAACGGTTTTTCTTTAAAATATAAGAAAAATGGAAAAAACAAAGTTGAGTTGAAATAAAAACTTGAAATTTTATATATTGGGATAAGTACAAAATTTGAAAGTACATAAATCCTATCCTATTACATCAATTTAAGAAAGCCATATAGTCATAACAGCGAAGGGTCGGGGTCATCTTGAGCAATCGGAGCCAAAGCATCATGGGCCGAAGAAGAAGGACCAGGATTTGAAGCATCTTGGGCTGAAGAAGAAGGACCGGGATCCGAAGCATGAGGCGTAGGGAGATTTCCTTCATCACCGGGATCAGCCGTTTCGGGAAACACTTCGTCACCACCAACGTCATCACCCTCCTCTTCCACTGCCTCCTCCAGAGCAGGAGTACTGGGAGTGGTCCTCATAAAGTCCTAGAAATTTGGGTGAACAGCTGCTGGTGGTACCCATTCTGGCCGACCCTCGGCAACATCCTCTTCCCTAATCTCTTCGAGCTCGTCCTCTTTGAAAGGAATGAAGTCAGCTCCACCACGACATTCTTCGGCATAAGGATCGTTGTAAAAAAACTTCAACAAAAATCTCTTATCCTCGAACTTATGGTGAAGTTGCCGAAGCATATGGATGCTACCCTTCTCAAAGAATTTAAGCTGTCGCTCATTCAGACCGAACTCATAAACCTCGGACCACTTGAAACCAACAATGAATTTGTCTCTATGCTCGTCCGACTTCAAGGAATCGTTCTCTTCTTGAACGGCAGCAAGTTGAGCCACTACTTCGTCCTGAATGGTCCTTGCCCTTATCACTTGGTCCTTCAAGCCCAAATTCTCAAATCAAACTCCGCCCAACTCCGACTTCAGTGCAGCCACCTCCTTCTCAAGAGCCAAGCTTCGATCCTCGGCAACCGCAAGCCTTTGATCGGACCGAGAGAGTTTGACCTTCGGACCATATACTTTGTCTCCTAACTTGTCGTTGGACCTCTAAGTATTCCTCGGAATCGACGATTGAGCGTCGAAGTCCCGCTGCAAAATACGAAGCTTAGACTCCGCGGCACCATGCCTTGTCCGATACTCCTCGGCTCTCCGCCTTTCATGATTCAACATCGAAGACTTCTCCCCAAGGTCGAGGAGAGAGCTACGAAGTCCACATAACAAGAGTCGAATTAAGAACCAATGGGAAAATACAAGTTTGAAATTAAATCTACCTGAGAAATAAGGGTACCACTCCAGTTGACAACTTCATTGGCGGGACGCCTGCTGGCCGCCTCGAAAGTCACCGAGTTGGCACTCCGTTTGAGAGGAAGGGCACCATAGCATGAAGACATTTCCCCATATGAAAATTCGAAGTTAAAGAGTGGGGGAGTAGCCTTCATGACTGTCTCCTGCAAAGCAGCAACTTCCACTGAATCTAGAGGAGGACAGAAGCCTGCGCGAAGCCATGGCACAATATCCGACTCCGCCTCCTTGCCCTTGTCTTGAGATGAAGTTTGAACTGTGGAGACAAGAGGAGGGTCCCTTTGAGAAGGAACTGGAGTAGTAGGTGCAAAAGTCTTGGCAGGAGCAGGCTGCGAAGACCGATTTGAAGTCGGAGGTGGAGGAACAGAAGCTGACTGCGAAAGCCGAACCACCGCCACAGAAGGAGGAATAGGAGATGAAGTCTTAAGGGGAGAGTCATGGTCGGGAACTTCAACAGGACGACTCTCCTCCCCCCGAGGTTTTGTTTGGCGAACCTCTATCTCCTCCTCCCGAGGACACTTCTCACCCCTAGTCGGCTGAGATTCACTCCGATGAGAAGACTTCGAACCCTCTTGACCCTTAGAGCGAGTCTCAGGCTGAGCGGTCTGCGTACTCTTGATTGGAGCACTAGACTTCGTTTCAGTCTTCTTGCCTTTTATAGCAATGGGCTTCGGGGGAATCTTCGGCAGGGAGTTCAGATGCGTTTGATGAATATCATAACTGCTCCTTCGATGTTGGAAGAACCTTTTATCGGGCATTGGACCTGCGAAGCACGAAGTAAAATGTTAGAAACATTTAGAAAGACAATAAAAGGAAGTTGATCAAAATAAAAATCTATCTACCCCGAGCAGTTTAACAGCCCCGAGAATTGGGAGCACTACACACAGGGCACTCAGTGGAAAATACTAGTCCCGGATGCAGAGTCCACATGGGATTCTCCTCCTCATCCTCGCCGAACCCTAATTCTCTCGTACGGTCTTCTAAACCAGAACCAATCCCACACCATTTAAGACTCTCCTCACTTAACAACTTGTCGATAGAGTAGACATGAGTCCGATTCTTGTAGTCGGAGCCTAGTGATTTCTCAACCTCCTCTAAGAATTTCTTCTCGGTTGCGTTCAAATCAGGATTCTATGGAGGAGCAGACCATTTTAAAAACTTCCCCATCAAAGGCCCGAAAGGAAATCATACCTTAGACTCAATCATAAACCAGTTGTCCTGCCAGTTGACTTTGTTGGGAGGAGAGTCGAATAGATGAATCTTGAATTTCCTTGGGCAGAGAGAGAGAGAGTTCTTGATCATCTCCGTTGGAGAGAAAAATTGCGCGAGGAGTTCCATGATGAATTCACATCCCGGGCGGCGGCACAAAACTATCATCGCCATTATTGTTCTAGCAGCATTTGGATGAATTTGCGCAAGTTGAGCTCGACTATAAGAAAGGAAGTCAACAAAAGCTGGATCCAAGGGCAGTCGAACACCAAAGCATCGAAATGTGCGACAGGCATCGGGATGTAATCTAACGACAGCAGACCAGCCTCGGGAGTCACGAACACTCTATACTTTGTGAATTCTACACCGAAGTTGAGAGCTTTGGCTTCGGCCGCCTGCTGAGTCATGGAGCATCGGTACAAAGCGAAGTGTGCAGACGAAGAGGCAGGATATTCGGGCTCCATAGTAGTTTCCTCTTCCACTTCGTCAACAGGGTCTTCAGGAGCAGATGCTTCGACCACAGGCTCTTCCGAAACAGGCAACTCTACAACGGCACTGCTCGATGCTTCCACAGTTCCGTTCCGGCGACCCCTAGAGATTCGCCGAACAAGGTCGGGACAGGACCTCTCTACCATCGGTTCTATTTCTTCCATTTCTTCTTCAAAATCGGTCATAATAATATCGACCTGCGTGGGATTATCAGAAAAATGTAAGAAATCTATCAAGCATTCCTTAATCGACCTTATGTCCGAGAAACTAAGCATTTCTCTCTCTAAAGGCAAAGACTCACTCATATCTTACCCATGATCCCCAAGGCGAAAAGACCTGATATGAAAATAGACCTTATTTCCTACACGACGGTAACTACTTTCAAAATTAGGGCATATCCTCCAACATTTATCAGTCCTATCAAACAAAACTAAGTTTGGAATACTAAGAGCCCTAACAGTCTTTTTGGCAACAAATTTTCTACCCATGATAATACAAAAGAAAAGAGTACTCAAAAACAAATATACCTTTTCTTCAAAAGCGAATCCGAGAGAAGTTTAAAACCGTTGCAGAGCTTCCGGAAATCCGAGAAAATAACGAAGCAGGATCAAGGCAAGATAAAAGATATAAGGATTATTGCTATGAATCGGTAGAACAGAGAGAACAATCGGTGAAAAGGTTTAAGTTTTTCGGAGGGTTTTTTTTTGCTAAAGAAAGTTGAAGATAGAAGGCAAATGAGAGAATGAAGAAGGAAGGATTAGAAGAGGAAGAATTAAAAGGAAAGATGGAACAAAAATTTAATATAATAATATTATTTTTATTTAAATTATTATTATAATAAACTCTCATCATTACGTTGCGGTTCACAATGAAGAGAGAGAAAGATGGCAAACCGTCGAAGTTATTTCTTCGACGTCGTTGCTGCGGTGTGTGGTGTAATAATGCGGAGAGGACTCAAAGCGCCAATCGACGTAATTTAAAGAGAATTTAAAATTTGAAAATCATTTAGAAAAACGTCAAGTGTTCAGGAAGCTACGACGAAGTATAAACATATTCACACTTCGTCGAGGGGCCACTGAAAGGAAATTATGCCACGTAGACAAAGTTAAAGTAAGAATTTGCGTAATTTGGTCAAAGCGGAGTTAATCGGGTCATAGCAAAGCATAACGAAGAGTTTAGTATTTGGGCGAAGTGTGAAGCCTAGCGACCAGTTGAAACTCGAAGAGAAGTATTGAGCATTCAGACAAAGCATGAAGTCAAGCGATCAACTAGAGTTTCGAAGAGAATTCGATGAAGCTATCCCGACTTCATAGCTAAAAGGAATATTCCAAGTATATTCTGCCCACTGATTTCTTATTTAAATATAATAAGAAAGTGAGTGGCGGGACCCACGGTTCTGCGGTCAAATTTCACACAAAACCAAGGGATTGGACGTATGAAAAAGGCTATAATGATAGCCTTTTGGCTTGTACAGACAGATAAGGTAAGTAGGTAATGATTTCTAAACCTACTCCCACCAAATAATAAGAAAGTTTGCCTATAAAAGGTAAACTCCCTTATCAATGAGGAGGCTCTATTTTTCTTTCCAATTTTATACTTTTTTACCAGAGAGAACAAATTCTACTTTTTCTCTCTCTTCTTAAACACATTTTCCGGTGGTTGATTTACATGCAAAATAACACCATTTTTCTATTTTCTTCTTGATAGAACACGCCTTGGTTTATGAACTAGGTTTTGTTCATGATCTCTTTGAATCTTTCGATTAACTTGATCGTCGGAGGGTTCTAATGGAGAAATACCTCCGTTGGGACATTTTGCAGGATTCAACCGCTCGAGACTCTTCCACAGTTCAACGACAGTTCCTTCAAACCATTATTACACTGTAATCTTATCCTTATTGTCAAGTTTTGTAGGTATTTGTTAACCGATCATTTTTTGCATTATCGGGGTGTTGTTGTTTTTAGAGGTCTGACCTATTGACTAATTAACACATTCAATATGAAAAGCTCCTAGCTTGATATAAGTGGTGAATGCTTTGTAGATGTTATATAAGATCATGAGTTCAATATTCATTATGATCCTTATTGTAAGAGTACGAGTTATGCTTTTTCTAGAACAAGAGTAAGACTCTACGAGTGCAATCCAGATTGATTCTAAATTAATCCAAGTAGTAATTTCTCATACTGGATGGTCTAATTGGGTGTAAGATTGTATCTAGGCAGCCACCTTTTTTTTTAAAAACTTTTTCATTAAAAAAAAAAAAAACAAAAGCAGTTTATTTATTTGAGGTAAATTTATTTTAAGAAAAATGGAATATACTTTATTGATAAAGAAAAAGTATAAAATGAATAATTATTCGGATAATATGTGATTTTTAGAAAGAATAAATTTTTATTGGTGTAATGATGATATAATTATTTTGTTAAAGATGTAAATAAGAAGAATAAGTACAACACACTAAGATTTATTTATTTTTTTCATTTTAAATTAATGATCATGTCAAAAATATTATCTAAATACTACCATTTCTCAAATTAAGTTTGAGTAAAATCTCTCAAAAACAAAATAGTTGCCCAAATAATGCCAAAATTTCTTAGTTTGTGTTAAGTTTGATAAGGGTTTTCTTTGGAATCCTATCTAAATAAGACCTATTTATATATATATATATATATATATACTTAAAATCTAAAATAAACTCCTTACTCATATCTAAGTATGAAAAGTTTTTATGTTTGGGCTCATTTTATGTTTGATTAAGCTTATTTGTTTGTTAAATAAATAAAATTTAGATTTTTTTTATACTTGAGTATTATTTTAGGGAATTCGAATCATATTTACAAGTATAATCTAATATTTTGGAACAAATTATAATATATCATATATTATATATAATTTATTCTATATGAATATTTTTATCATTTAAATTTAATTATATTCTTTTCCAATATTTTTTTAAAATAAATATATATATATATATATAGTTGAATTCAAACTCAAACTATTTTCAAACTAACAAACAAATAATCAAAGCTATCCTATAATATTTGAAAATTAATCAAATCACAATCAAACATCTGATTTTTAATTCAACTATGTTGATTACGTACAATTCTACATATACATAATATTTCATATCATTTAAATATATTGAATAGGCTCTAGACTGATCTAGCAACCATGGCCCATGGGATCCATTATTCCAAGGTCCCTTATCATCCTATCCACGTCAAAGATTTGATGTGTAAAAGAAGAGTTCTCAAACGCATGTGGAGCACCGATTGGCACGATCCCTGAGGAGTGAACAATTTTTTTTTTTTTTTTTTTTGCCACAGTCTAAGCAAAGAAGGTAACCAAAAGAAATAATGCCTCATGCAAATATCTAGCCAAAAAAAAAAAATATATCACCCCTAGTACGTGCTCTTCTAGAATGAACACCAAAAGTATGAAAATTTAGAGAATCATCAGGCTAAAAGGAGGGAGCACTACACTCAAACTTATAAAGTTAAAGTTTCTTAAACCTGGAGATGTATGTAAAAGCCTATTCACAAAAAATGTTTTCACTGCATTCTCTCATCTAACATGAAGCACTCTTTTGACTTAAACATGGGAGATAACTCCAAGAGACAATACCTCATATAATTGGACTTCTTTTACAGGTATAATTGTGCTCTAGATTTGAGGGAGCATCCATGATAGATTCACTCTATCAAAAGTATAATCATATATGTAGTCTTTATTTATTTATTTATTTATTTTTTATTTATTTTTTGAAATTTGGTGACATTTTTGTCTCTAACATATTTTGAATTCACGACTTCTTGTGTCATAAGTGAGTTGCTACCAATCACAAATATATGTAGTTGAAAATATAATAGAGTTTATTTTGCAATTTAATACTTAGGTATAATATAGATAAATAAGTAGTCTTTAAAAATGAAAGTTTAAAACAAAACAAAAAATTAACATTTTAATTTATTATTCTTCTTAAGCCAATTATTATGTGGATCGGCCTGAATTAAAAGAATGATTTTATGAACTAGGTGTTGGGGATCGAAACACAAACACACAAGCAATTACAAGAACAAAAGTAAGCAACAAGAATAAGAGACACAAAGATTTACGTAGTTCCGTCGAAAGAACTATATCCACTACCGCACTAGAATTGAATTTCTTTCCTCTCATGCCATAATTAAGGTTTGCACTCATACCTTATTTTCACCAATTAGAGTTTACAAGTTACATGAGTATTTATAACAAGAATCAACTAGGCCTAAAATATTGGGCGGTGACAACTATCGGACTCCACATACTCAACAATCTCCCACTTGGAGGATGATTACATCAATTGCACTCCAAAGTAAATCTAGTAAATCTTAAGACTGTAATAAATCCAAACTAGTACAATACCTTCTCAACAATTAACCATGAAGGTCAGTCAACAACAAGTAATTTGTTGAAGGAGAGAATCTCTAAGGAGGCCTACTAACTCTACTGGATCTCCTCACTTCAGCCACTAGGGTGATCTCTTCAACTGTCCTGCCTTTTGAACTCCTACTTTTTCATGCAAGAGTGTCTTCTGTGATATCCTCTATAACTGCTTGTTCTTTCTCTATTGGTTTCTTTTCACCTTTAACATTTCTACTTCTATTGACTTTTCTATTATGGTCATCCCAAAAGTGATATCTCATATCATCTACACCATAGCCAATAAAAATGCACTTTCTTGCTTTCGGATCAAGCTTGTCTCTGTCAACATCTCTAACACGAACATAAGAAACAGAACCAAACACTTTCAAGTGAGATAGACTTACATCTTTTCCTTGTCATTCCTCCTTTAGAATCTTGAACCCAATGGGAACCGAGGGCCCTTAATTAATGAGATATGTTGTTGTGCTCACTGAATCTACCCAGAATGTCTTTGTCGATCCTGCATGTATTCTCATACTCTTTGCCCTCACATTCAAGGTCCTATTCATTCTTTCATCAACACCATTTTGTTGAGGTGTCTCAGGAATGGTTTTCAATATTCTAATTTCATTCTCGGCACAATAATCAATAAACTCATCACCACTATATTCACCACCATTATTAGACTTTAAACACTTAATTTTTAACCCTGTTTCATTCTCAACAACAACCTTCGACTTCTTAAAGGTAATAAATACTTCTGATTTTTGCTTAAGAAAATAAACTCATACCTTTCTGGTGGAATCATCAATGAAGGTGACGTAGTATTGTGATCATCCTAACGATGGAAATGATGTTTGTTTGTACACATCTGTATGATTCAAACTTGGGCATCCTCCATGACTTGGCAAAAGTAACTCTCTTCTGCTTCCAAACACACATAGTTGGCATAAACCAACTTCTACCTCCTTCAACTCTGGAATCTTCCTCTTTCTGACTCATATGACCAAGTCTTTGGTGCCATAGAGTTGAAGGATGACCAACATCATTACTAACTGAATATATATCATCTATAGGTAATTCTACCATGTAAAGAGTTTCCATCTTCCAACCACGAGCTACAACTAGATTACCCTTTACCACCTTCCATTGGCCATCTTCGAATATAAATCGATATCCCTTAACATCCAAGCATACCCATAGAGATAAACGTCCTCTTGAGTCCTACAATATATCCGACATCCTTCGGTGTCCAAATTGTACCAACATAAGTTCTAAAGTTTATATATGCTATGCTTGTGATGTCTAAAGCTCATCATTTGCTAGACAAACTTTACTAAATTCCCAACTCAAAATTTTTTGCATCAAATCATTGTAAGGAGAGACATGGAAAGATGCACTAGAATCCATGATCCATGATTCAAAGTTATCCTCAGTGCAACAGATTAATGCACCATCAATGTCTTCTTGTGCTGCATTTACTATGTTGTCATACCTCTTTCCTTTTGCAATAGTAGGAGCAATATATTGATTTCTAAAGTGGCTATTCTTCCGGAAATCCCAACAGGTAATATCCTTGCTAGGTATGGATTGTCCTTGCTTCTTGGACTTTGATCTATCATGCCTAGAACCTTGCCCCCTTCGCCTTCCGATCTACTTTTCATGCTTAATAAAGAACTTACCGATTCTCTAGCATTCCTCCTACAAACATCTTTACTAAGATTGAAATCCCTAATTCCTTCGAAGGTTAATTTTATAGTCCTAAATGTACTTGCTACCGTCGTGACAATTCCCGACATCCGGCAATGAAGAAACCAACAACATGGCTTGTACTCAATCATCAAAACTAATATCTACTGACACTAAACTCAACAATAAAGAATTAAATTCATTCACATGGTCCGTAACATTAACACATTCTTGCATCTTTGTATTAACTAATTGACGAATAAAAAATACCTTATTTGATGTTGATGACTTCTCATACTTGTTTGATAATGCTTTTATCAAATCATATGTTATCTTTTCTTAGACAATATTATAGGTAACATTCTTTGCCGCGCTAATCTAACGACATCTAGAGCCTAATAATCTAGCAACTCCCAAACTGCTTGAGACATCTTTTTCGATTTCTCATTGCACGGAGGCTGGTGTAACTTCTTCTAAACATGTTTTAGGAGGTTTATTATTGATAACACGAAAATGTATAACATTCTTAGGGGTATTTTAGGTATTATTTTGGTATAAATTGATTATAATTGCATAGAAATATCCTTAATAGTGTTTACTTTATTGCAGGAACGAGTTTGGGACTTAATTGCATAAAAAGTACAAAAAGAAGGACCAAAGATGCAATTTCAGTACAACACGGTTGCCAACATGGGTGCAAAACGCCCGTGTCGCGTATTACCAACACGGGAGGCAACACGGGCGAAACACGGGCGCGACAACTGTGTCGTGCATAATCAACACGGGCACAACACGGGTTCAACACGCCCGTGTTGAGCCAAATTTCCAGATTCTTTTGTACAAAATTATGATTTTACCCTTGTTTCGGTTATCTATAAATTATAGGATTTTTACCATTATTAGAGGTTGGATTAATGTTGGATTAGGTTAGATTAGAGGTTAGATTGGCTAGTCTCTCACATTGTTTTAGATATTGAATATCATATTGGGTTTTCTTGAATTTCTTATATTTTGGTATAGAATTTAGGGGATTTTCTATTATTTTGTTGATCTACTTTCAATTAGAAAATTCCCTAGGTTGTTTTAGTGATAATTGTTTCTAGTTAGGTTGTGTAATCTCTCCTCGGTCTATAAGGTAGAGTTTTGCAACTTGATCAAGAGGAATTTGATCTACTTCAATCATTCAAGCTTCAAGGAACAAGAAGAATATTCAAGAGGAAAGTTGAGGTGTAGATATCTTTTCGGTATCAATTGAAAACTGGTTTTGGAATTATTTTCTTACCTTCTTCAATTACTTTTGTTAATAATTCTTGTAATCTACTTTACCAACCCAATAGGAACTCTCTTCTTCAACATTTCTTTAGGGTAGAAGTGGTTGGTTTCATGTTATACTTTCATTATGAGATTGATCTATTGTGAGTTGATTGTTATGATTTCATTAACTTGAATTGCAATTTCAATTATGGCTTTGATTTGATTGTCTATCTTGAGTTGAGCTCTAATTCAATTTTGTGGTTCGGGTTAACACTAACTGTTAAGCCGGACCTTAGATATACGATTAGTGCTAGATTAGTTTGATTGTCTTCCTATTGATGTACCGGACCTTGGATGATTAGTAGGGATTTGATCTTACTAATATATTCGAGTTGTTCTTCACGTATGAATTTCTTTCAACGACACGTATTGAGGAAGTTCATCCTTAGACGCGGATTTGGTGAAATTGTGATAGTTGAATCATGATACTTGATTTTGTTGTGAAGTGTATCCTCCACTCTCTCTAATGTGTTTAGTGAGTTCTTCACATATTCAATATTATCTCATCCATGTTCTTTACTTTGCTTTCTTTTAATTTGCTTTCTAGGATATAGACTTCAATCTTATCATTCTTGATAATGGTTGGTTTACTTGTTGAATGATTCTTATTCAGTTCAATTATATTTTCCACTCTAGAATTTAATAGAAGTCTTAGGGAAAAACGATTTTTATAAATTTAAAATCTGAATACCACCTTATTTACTAAACTATTTCGATAGGTGTTCTGCCTAGTTGAGTTTATTTTATTAGTGACAATCTTATTTTAATCTTAGAGATTCTTATTATTTTTAGTATTATTAATTTAATTATTTATATTATTTTTATATACAATAAACCAAACATCAATTATTTAGGCCTTTTAATCCTATTAAATAAACAAAACCCTAATTAACTTTAGGTAAGGAAAATTAAGTGAAATACAAAATAGATATAAGAGAGAAATATCAGAAATTTCAGAACGCGGCTGCAACCTGTCTTTTGGGGTTTTCTCACTATTCAACCGTTGGATCGCCTTCAAATTTGGATATGTTGTTCATGAGTTCAAGAAAACAATTCTTAATGATGAAGATTAAGTTTAGTGCATTCTAGAGAGGTATTTTTTCTTAAAACCGAAACCGGCGTAGTGAGTATTTTCTTGAGTTTATGCTTTGATATTTCCTCTCTTAGGTTTGTATTTGTTCCAAGATTAGTGTTGATATCTTGATGAATAATCTTATATTCCTCTAAAATTTGTTAGAGAGAATATTTGCACCCATTTCATTATAGTGGATGTGATTTAAGTGGTTACAAGTTCCGTGATTTTTACTCTTTTGTTTGAGGAGGTTTTCCACGTTGAAATTGCTTGTGTTGATTCGGCATTAATTGATTTATGCTTTATACTTTTACATAATATTATATTAGAGAAGTTTGATCATCTTTAAAGGTTTTCGCTGCGACGTATTTCAAGATACATAATTTGACTCAAAATTGATTCATAATTTTTTTAAAAATAATATTTATCTCATACAATTTTATGATCGAGTCAAATTAAATAATTTGACTCAAATATAATGAGATATAAATACATTGAAACTTGTGCTCGTAATAATTTTTCAACTTAACCATGAACAAGTTTCAAGGAGCAATTTGTAGACATCAAAATTTTTCATAACTTCCATTATTATTTAAATTAATTAAATGGATAATAAATTTTCATTTAATTAATTATGAAGCAATGAAGCATATGAAGACATGTGTCCTTATGAATTAGATGATGAACATCACCACCAAAGAAGCTCTTGACCAATCAAATCTACTCTCTTGGTCACGCCTTCATCTATAAATAGAAGACTAAGAAGAGTATTCAGGGAGGTTGATCATATTGAGAAGAAAAGACAATACTTTCAAAATCCTAAAGTTCCATACTCCCTTCGAGATCAAGTCTAAAGATCATCGGAGGAATCAAATACGGACAAATCAAGATCAAGCCCCAAGGCCCTCAAACTCAAATTCATTTCGAGATCAAGTTCAAAGACCGTAGGGAAAATCAAATACGGATAGATCGAGATCAAGTTAAAATACCATCGGAGAAATCAAATCAAATGCTTCGAGATCAAGACAAGCGACCCTTGAAGTCAAATCTATTCCGAGATCAAGTCCACAAACCCTCGGAGAAATCAATTCAAATACATATGAATTGAGATCAATCCCCAAGTCCATCAAAGTTAAATCCACTCCGAGATCAAGTCCAAAGACCCTTGGAGAATAAAATGAAATATTGACGGATCAATATCAAGCCAAGCGGCCCTCAAAATCAAATCCATTTTGTGATCAAGTCCACAACAACCCCGGAAGAAATTAAATCAAATTATTAGACAGATAGAGACCAAACCAAAGAGGCCATCGAATTCATGACGAAAAGAATCTCAAAGATATACAAAGATTGGAACTCAACCATGAAATATTAAAAAGATAAATATATTATTATTTGTCACATAATTTTGTTCGTATTTTTAATATATTGGCAGACATCATTTGAAAATCATGTTCACATCTTTGCAACGCCTAGTGGGACCATCTCTACCTCTCATCCATTTTCATCATAATATTCCCAAATATGATCAATGGAACAAAAGGATGGTGTTTGCTAATATGCAAAAGAAATTGACAAGTAATCCAACCTTCAAGTATACCATTCTTGCTTCAATGTTGCTCAAACAAAATTTCAAACTCAAGGGGCATATCAACATTGATGATATATGATAATACTCCTTGTTTATATATGGAGAATACTCCTTAAAACGAGTGTAAACTGTCCATATTGATACGAAGACTTCTTCATACGAATGTAAATTGTTCAATATTAAACTAAGTTTAACTTGACTTTAAGGGATATACTGCAGCTTTAGAACAAAAATTCTAAGTTCAGTCTTCACGAAAGGAAAGAAAAGAAAAAATAAATAGAAAAAAAATTCCAGAAAGAAAAAAAAACGAAACAACAAAAAAAAAAGGAAAAAAATCTTATTTATCTCTTAGTCAAATTAACTCAAGTCAATTCTTTAAAAAAATATTTATGTGTTATTAGTCATTCACTTAAATTCAAATTTTATTTTTTAATATATATTTTTATGAGTCATATTTCGTGTTCGACAAATTGGCTCAAATTCAATTTCGTAATAAATTATTTACATGTCATATTTTATCTGAGCCAAAAATAAACTTTTTTTTAAAAATATATTATATCTTATCACTTATTTCTTTTTCTCAAATTTAAATATTGATTCCAAAAATGTGTAATTTGATTTGTAATTTTTTTTAATGTTTATCTCATTTAAGTTTTATGATTTAGTTAAATTAATTAAATAATTCAAATATAATAAGATAAAAATAGAGTCAAACTTGTCCTCCTAACACTTGTTCGACTTAATCATGAACAAGTTTTGGGGTAATTTGTAGACACTAAAATTTCGTAACTTTGAATATTATTTAAAGTGAATTAAAATAAATAATAAATTTTTATTTAATTAATTATGAAGCAATAAATTATGTGAAGACATATGTCTCCTTCAATCAAACGATGTCACATCACTATCAAAGAAGTCCTCGACTAATCAAATCTACTCTATTGGTCACTCCTTCGTTTATAAAATGAAGACCAAGAAGAGCATTTAGGAAGTGGATCATATCGAAAAGAAAAGAAATTTTGATCATTCCCTTCATGAGTCGTCAATAGTTTCAGAAGTAGCAAAGCTTTGGCGCATCCTCCCTTCGGGATCAAGCCTTAAGGCCCTAAAAGTCAAATTCATTATGAGATCAAGTCCAAAGATTGATAGATTGGAGTTAGCCGAGCGACCAGATTAAGATCAAGCCAAAGAGGTCTCGAATCTATGATGAAAAGAATCAATGAAAATATACAAAAGGTTAGAACCCACCACCAAATATTTAAAGAGATATTCATTTTCATTTGTTATTATTATTATTTTTAATTATATAATTTTTAGATGATAAAAAATATTATTTACAGTAATATAACTCTAATCTAAACTAAAATCCTCTCTTGACCAGGAGAGAGAAGGTTGAGTCTTGAAAGAGTGGCGGCACCTTCTTAGGGAGGGTTAGGATTTGTGTTTCTTTTTTTCTTTTTCTTTTTTTTTTTATTTTTGGTAAATGGATTTTTGTTTCTTTTTATATGTCTCTTATAAAGAGACATATATAGTAATCAATTATCACTGTAAAAAGTACAAATATGCACATGGTTTGTGTCACGATAGTCACGTCAGAATTTATTTATTTATTTTTTTTTTCAACTCTATCCAAATACAAACATTTCATTTTTTCAAAAAAAAAAAAAAAATGCCAAAATTGATCTAAGTAACTTTTAAAAATTGCATTTGAGTTGTCACTGATATAATAAATGTAGTAATGATACAATTAATGTGTGGAAAAAAATTTTTGAGCAGTCTCAATGAGCTAAAAGCAAGTTTTCCAAAGATAAAAAATAAATAGTGTCAAGTTAAAAATACATAATTAATTCTTATAGTCTCGTAATTAGAGATGTTCGCGAACAAAGCTCATTCGAGATCGTTTATTCTAGGTTCGAGCTCGTTCGTTTATTAATCGAACCGAACTCGAACAAATTTTAAGGCTCGATTAATTTTCGAGCTTACTCGAACACTGTTCGCGAACATAATCAAGCATTCGCGAACATATTATTAATTTTTTTTTATAATTTATATATATATTATTTAAATAAAAAAAAGAAAAAAAAATGTCATAGTTCGCGAACTCGAGTTCGAACTCGAGCTTTATAAATAAATAATCGGACTTAACTCGAGCTCAACTCGAGCTTTATAAACAAATAATCGAACGAACTCAAACAAAATTTTTTGGATCGAATTATTAAACGAACGAATTCGAACAGTGTTCGAACACTTAATCGAACGAGTTCAAATATCCGATGTTCGGTTCGACTCGGCTCGTTTACATCTCTACTCATAATAAGGACAACCTCCATAAAATGTAAAGTTAAAAAATAATTATGATTTTGAAGTAAAATTACTTTCCATAAAAGATTTAAGTGCTCTTGTTTATTAATTACAATTTGTGTTAATAAAAAATATTGGTAGACGTCCTGTCTTACTTATAACTTAATAAGTCATGACTTAAGATTCATTAGAGGCAAAAATAAATAAGAATTATATATATATATATATATATATATATATATATATATAAATATACATGTAGTCATAAAAATAAAAGATTTATTTTTAAATTAAAATGGAGAACACGAAAAAACAAATATAATTAAAAAAGACAATGCCAACGTTTAAATATTACCCAAAACATACATAGAGAGAGTACATATGGATGGATAATTGTTCAAATTAAAATTGAAGACTTTAAATTTGCAAAATAAAATAAATTCCAAGATGAAGCCGATGAAGGAGTATTTTCAACAATGATCTAATTATTAGTCCACGGTGCATTTTCTCCCCAAAGAATCCTACAAGTGTTCAAAATACAAGATGTCAATGGTTATTACTGAATGATACATAAAAAAAAAAAAGAATTCAAAATTAGATAATAATAATAATAAAATTGGAGGACTTAAAATTCACCTGCGACGGAAACAAATCAGAGAAATCATTGGATCCTCGGAAAGTCGTACGAGGAGCATCAGCAATCTCCATATTCTTATTAGGGACTTCATTTGGTTGATTTTGTATCATTGGTTGATTTGGTATATCCCAATAGCTATTAACATCAGGCCATGCCGTCTTGACATTGTTCGAGTTGCTGAATAAACACACATATAGTTAGTTATAATCCATACGTAATTGATTAATTAAATAACACTTTTGATAAATTATAAAGTAAGATTCTCACTTTATCGAAATAAACACACATATATATATATAATTATAAAGTAATTTAATAACACTTTCATAGGGTTCGATTTGAATATATGTATACACACATATATGAGTTAATTTACCTTTGAGAGAAAGAAGACAGATAATGATTAGAGGAGTAATTCTGATGGAATTTGGTTGTGTCGCCACCCAAATTCGGGCCGTAAGGGGGTAGAAGTTGAGGAGGAAATGGAGCAGCAGATTGTTTCACAGATTCATGATCCTGCTATTTATATATATATAGAACAATAATTTCTTTTAGCTTCAAAATTCAAAATAATTAAACAATTAAATAATATTCTGTCAGTTTTTTTACTCATCACAAATAAAAAAAATCACACACTTTAAGAATAAAAAGACTAAATATCTTTTGTCGAATACCTGCCACGGATTATAAGATGATCGGACTAGATTT
>JAHSUH010000794.1:0-21642 GCA_025388415.1 Cynanchum wilfordii | reverse complement strand
GAAATTTCCATTTGAACTAAGAGTCCAAATTGGGGTATCTGGTATGGTCGGATCGGTGGCCACTTTCAACAACTTCGGTTCCTCCAAAGCTGTTGCAGGCAAAAATTGGTTGAGTACATCCAGATTCCAACCATCAGGTCTCCAAAAACTGGACGGCGTCGCTGTTGCTAAGTCCCCCGGTATGGTTGTCAAACACTGGTCTTCCAAGGTTCTAGAGCCCACCCAAAGATCCCGCCAGAAGTCAATGCACTGGCCATTCCCCAAATTCCAGCGTATGCCATTCCGTGCTAAGGGAAAGACAGCCGACAAGGCCCTCCAAATATGAGATGTACCCACCGTACAAGCTCCTTTTAAGAGAGTTTTCCATCCCCCATATTTTTCACGAAGTATGCAGCTACTAAGTTCCATAGGTTGTTTCAGCATTCTCCATAGCAGTTTAACCAAAAGGTTGTTACGTCAAGTTTGGGAATGCCCAAACCCCCACAATTTACCTGTCGGCAGATTTTTTGCCAAGAAATGGTGTGATGTCTCCTTTCTCCTCTGCATTCCCCCCAGAAGAATTGTCGGCACATGCGTTCCAACCGATTGATAATTGCTTTAGGGATGACCACGGTTTACATGGAGTAGATAGGTAGAGCCATCAACGTAGATTTAATCAAGACCGTTCAGGCTGCCTTTGATAGAAAACGAATTTTCCAGCCCGACAACCGCTTTTCGCCTTCTCCACCAAGAATTTGAAGTGGCTTTTCCGTAACCGACCATGTACCAGCGGAATCCCCAAATATGTTCCCAACTCAACCGTTGGTAAAATATTGAACTCCGTACAAATGGAGTTTTTCAAATATAGGGGGGTATTGGGAGAGAACCATATTCGTGACTTTCCCCGGTTTACCCTTTGACCCGAGATACTGCAAAACTGTGCAAGTGTATGTTCCATCAAACGGGCTTGTGAGAACGAGGCCTCCCCGAACAACAAGAGATCGTCGGCGAAAAAAATATGAGAAACAGTCGGACCCTTACGAGATAGCTTGACTGGTCGCCACGACCTCTCCTCAACTGCCCGAGAGATATGCTGCCCCAATACCTCCATACAAAGAACAAAAAGATATGGCGAGAGAGGGTCTCCTTGCCTTAGACCCCGTGTCGGTCTAAATCCGGGTAGTCTTTCACTGTTCCAACACAGAGAGAGGGATGTCGTGGTAATGCATTCCATGATCGGATCGCGTAGCTGCCGATTAAAGCCAGAATACACTAATACATCACGCAGGAAACTCCATTCGACTCGATCGTACGCCTTCTCCAAGTCTACCTTGAGCACAAACCCCCCATTCGAACCTTTTCGTTTCGAAAGGGAGTGAATAACTTCCTGCGCCGTAGTAATGTTATCTGCAGTTGATCGACCCGGAATGAAACTGGCCTGCGCTTTCCCGGTGAGTTTCCCCATCATAGGCTTCAATCTGTTTGCAAGAGCCTTAGATATGACTTTCACTAAAACATTACATAAGGCTATGGGCCGAAATTGATTAAGATTCTCGGGAGCCACACACTTAGGAATTAAACAAATGATGGATTCATTCATACCCTCTGGCAACTTCCCCGACACAAAGATATCCAGCAGTGACTTCAGAATGGGTTTCTCCACAAGATGCCAAAACTTGCGGAAAAAAGCCGTAGTAAAACCATCGGGACCAGGAGCCTTATCCTCTGCCATCCGAAAAAGGGTAGCTTTTACTTCTCCTGAGTGAAAAGGGCGATTTATCCGGGTCGATCGTTGATGGTTCGGAATTGGGAACTTCCAGTCCTCATGATGACTACCATTCACTGGTTCCGAGAGGTACAAGTGTTTGTAGAAATCACATGCCATGTCTCTAAGCCTTTGTTCATCCTCACACCATTGACCGTTGGTATCTTTCGATCTACAAATCTTGTTCGACGCCTTCCCGATAATGGTAGACATATGGAAAAAAGCGTGTGTTCGTTCCCCGCTTGTAACCAGGATATTCTTGATTTCCGCCTCCATAATAACTCCTCCTGTGCCAAAATATGATCCATTTCGGTTAACAGCTCTGTTTCCAAACATCGTAGAAACTCCGATTGTCGCACCTCCATCGCCCTCTGGACTCCAGCCAACCGTGCACGACATCGTTGCTTTCTGTCAAAAATATTGCCGAACTTGAATTTATTCCAGAACTGGAGTGTACCACGGAAGTGGTTCATGATTTCCAACACTGGCAGATCCACATCCCAGCCCTCCCGAACTAGCTGCTCAAAATCCTGGTGGAGAAACCAAGCAGACAGTATCCGAAACGGACGAACCCCCATGGGCACGGTTGTTGCTCTCGGGTCTCTAACCATAATGGGACAATGGTCGGACCTTGTGCGAGGCAAATGCACCACTAGAGGGTTTGAGAATTTCAGCAGGAAGTCTTGATTGCATAAGCCTCTGTCTAGGCGTTCCATAATGTTCGCTATCCCCTGTCGCAAGTTACTCCATGTGTATGCAGCCCCAGAGAAACCCATGTCGATGAGAGAACATTCTGTAATCATATTTCCGAACGCAGACATGTTGTTGAGATTCGCTGCATTTCCTCCTTTCTTCTCGGACACCGATAAAATTTGATTAAAATCTCCCAATAGCATCCACGGGAAAGAGACACAACGGCCTAGTTCAGCGACGTAGTTCCACAAACTGGATCTCAAGTGTGCTTTGGGGGAGGCATAAACAGCTGAAAGAACCCACACTACATCCTGGGCTTGTTTAACCAAAACAGTGACAATCTGCTCACTCACCGACAGAGGTTCAATGTGAACTTTTGTAGCATCCCATAAAACCCAAATGCCCCCAGAGAACCCATGGGCTTCGGAAACAATAGAACAACTAAAATTTGACATGTTATATATGATGTCCATAACACGACTAGAACATCTAGTCTCCAACAAAATCAAAATATCGGGCCTATTAACTCTAAGGAGTTCCCGGAGGTGTCGTAAGAAGCATCTGGAACTGGCACCCCGGCAGTTCCATGCTAACACAGAAGAAAGATTCATGATGGTGGCTGATTCGAGACCATATCCACCTCCATACTCCGGAGTGTACCCGATGTCCGAGACCTCCCAGCTCGTTGTTTAGCACTGCCCAATAATACTGCATCCTCTTTGGCTTTCCACTTCGGTTTCCCATCTAATTTCTTATCTTTTACTCCCAAATTCTTCGACAAATCCACTGTGTCAACCGATGACTCCCCTTTATGGGCAGAGTTCCCACCAGTTAAACGTAGTTTACTATGTTCCCCCCTGTTCCCCATCTGCATGTTAGACACCTCGGTTAAGGGTACTCGGCGATGAGGAGAAAGATCATTTGTGTCGGCAAGGCCCAGAGCTGGATTCTTCATTATTTGTTTCCCTTTCTGTTTCTGTTTACCTCCTTCGGCCCGCTTATTGTGTTCCCCCCGACTGTGGGCTGACCCAGGGAAAGATAGCAGGTCCGGACCCGCAAGAGCCTGGATTTGACGTTTTAGATGGGCTACCCTCGCATCCAACTCCGTGTCTTCCTCCTCTAGGCCCGCCAAAGCTGCAAACCTAGATTTATTTGGTTGGGTTTGTGGGTTACTTCCTTCGGTCCGATGTGTCCTAGGAATAAAAGGCCCACTAGATTGTTCCCCATGTGTTACGGGCCCATCCCCATCTAGGGCATCCACATCCATCCGGTGTTGAACTATGTTTGGTGGAGGCCGCCGCACCTGTTGCCGGACATGTTGGCGTCGCCGGGGGTTCTTAGGAAGCATCCAAGGACCATAAGGATTTTCCGGGGTAGGAGCCATAGGTGGGTCCGGCTGGGGACCATTCCCGATTTCCCAAAGGACAAGCCTCTCCTTTATGGCCATATTTACCACACGAGAAACATATTGAATGAAGGCCTTCATATTCCACCACCTGTTGTTCTCCAAAAACTGTTAGTGAGGACATTAAAGGCTGGTCCAAATCGATCTCCACGCATACGTGCGCGTAACGACCACGGTAAGCATCGGTAGAGATAGGATCGACTTTTACCGTTCTTCCAACCAGCTCCCCCAAATCAGCCACTGACTCTTCATCAAAAACTTCCAATGGCAGACCTCTAAACCTGACCCAAATGAGTGTCTTCCGCATTTTTTGATTCGCCGGCCGAAAATTTGGCCTCCACTTGATTACAGTAAGGTAATGTCCCAATATTACCCATGGACCTCCTTCAAGAACATGAAGGTAGTCTTCTCGGGAGAAGAACCGAGCCACAAAGTACCCCTCCTCCAGGTCGATGAGCTCGCACCCCTTAGATAACTTCCATAGTGATGCGGTTCGTTGTTGCATAAATCCGAAACTCACAGATTTTCCCAGTAGCTTAATGATGAGTGCCCCCCGCCAAGGTTTAAGTAGATTCAAGTATCTCTCTTTAGATATCTCAAAAACCGGTCCAGTTGGAGGCACCGTATCTTCAGCCAGATTCCGAGTATTGAACATTTCATCCACCCCAGGATATTTTTCTTCTTCATCCTCACCCATGTAATAATGTGGGTGTTCGTCGTCAGGTTCCTTATGCCTCGGGGTATCTGCGAAGGACACCGGGTATCGCTGGACCCCGCCCCGTTGCGGTAGGCTGATCTACTGGAGACCCAGTCGGCGCCTGTCCATCATGAGCCGGAACTACCATATTGGAATCATTACAGGTCTCGGATTCCGTAGTTTTAGGCTTCTTATTACTGCGGGAAAGAAGTTCAACATCCTTCCCAATCTCAGTTGATGAAATTGGAGCGGTAAGCATAAGCGGTATGTCTGCCATAATCAAAGCTTGTTACTGTAGCTCTAGGAGAGAACTCGTTCTAGTGAGAGAAAACATTTTGTATAAAATTAATCAATCATAAATGGTTTAATAAGAGGTAAATTGATTAATTTTCTTAGGAGAAAAAAGAAGAATGAAACTATAATTAAAATTTTTGTCCATATTTAGGCTGAAATATTTGGGCACAAGATTGGGATTGCGCTCAAGATTTCGGCTTCGGGCTGAAATTATTTGAATTTAACATTTAGGTACGAGTATTGGGCTTCAAATGGATTTGGTCTTAGGCTTATTTGGACTTGGACTCATAATTTTGGCTTTTCAAGAAATATTCACCTTACAATTTGGGTTTGGCCATACGATTTATCGAGGATTTAGAATTGAGCCTATATTTGGACAGGTAATTTGGGCTTTTCCAGCAAAATATGTGGGTTTGAAATTTGGATTTTACGGTAATATTTACTCTTGGGCCTAAATTTGGACTTGGACAGAAAATATTTTGACTAAAGATCGGACAGATAATTTGGGCTTTAAAAGAAAATAGTTGGGCCACAAACTTGGGTTTGAGCATAAGAGAGGATTTTGTCATGGAGCTATATTTTAACTTAGGCTGAAAATATTTTGACTTCAAGATTGGACAGATGATTTGGGCTTTACCAGAATATATTTGGGCTCAAACTTTGGGTATGGGCATTAAAATTATGCAGGATTTTTCTCGGGCCTATATTAAAATTTGGACTGTGAACATTTCATTTAATATTGCACAGGTAATTTGGGCATTTCATTTCTCACAATTTAGGATTGGGCTTAAAGTTTATGCAGTATTGGATATTGGGCCTATATTTGGAAATGGTCTGAGAAAATTTGCACTTAAGATTAGACATATAATTTGGAATTTTCTAGAAAATATTTGAGTTTTAATTAGCCTTCCGGCGTTAGATTAATGCAGGATTTGGTTCTGGGCCTTTATTTGGATTTGGACTGAAACTTGTTGGACTTTAATTTTGGACTTGACGTTAGATTTATGTATGATTTTGTCTTGGGGCACAATTTGGACTTTTAATGAAAATATTTTAAGTTAAAATTCGATAGGTAATTTGGGCTTTACCAAGAAATATTTGAGCTTAAAGTTTAGGTTGGAGAATAAGATTTAACCCGGCTTTGGTCTTGGGCTTATATTTGGACTTGGCTTTATAATATTTGGGCTTATATTTGGACTTGGTTTGAGCTTAAAGTTTAGGTTGGAGAGTAAGATTGAAGCTTGAGTTTAATAATTAGGTGTTACTATTTATTGTTTTTTACCTTTTATTACCCTATTTCCCTAAATTAAAATATTAATGAAAAAATGGTAAGTTTGTCATTTGTCATTGTAATTTGTTAAAATTACCATTTTCATGGTAAAAAAAAAAAACACCATATATGATTTTCTACCATTTACCATAAATACAAAATAAAATTAGTAAATAATAATAATAATAATAATAATAATAATAATAATAATAGTGACAAAAAATGGATGACAATAGTTGGGCCTTAAGATTGGATAGATAATTTGAGCTTTAAATTTGGGTTTAAGAGTAAGATTTAAGCCGCATTTGGTCTTGGGCTTATATTTGACTCAGACTCAGAACATTTTTTTGAACAATTTGGATTGTCTTATTGTTTGGGATTAATTTTTTTTGGTAAGACCCCACTTGGGGCACCCGGTATCCCCACCTTTGGTGAGACTAATCCGGACTCGGCCTACGGAGCGCTTGCAGAGTTTAACTCTTACTCGAGGGTAGGGCCTGACCCAAAGTTTTTTAACGTGGCGCTAACCACTCCAGGGGGGATTCGAACTCTCGATCATCCGCCCTGAAGGAAGCATTAAGAGTCCGCTTAGACCAACTCCCCCAAGCTGTTGAGTTGCCACACCCTTCTTTAGTTAGAAGAGTAATCCATATAGTCATCAATATTGTATCTTTTATTTTCAATTTTGAGATTATTTTTTATTATGACTTAAATTCGTAATTTTAGGATAATAGGTAAGATTATATCCTATTATCAAAAAATAAATTTCCAATTATCAAAATAATCTTTTAATATTTTGTTATAAAAAAAAAAATTAGAAATTAATTTTTAATAAGGGTTCTAGAAGCCATAAGATTAATAGAGGATTTAATCTTGGGTTTATATATTGACTTGGACTCAAAATAATTTAATAGAGGGATTTTTCCTAAAGATTTGCAGATGGTTTGGGCTTTTCAGGAAAATATTTGTACTTCAAATTTTGGTTTGGGCGTAGGTTTATGAAGGATTTGTTCTTAAAAGGATTAAAAGGATTTTTGGGCCTAATTGTAGACATTTAGGCTTTTATTCGGGCTTCAAATAGGTTTAATCTTAGGCTTATATTTGGACTTGGACTGAGAATGTTTGGACTTATTATTTGGACTCTTAATTTGAGCTTTTCAAGATATTATTTGGGCTTGATAGTGGATTTGGAAGTAATATTTGTTCAGGAATTTAACTTGGTCCAATATTTGGACTTTGACTGCAAATATATTAACTTTTTAAAATTTGGGTTTGAACGTTAAATATATGGGCATATTATCTAAGAAATAGACTCAAAATATTTTGACTTAATATTTGACAGATAATTTTGGGCTTTCTTACAAAATATTTGTTCTTAAAATTTGTGTTTGGCCATAAGATTAATAGAGGATTTCATCTTGGGCTTATTTATTGATTTGGACTCAAAACAATTTTACTTTAGACTGGACAAGTTATTTGGGCTTTACCAGAAAATATTTGGGGTAACTTTTTGGGTATGGGCATTAAAATTATGTAGGATTTTGTCTTGGGCCTATATTTGGATTTGGATTGTGAACATTTTCCTTAACATTGCACATTTAATTTGGGCTTTTCTAGAAAATATTGGGCATAAAATTACAGCTTGCATTTTAAGTTTATGCAAGATTTATTATTAGGCCTATATTTGGACATGGAGTGAGAAAATTTGGACTAAAGATTGGAAATATAATTTGGGCTTTACCAAAAATATATGGGCTTTCATTCGAATATGGGCATTAAGTTAATGCTGGATTTGGTACTGGGCATTTTTTTGGACTTGGAGTGAAAATACTTTGACGTATGTCTTTGAATAGTTAATTTGGGCTTTACCAGAAATTTTTGGGATTTAGAGAAAGATTTTTTCCGCATTTAAAAAAAAATAAATTATTTGTATCATTTTAATTACGTTAAACTTAAAAGTAATAAAATGATACAAATAATTTTTTTTTCTAAAAATAATAATAAAAATCAATAGTGAGATTAAAATTCGTTAAAGATAATAAAATAAAAATAAATGTTTTTAAAAAATAATATAAACGTTCTGAGGCCAAGTCTTAGATATAGGCCCATATATTTAACGCTCAAACCCAAATTTTAAGCCCGAATATTTCTTTTTGGTTTAAAACCCGGTATAGATATCATATAGAATATTTCTTTGCAATGCGCAAATTACCTATCCGATCTAAAAGTTAATATATTTACAGTCAAAGTCCAAATATTAGACGAAGTTAAAATCCTGCACAAATATTACGTCCAAACCCACTATAAAGCCCAAATTATGAGTCCAATAATAAGTCCAAACATTCTCAGTCCAAGTCCAAATATAAGCCTAAGATTAAACCTCTTGAAGCCCGAATATAAAGCCTAAATGTCTACATATCCTACCCAAAAATCCTTTTAAGCTCCAAGCCCAAATCTTGGGCGAATAATATTTTTCATTGAATACAATTAATTAGGCCCAAATATTTGCAGATTAGTCCCAAGACAAAATCTTGTATAATTTAACTCTGAAGCCCAAATATGATTCCTAAAAGTTTTTTGTAAAACCCAATTTGTTTTGTCCAAACGATCTTAATCCAAGTCCGAACAGAAGCCCATACCTAAAACCTCTTTAAATCCCATTCCAAAACCCAAATTGTAAGCCCAAAATATTTCAATCTTAAATCAAGACTAAACCCTGCATAAACTTACACGCCTAATTAAATACCGTACCCGAGTAAGAGATGGGCAAGACGGTATTTGATGGTTATGCCGAGGTTTTTGACGATATTAAATTATTATTATTATTTTTTAAATTTAGAAAGTATTTTCTTAATTAAGTTTTTAAAAATTAAATGAATAATTGGTGAGTTTGGTCTCAAATAAATTTACTTTTGGTAACTTCAATCCTAAAATATTTTTTTTAACTTTTAAAGTCTCAAAATTTTTTATTAGAGAAAAATAAAGTCCATTTTGACGGAATCCGTCAAAAACTCTAAAAAATTAACAGTTTATATTTTTTAATTAATTAAAGAAAAGGTAAAAATGTAATGTGGAAAAAAAAAGAAAGAAAGAAACCGCCGGCTTTTCCCTTCTGTGTGCTTCTTTCTTTTTCTCTTTCTGAGGACTCAAGTCACCATAGCAATGGTGGGAAATCAGTAGCAGTTGAAAATGAAGAACAAAAACCTCGTTTTCTTTGCTTCAGTTCTTGATTTCACATTTGGGAGAGAGATAGAAGAGAGTATTAAAAGATTTTTAAATACCACTGCAATATTATAATTTTTTTAAAAAATAATTACAGGTTTAATATAAAAATTAAATCTTTAAATATAAATGAAAGGGAAAAATAAATTCATTGGACCATTAAAGCTGTCATGTTAGGGTGAAAACAGCAAAATATTTTTTGAAGTAATCAGAGATTTTTATGCAGAAGATTAGTTGTTTTTTTTTTTCGTTTCTTTTTATGGATACATAGTGAAATGGTGGTTAGCTCTCTTCTACTATTATTCCAAACCTATGAATGACAGTGGTGGTGGTGGTGGTGATAGGTGAGAGAAACATAATAGGGAGTAAATAAGAAAAAACATGATTTTGGCCTTTCTTTTAATCTTTTTCATAATAAAGTATTTTTGACATTTTTATTTAATATTTTAGTAATATTAAATTTTTTTTATTACTATTAGTTGATTTAGTCTTAGATAGTTAGGTCTTTAGTAACATTTGCTCCAAACTTAATTTTTTAATTTCTTAGGTCTCTTTTAACATATTTAGGATTTTGCCTGAAACATGCCAAATTCATACATATGATCGGACACCAACAGTTCATCATCCGAAAAGTATTATAACTAAAATATATGTATTGCAATATTCACATTTTGGCATGATTTTGGAAAAAAAATGGCTTAGTTTATCAAAAAAAAGATATGTTACGGACTAAAGAAAAATGTTAAGAGGAGATGCTCCCTATCTCTATAAATAAAGTACTGGAATTAGTTAATTCACTTTCATTATCTTTTCTTTTCTTTTCCTTTTTTTTTTCTCTGTGAAAAATCTCGCATCTCTTTGAATTTTCGTGCGTGACGAGTGGCCCGCGGACTAATTTTTATTTCTTTTCTGTAGTTCTTGTTTTTCTTTCCTTTTCATTTTAGTTTCTTTAAATTTTGGGGTGAAAAATTGAGTTTTTTTTTTTTTAATGTAGTTCTTACTTTTCTTTTCTTTTCATTTTCGTTTCTTTAAATTTTGGGTTAAAAATTGCAGTGAGTTCTTGAGTTACATTGTGTTTCTTGATTTTTTTTCTTTCTTTGTCTTTCCGTTTGGATTTTCTTTTTTTGTAGTTCTTTCTTTTCTTTTTATTTATTTATTTATTTTTTTAAGTTCTAGGTTGAAAAATGCCCTTAGTTCTTGATTAATGTGTTTTTTGATTAATTTTTTCTTTTTTTTATTTTTCTGTTGTGGTTTTCTTTTCCGTCGTTCTTATTTATTTATTTTTTTCTTTTCATTTTGGTTTCTTTAAATTGTGGGTGGAAAAAATGATGAGTTCTTGAGTTTCAGTGTTTCTTGATTTTTTTTCCTTTGTTTTTTTGCTTGGGTTTTCTTTTTATGTAGTTCTTTTTGCTTGGGTTTTCTTTTTGCTTGATTTTTAATGTTGCAGCAGCAGAGATAGAGGAAAAACAATATTTTGCTTACCAAGAACTCAGAATGAATTAGGAGATCCTCCGAAGTTCACCACAACTTTTGGATGGTAAAACCAAATGCCTTGAAACAGCTGGAAGAGAGCGGAAGAGTTGTATCTTTTGCTTACAAATAAAGATGCATTTCCAAGAAAATCTTGTTCAACTGTTTTTCATGTATGTTTCTTGTGAGATAGATGTCGGTGACTCGGATTGCGAAGGAAAACATGTTAGGACTGCCATCACAGATGCTTGAACTATGTTCTAGTCACCGCAAGGGAACAACCTCCACCATCAACAATAGGTGCTTCAATTGTATATGTTATGCTTAGACCTGATAGAAATTTATGTGGGTCGGGTACTATTCCTTTTAACCATCACAATTCAATTACACATCAAATTATGCAAGGATTATTGCAGATTATCATATAGCAGAATGCATTAGATTCTAACTTCAATTTCGAGAAAGGTTGATCCGAACTTGTTGACTTTTGGCCCAAAATTGGGCATCCCACATCGGTAAAACAAAATAGTGAGGGAGGTGATGGGGTTTATAAAAGGAGCCCCTCACCTCCTATTCCTACATCCCAAAAATTTGAGATCTTCTCTCTATAAATAAAAGCAGCTATTTTGGTGGTGCTCGGAGATTAGGCACATTTCGCCAAACTCCGTTATCAAAATTTCGGGTGTGTTCTTTCCTTATCTCTTTTATTTATTTCCGCATTTATTGTTGTTATATTTCGGTTGTAGTTTAATATTCAATATATTATTTGTCGGGTATTTTAGGTTGCGAATATATACTGTAAGTAGGTTCTGTCTAGGAGACCTGGGTTTTAAGTGGGACCAGGTGTGTCCCCTCCCCTTTCCTGGGAACTTGCTTAGAAAGGTAATTGCCGAGGAGACTACTTTGTAGTCTTTCCCGGGAATTACTGAATCAGTGAAATTCGTTAGTTTCAATTTAGAGGGAAATTGCCCGATTTCCCAACAAGTGGTATCAAAGCCGAAGGTTCGTCCTTGGTTTGTTTGCTTGTAATATTATTGAATATTATTTAAATTTGTCATGGCAACCGAGAGTACATCAAATATAATACCGAAGATGTCGACATCATCGTCCACATGGTCGAGGACTTCGATGTCAAGTTTGAAATTGCGGTAGAAATATTTGGCCAGTCCTGGTCATTTCGGGATGTGGCAAGGGGAAGTTTTGGACTCCCTTTTTCAGCAAGGTCTCGATATTGCCATTGAAGAAGATAAACCGGAATATGTGGAAGATAAGGATTGGGGTATCATTAATCGTTTGGCTTGCTGAACGAACTTCGATCGTGCTTGTCCAGAGAGCGCGAGTATCTTGTAAAAAATGAAATTTCAGCATACAAATTGTGGAAGGCTTTGGAGGATAAATTTCAAAAAAGAGTGGTCGAAATAAGCTCCTTTTGAAGAAACGACTGTTCCGATTTGATTATCGATCGGTACTACTATGAATGAACACATTACTAAATTTAATCAGTTGGTTGCAGACTTGTTAAATTTAGATGTAAAATTTGATGATGAAGATTTGGCTTTGATGTTATTATCATCTCTTCCCGATGAATTTGAACATTTGGAAACGACGTTACTTCATGGGAAGGAGAATGTAACTTTAGATGTTGTATGTTCGCGTTATATAGTCAAGAATTGAGAAAGAGGATAAGTTGAAAACCAAAGTGGTTGCAGCAGATGAAGCATTGGTGGCAAGGGGCCGTCAAAGCCAGTCAAAAGGGAGAAGAGGAAGATCTAAGTCGCAAGGAAGAATTGCCAAAGATGAGTGTGCTTTTTGTCATGAGAAAGGGCACTGGAAGAAAGACTGTCCAAAGTTGAAGAAGAGAGGTAAGGCTCCGCAAGATGCAAATGTTGCAGATTGCAAAAGTGATGTGGAGTCCGATATTTCTCTAGTTGCATCACCTTCAACATCGAATCAAGACGAGTGGATTTTGGATTCTGGCTGCACTTACCATATGTCTCCTATCCGGGAGTGGTTCTTTGACTTTGAAGAACTCGATGGTGGAGTTGTTTACATGGGCAATGATAATACATGTAAAACAATTGGGATAGGTTCAGTCAAATTGAAGACACATGATGGATCCACAAGAATTTTGAAGGAGGTTCGGTATGTTCCGAATTTGAAGAAGAATCTCATCTCTTTGGGGACCTTAGAATCAAAAGGTCTAGTTGTGACGATACGAGATGGAATTCTTAAAGCTACATCGGGAGCACTTGTGATGTTGAAGGGTGTGAGAAAGAATAACTTGTATTACTATCAAGGTAGTACAGTTTGTTGGGGTAGCAGGGGGCAAGAACAACTTCCAGTAACACGAAGGATAGAGATGCAACACAACTATGGCATATGCGTTTGGGACATGCTGGTGAAAAATCCTTACAGATTCTTACAAAACAAGGATTGTTGAAAGGTACGAAGACTTGCAAATTAGAATTTTGTGAGCATTGTGTTCGGGGAAAAGAAGGCGAGTAAAATTTGGCACTGCCATTCATAATACCAAGGGTATTTTGGATTATGTGCACTCAGACGTGTGGGGACCTGCCAAGACTCCATCTCTTGGAGGTAGACACTATTTTGTTACTTTTGTTGATGATTTTTCCGGAAGAGTGTGGGTGTTTACCATGAAAAGGAAAGATGAAGTGCTAGAGATTTTTCCGAAATGGAAAGCTCAAGTTGAAAACCAGATGGGAAGAAAGATCAAAGTTCTTCTGACCGACAATGGGGGAGAATACAAGAGTGATCCTTTCCAAGAAGTATGCCAAGAATGTGGCATTGTTCAGGACTTCACTGCTCAAAAAACACCGCAGCGGGAATGGAGTTTCGGAGCGTATGAACAGGACACTTGTGGAGAAAGTTCGTTGCATGCTGTCTAATGCCGAGTTAGACAGAAAGTTTTGGGCTGAGGCTATAACATATGCTCAACATCTTGTTAATCGTTTGCCATCATCCGCAATCGGTGGAAAAACTCCATTAGAGGTATGGTCCGGGAAACCTGCAACCGATTATGATTCTTTGCATATTTTTGGTTCTACTGCATATTATCATGTGAATGAATCAAAATTGGATCCAAGAGCAAAGAAAGCTCTCTTTATGGGCTTTAATGCTGGAGTGAAGGGATACCGTTTGTGGTGTCTAAATGCAAAGAAGACAATTGTGAGTAGGGATGTTACCTTTGATGAATCTGCCATGTTGAATAAGGTAAATCCGGAAGCGGTTGATGATACTAAGGAGCAGTGAGTAGTATACACCAGGCAGGTGGAGTTTGACCAAGTAATTGTGAGCCCAACAATTTACGATGTTCCCGTCACAGAAGAGGAGCAATATGAGGAGGAGGTTCCAACCCAAGAACCTCAACAAAGCAACGAGAGCCAATTGCCATTAGAAGACCCAAACGACAAATCAAGAAACCTGCTCGATTTGTGGACATGGTAGCTTATGCACTTCCAGTTGTTGATGATGTACCATCCACCTTTTCGGAAGCTACTCGGAGTTCAGAAAATGAGAAATGGAAAGGTGCAATGGAAGAAGAGATGCAATCTCTTCAGAAGAACAAAACGTGGAAACCGACGCAACTACTAAAGGGAAAGAAGGCAATTGGATGCAAATGGGTATTTGCAAAGAAAGAAGGATTTCCTGAAAAGAATGATGTTCGTTACAAGGCAAGGTTGGTAGCTAAAGGCTACGCTCGAAAAGAGGGAGTTGATTATAATGAGGTATTTTCTCCAGTTGTTAAGCATTCCTCTATTAGAATATTGTTGGCCTTGGTAGCACAGTTGAATTTGGAGCTAGCTCAACTTGATGTGAAGACCGCGTTCCTACACGGTGATTTGAAGGAGGAAATCTATATGACTCAACCAGAAGGATTCAAAGTTGCTGGTAAAGTGAATTGGGTTTGTAAGTTGGACAAATCGTTGTACGGGTTAAAACAATCACCAAGGCAATGGTACAAACGATTTGACAAGTTTATGATGGATCGAAGGTACACACGGCGAAGCAAATACGATCACCTGTGTGTATTTGCGCAGACTTCAAGATGGGTCCTACATCTACCTACTCTTGTACGTTGATGATATGCCGATTGCAGCAAAGAGCCAAGGTGAGATCGACAGACTGAAGGCTCAATTGAGTAGAGAGTTTGAGATGAAGGATTTGGGAGAAGCCAAGAAGATTCTCGGCATGGAGATACGCAGAGATAGACAGAGTGGGATGCTTTATCCGACACGAAGAGAGTATTTGAAGAAGGTACTACACCGTTTTGGCATTAATGATGATTCAAAACCTGTAAGTACTCCACTCGCTCCTCAATTGAAGCTTTGTAGACAGTTATCTCCAAAGACAGATGAAGAACGAGCATACATGGCTAAAGTCCCGTATGCTAATGCAGTTGGAAGTTTAATGTATGCAATGGTGTGTACGAGACCCGATATTTCACAGGCCGTTAGTGTTGTAAGGGTATATGCATGATCCGGGCAAGGGTCATTGGCAAGGCGTGGAATGGATTCTACGGTATATCCAAAATCTTGTAGGTATTGGCTTGATATTTGAGAGGGATGAATCACTTGGTTTGAGCATCGTTGGATATTGTGATTCCGACTATGCAGGTGATTTGGATAAGCGACGATCAACAACCGGCTATTTGTTCACATTTGCTAAGGGTCCAGGTTAGTTGGAAGTCTACCTTGCGAATCAACCGGGGCTTTGTCTACAACAGAGGCAGAGTATATGGCAATTACAGAGGCTGTGAAGGAGGCAATTTGGCTTCATGGGTTGCTTGAAGACTTGGGAGTTGGTCAGAAACACCTTGAGGTATATTCTGACAGTCAGAGTGCTATTCATCTAGCAAAGAATCAAGTCTTTCATGCACGGACGAAGCATATTGATGTTCGCTATCACTTTGTGCGGGAGATTCTTGAAGAAGAGGAGATTGTTCTCCGGAAGATTCGGACCGAGGAGAATCCTGCAGATATGTTGACCAAGGTGGTTACAAGGACCAAGTTTGAACATTGTTTAGACTTGGTAAATATCATGCACATTTGAGTATTGGCGACACAAGCTAAATTTGGAGGCACTGCAAAAGCTTTTATTTATTTTGTTATTTGATTGAGAAGATTTTGTATTTTTTATTTGTATTTGGTAGGAAAACATATTTTGTGTCAATGTGGAGATTTGTTGACTTTTGGCCCAAAATTGGGCATCCCACATCGGTAAAACAAAATAGTGAGGGAGGTGATGGGGTTTATAAAAGGAGCCCCTCACCTCCTATTCCTACATCCCAAAAATTTGAGATCTTCTCTCTATAAATAAAAGCAGCTATTTTGGTGGTGCTCGGAGATTAGGCACATTTCGCCAAACTCCGTTATCAAAATTCCGGGTGTGTTCTTTCCTTATCTCTTTTATTTATTTCCGCATTTATTGTTGTTATATTTCGGTTGTAGTTTAATATTCAATATATTATTTGTCGGGTATTTTAGGTTGCGAATATATACTGTGTAAGTAGGTTCTGTCTAGGAGACTGGGTTTTAAGTGGGACCAGTGTGTCCTCTCCAGCCTTTCCTGGGAACTTGCTTAGAAAGGTAATTCTGTCGAGGAGACTACTTTGTAGTCTTTCCCGAGAATTACTGAATCAGTGAAATTCGTTAGTTTCAATTTAGAGGGAAATTGCCCGATTTCCCAACAGAACTAACCTTTTAATTTGAGACAGACTGATGATCTTGAGGGCTCATCGATCAAAGAATGGAATGCAAAATGCAACATTCCTGTATTTCATAGTCTCTGGGAAGAGCATTGCTTGTGAACTAGAAACTCTGCTCATCAACCAACTAACTAGCAGAGGATTTCAACTTACTAACATGGCTGATGGTAATGGTAAGCACAGAAATTTTGGCTGAAGTCCTCACTCCTTGGAAAATATGGCAATGCTGAGATGAAAAATCATTTCCTTTAGCTTTGGAAATGTACAGAAAAACTGTAGATAGCTCTTATTTAGTTCTTACTGTACTTTGCAATCTGGAATCATTTTCTGTAGCTGCAGAAAAGCAATATCAAAACTCAGCAGCAGTTTTGTTCAAATGGAAGGTTCTAGATACTGAGCAAGGGCGATATTTTGTTTGTTCTGATTACTGCTCTTAATGTAATTCAATGAACAGTTCTAATTCAAATCACCTTTATATTGTAGATAATTACAATTCCTAAACCATCAGAAGTTATAATTAATACAGTAATCTTTGATAATCACACTAACTACCCATAATCTCTCCAATGAGAGTCAGAGAGTCGAATCAGAAATCAGAATGGGTAATTTCAATGTCTTCCTGCCATGCTACCTTGTACTTCTCCAATAGTACTATCAAGAACCAAACCCCATAACTCATGACTCAAAAAAAAGAAGAAAGCAGTGATTTTTAGGACAAAAATTACTAAAGATGGTGCCTTAGTTTTCTCGACAGCTAATTGGTCGTCTCAGCAGTGTCTTTGCAATAGACCATTTTGATTCTCCGTACCATTTTGCAATAGACCATTTTGATTCTCCGTACCATTTTGCAATAGACCATTTTGATTATCTGTAGCGTTTCCGTTTCTGCTAAACATGGAGGGAGCTCCACAAGGTTAGGCATCAACTTCAGAATCTTCTCTATATCTTCTCTGTAACTTGCTTTCGGATCGTAATTCGTAAAGGGTTCGCAAATTATTATGCAAAGAAGAATTTTCTCAGATCTTTCCACTGCGGAACTGGAAAGAAATATCACCTCCGAAACAGAAACTTCTTAATCCCTCCATTTAGCAGATCTTGTCCAGCAACAAATTTACAGATTCATCCGCAGGTACGGTCGACATTATAAAGCACTCTATATTCGGGAACTTATGAATTTTCGCCATGATCAATGATATAATTTCTATTGATTTTTCAGTATGGAATGAGTGGAATTCTTTCCTTTATTATGCTTTTTTAAATAATAAAAAAAAAAATTATGTGCAACATATATATATATATATATATGTATTATATGTATTATGTAAATAAGAAATCTAAACAATTACGGGATTTAAAATATTAATTTAAAAAGCCCTCATTAAAATAACGGTCAAAAATTGTTTAACGGTCAAAATCCTCACGAATGTATGCCTGTATAAATAAGAACTGGAATTAGTTAATTGACTTTCATTCAAAACCCCCTCATTACTTCTCTTTTTTTATTCTTTTTTCTCTCTGTAAAAAATGCCCCACTGAGAGTTGCTCGGAGAATTCCCGCGCTAGATGAATGGCCGGCTGGTCATCTGAAAATTTCAAGATTTTAGAGGATTCCTTCAAGATTTCACTGCCAAGATAATTCTTTCTTTCTTTCTTTTCTTTGTAGTTCTTGGTTTTCTTTTCTTTTCTTTGTAGTTCTTGATTTTCTTTTCTTTTCTACACGGTTTCTTTAAATTTTGGATAGAAAAAAAGCAGTGAATGCTTGATTACTGTGTTTCTAGATGTTTTTTTCTTCTCTGTTTTTGTTTGTTTTTTTCAGTTCTTGCTGTTCTTTTCTTTTCATTTCGGTTTCTTGATTGAAAAATCGCCCTTCGTTCTTGATTGATTATAATGTGTTTCTTACATGAATTTTTTTGATAGACTTCTGAGATATGCTTTTACTCAAGTTATATTTATTTCTGTCTCAATGATACTGAAAGGCTTAATGCACAGCATTTGCATACGCAGATATGGATGTGGATGAAGACGTGAAACCTTCTATAAAGAAAACCAAGAAAGAGAAATCCAAAGCTAAAGTGGGAGAAGATGATGAATCCATGGTAGAGGATAACGATGTTGTTGAAGAAATTAAAACTGAAAAGAAGGATAATAAAAAGGAGAAGCAAAAAATCAGGAGAAAATCCTGACCCTGATTATGCAGGAGAAAATGCATGAATGCCAAACTTAGCTTGAACTGGGAAACTCTCATTCTGTAAGTTTCCGTAACTTAGTTTCTCTCCTTTTCCATAGCTTTCTTCTTCTTATTATTATTATTTTTATCTATGCTATGGTACACAATATGCTATTTTCATATACGTATTGCAATTTGCAAATGTGATACAAGGCATATTTTATTCTGAACAATTTCTTCCACTAACCAAGTAATGTAGTATGTAAAAGTGGATAAATAACCCAAGACAGGATGAGGAATGAAGATCGCTAGGTACCTTATTCTTATCCTTTCTCTTCAATATTTTGGCATGATATTTTTTGATGTAATGCATCAAATGGTAACGAGAATGGGTTTATTAGGTTTATTTTCCCCATATTAGGTTTATTAGGTTTATTTTCCCCATTCCCAACCTCTCTCTTATCTATCTCTAATTTTTTTCTTATGTTCTTCGGAAGTTGTACTTTTGGTTTCTAATTTATGTCCAGAAACCAAATGGGTTTCCATCTGAGCTGCAGTGGAACACTACCGTGGTAAGGGATTTTTCCTGGTTAACCCTTCCTGAAAAGGGAAAAAAAGTAAGGAAATGAAACACTCAAGATGATGTGAATAGTTCACTCTATTATTCTTTTTGCATCTTATAGTCTAAATGGAATTATATGAACTTAGATTTCTGGACAAAGGGATTCATTCTTTTGTTGTCTCATTATCCAGGAAATTATCTCAAATTTTATGATACTATTATAAAACATTCTTATCCGGATATCAAAATAATTTCAAACTGTGATGGATCTTTTAAACATTTGGATCACACTGCAGATATTTATGATTTTCATGTAAGTGCCTCTTTTTTTACCCCTCCAGACTGCATGTTTTTGTTGTTCTTTACATAGCCAAATGTTATATCTTATTCTAAGCTTCTCTTTTTAGATTAATGAAAGTGCATACAAAGTGTTTTCTTTGGCGGACAAGTTTGATCATAGCTCATGTATTGGTTCCAAGGTGTGAAAAGTTCCCTTTCATGATATATAAATAAGTTAATTCAGAAGGATTTATTCTAAATTCTACTGGATGATATGAAGGCCTTTGTAAGTGAGTACGCTGTGACTGGTAATGATGCTGTTGGTATGGGTAGCATTGGCTGAAGCTCTGAAATTCTTAAAGATCCATACGACAAGGAGGGAGCATCTGTTACCATAGAATCTGGATGTGGAGGCATCTATAATGAGGTTTCTAACTGCTTTTTTCCTGCCTCATGCCCACATTTCATGTTTATTATAAACTGATTACTTTACAATGCTTTTCCCATTAGTTTGTTCCTTGCACAAAAAATTGATAATCCTTGAGTGACGGAACCTTGTTTGGAAAGTGTGCTTGTCAACCAATCCTGCATGAGGGATGGACGTGAATTTGTGTAATTTTTTACTAGACTGTCTTTGAACATTATACTGGAGGAATAAAAGACTAACGCTTAAACTCATCCAGATATGGTCTGAACAACTTGCACAGATGTACATTAAGTGGGCTGAAAAGCAAGGTCACGAGTGGAGAATAGTTGAGAAATATCCATCAAGTAATGGCGGTATCAAATCTGCAACCATGAGTTCGAATCAAAGTTTGTTTATGGCTATTTAAAGGGTGAAAGAGGCATTCATCATATGATAAGAAATTTGCAGGATGAATCTGCAATCTCTGAGGTATTAACTTGACTCCCTGTCTGTAAATTTCAAATTGTGATTCAAAGGACAGTTTTCATTTTTAACTATCTCTTGCTGATAGCCCTTCCTTAGCTAAGCTAAACTAAGCTATTTTCTCCTTTTCAGATGGACCTTCTTTATTTCTTTGTGACTAATCTTTAGTTTACGAAATCTGATAGAGAATGAAGAAACACCTACAGATATTCCAACAAAGAGAATAAACCCTTTGAATCTTGCTATTAAACTGGTTAATCTTATAAGTGTTTTAAAAGTATTACTAACAAAGCCTAATAGTTTGCAGGCAGATTCAGCTTCTTTGGATGTTATTCCCATTTTCCTTGAATCAGTTCCTGACCTTCCATTAGATGACAAGGATCTAGTGATCTCATTCCCTTTTTGTGAAGATGAAAAGAGAAGGACTCTTCCTGCTGTTCAACAACATAGTCCAACTGGTTTGACATTTCAATCAACAGGTAACCCGTCTTGAACGATTGCCAGGCTTAGGTTTATACTATTTGATTTCAATTTTCATGAGGAGATTTTCCATCTGTGCTTATATAGAAACCTGAAGTTATTGCCATAGGAACAAATACTTATTGGCACGGAAAGAAACAAGTACCTTTTTCATTCTTGAAAGTTCATCACAATTATTGGACTAATGATATTTAACTCTTTATTCTAATCAATTAGTGAAGTGTAATATATTTTCTACTTGACCAATGCAGCCACGTGAGAGAAATGGCAAGTTATGCACCTTTATTTTTGAATACCCATGGCTGGAAGTAAAGTAGATTTCTCTTGCTGCTATGACCAAATATTTGACTTGTGACAATGTCGTAAACTGATTCTTCTGTATGGAACTCTTAGTTACTGGATGCAGCATTTCTTTTAGAGAATCTCCAATGGTGCAAGCAACTCTTCTCAAGTCTACGCTTCCAGCTAATCCCTCAAACCCTTTGATGCATCTACTAGTTGTTGGAAAAATTCAGCAGATAACAAGGACTAGTTGAGAATAAAGGTATAAATATTCTCATTCACTAGACCTAAGATGTGTAATAATAATTATATGTTCTGATAGTATTTAAGAAATTTCAGATACAAGACTTTCATAACAACTAGAAAAAGGATACCTGGAGCTGAGAGGGAGACACTCCCTTTCTTAGAAGAGCCATTTGACACGAATGCATGAACACTTTTACACTTCAATGACATATAGTTT